>JAPQRQ010000005.1:32649913-32669059 GCA_037367365.1 Apogon talboti | reverse complement strand
AAAACCCATAAATATACAACAGAACAGCTGTAGAATAGCTGTCCACTGTAGTGACCACTATGCATGAAAGGGTTAAGATCAATGGAGAAATATTTTAAGATCAATCACCATAATCCCTTCAGTGATACTGTTATGAAAACTTTAGCTCTGATTTGAAGCTCAGTTAGAGGTACATCTTTACAGTGGTAATATGAATGACTGCTCTGGCTTTTGGTCATGGGGACATTAATTCTGGCCCATACTGTGACATAATAGATGACGCTGATGCAGTTTCATACTGGATGTCACCCACTGCGAAAGTTTCATCCTAAAGTACAGTAGAAACATGGCAGACTACGAATAACAATCTGCTTCCTCTGTAGAAATAAGCCATTCATTCTAAGGTGATCATTTCTTTGATATGATTATAGCCTAATGAATTTTTCATGATATTGAATAATATATTCCATCTCTCTTAATCCCCCAAATCCTACAAACTGGGTATTTAATAACCTGTGTTATGTTTATGAGAATGTCCACGGAGAGATATTTTATCTACACAAGAATCGACATGCACCTTATGTTTCATGAACAGTCACGTTACACAGCATCTATCTGTAATAGCACTTGATGACCTGTGTCCTATATAACTGTGTATGTACAGTATTTACAGCATGTGTTGCTATTGGCAGCGCTCCACTTTCTACACTGAAATATGTCCATGTATACAGTAGTATGTGTGATGGTCTACACTTAAAAAGCTACACAAAAATCAGCAAACATTACTTATCAGTATCCTCAGTGATGATCATTTGTCACATCTCTATGCAGCCATTTTCCTTTCTTTGATATTTTGGCTTGGCCATCCATTAAAAACAGCTGAATCGAGGTCAAGTTTTGCTTCACAAATCAAGATCAATTCAATGCTCAGAAAACATTATTGACAAGTCTTGTTGCATTGGTTTGGACAGACATAAGTAGATGAGGTGTTTGTGTTTACTTCTGCAGTCATTCTGCTGCTGCCGTCACCACTGACATCACTGCTGAACACGACTGAGCAACAGCTCGAGAAAGAACACAACCTGCAGCTTGTTGGACAGATTAGATGGAGGTGGCTTCAATCATACTGCTTTTTTTTTTTTTTTGGTTTGTTTTATGATGATGATAATAGTACATGTTTTTATAATCTCATTGAAATGCATTGTTCCAAGAGTCTATTAGGGCTTCTGTGTTTTAATCCTGCCTGTTTCTGTTGAACTTTTTTATGGGATGCGTAGGGCCGGTCTATTCTTTACTTATGTTTAAAACATCTAAACCTTTATTAAACCTTACATTATTATTCTGTTGCACTCCTTTCACAAAACCTCAAATCCAAGGCCATTCACCACTTCCTTTTTGCCTCTGAACAGTCACGAAACAGCTGATTTTTGCACATATTTTATTCCAGTTTTTCACATCTCAACACCCCGCATAATTGGCAGTGACACATGTTTTGCAGTTGTCACACCTTCTTTTTTGTCCATTATGTGAAAGCTTTAAAAAAAAATTTGGCGCTTCTGCACATCTATGAAACAACTTCAGTCCTAATGTGCAATGTGAAGATCTTCAGCGTTAACTTAATTGCCCATATTTCCCGACAAGAGTTCTACTCTTTGCATTTCTGTGCTTCTACCACACAGTTTACTGCAGTACATTGTTACCACTGTGCCTGCAGCCTGCTAACCATTATGCAGATTGAGGATAAAAAAACTCCACTTCACCTCAACAGGCTTGGCTCAACAATCATCCTCTAAGAGCCCACTACTGTCAGTGTGTGTGTGTGTGTGTGTGTGTGTGTGTGTGTGCACATGCCAGTTGTGCACGTCAGAGTATTGTAACACATTCGCAAAGCAGGTTACAACATGTTATACCACAATATGTATTGTAACAAATGAAAGAATACTATGTTACATGACGTACTACACAATGTATCTTCAGCCACAACAAAGCTTCACAACACACACACACACATTCGGAGTTATTTAAATTCTGTAAAGAGGTGACACAAAAACAAAATTAAGTTCTAAATGTGTATCATTTCAAGTACATTTCCACAGCACTTACCAGTCTTCAGCCAGAATCAGTCCTCTTTTGCTGACATTTACTCTTCTGTAGCAGAACTGCGACTGACGTCCTTTCTGAGCAGGCGATGTTGAGTCAGTGTGTGGTGACAGTAAGTCAGAGGAAGGATTTTCAGATTGTGTTTACTCTCTGGACAAAGTGTGTGATGAAAGACAGAGGGAGAGTGGGAGAGAAAGTGACACCGGGCTTGTTGTCAGGGAGCTCTAAGAAATGGTTAATCCATCACTGCAGCGGCGGCAGCAGAATCAGAAGCAAAGGCGCTGAGGAGAGTTAAAGAGAGGGAGGACAGGAGAGGTTGACAGGATGAATGCACAAGGTGAAGCTCTATGGCAACCCAGCGCCTCAGCACGTCTGATTTGTCTTTTCATTAATGCAGGTCTGATTCAGCAAAGGGACTGTCAAATGTGAAACTATCATACAGGACAGGACTTTTCAGTTGTGTGCAGGAAGGAAAATTATATTGTCTACCTTATCAATGACATCTCCATGACAACCATCAAGGAGGCTGAACTGCTGCACATGTTGTAATTGTGCTAAAGGAACTGCTCATTGTGGCTGTGTGGGAGTGTGTATGCACCTGTGTGTGAATAAGATCCTGAGCAGATATTTTTGCATCCTCGCTGAGTAAAATCTGTAAATATTACAAATTACAAGTGTTTGATATTTAAGCTCAGTAGTATTGTAGTATTATAGTATGATGGGTATGTGAAAATGGTACTGATGTATTGACTGACAATTTAAATGTTAGGTTAGAATGTGAAATAACAGTATGAAGCTGCTGCAGAGATTATAAAGCGGATTTCTGCATTGTGGTATACACACTGCTTGGCTGTGTGAGCGCTTTAAACAAGATGTTATCGTCTCTGTCATCTGCTCTGACTATTACTTACCCAGCTGTTAACTGTCCAGTCCTCGGACTTGGTTGTAGCCATAGAAACACTGTGAATTCATAACGCAGTTCGTAACTCTACCGCTAGATGTCAGCACTGGACTTTGATTTCCCTTTTAGCGACGATGGCCTGTAGATTTTACCGCAGGTTCAGCTCAGTGAATTACATGAGCAGCGTTGAAATGATCAGATTGAATGTGAAAAGAGAAAAATCTTATACTCTGAAACCTGGAAAAATAAATGTCTTGAATTAAAGCTTAAAATTTCACATCTGTCAAATTTCATGACAAAAAAATCTAATTTTAAAGGAAAAACATTGCACTTTGACAGAATATTTTTGTAAAACTGTCACACACTTTATTTTCTCTCATCCTTTTTTTGTATTCTGAGATTCTTATGAAATAGCATTTCATATTTTTACATGCACATTCAGACTTTTTATGATATATTATTGAGAAGATAAATGACATTTTATTTGTCTCTGTAGAACATATATGTACAGGATTTTTTTGATAAATACCGAAGTCTTTTTAACCTAAATCCTCAAATCCAAAAATCTCTACAAATGTAGATCCTTGGTAGAATAATACATCTTTACAGTCATTTCATTGTCCTAAAAAGAAATAAAAAGTTAAATCTCTGCATTGTGGTTCTTTTAAATATATGTTATATATATTTTAACATCAAGCAGTTAAAGTCCTTTAAAGATGCACATATAATTGACCATGTTCTAACTCAGGGATTCAGTCGACAGTTTTCATTTTATGTTTGGGTTTTTGTTGAAATAAATAAAGGTATTTGTTTGTGAGGTAGATGCTTTTCCACTTCTAAAAGTCAAAAGCTGATAACATTTGTTGCTGTCCAATCTGTGAATGATGACATCAGTCTGATCGTTTTTCAGAGCCACAGTGTGAGATGAGGTGGTTATTATCTGAGGAATTCAATATATTTGGGGGGTGGTGGAAGTCTGGAGGTGAAATGGAGTCTGAGCATTGAGTTACAATTTCTCCCCAAGGTTTTCTGTTTTACTATTTTGTTTCACTCTCAAGGTTTTATGGTAGAAGTTTCTAAAGTTGTAAACAAGTCAAGTAATTAATAGATAAATACACCTACTAACACGTACAAGACAGTTTTATTACATCGACAAAACCTCTGGGGTATGAAAAGCACTGCAATGTTGCTCATTTGAGCTGTAGCCAAACAAGCCTCCATTACCTGTTCCCTCTGCCTGGTTCTGATGGAAATCACTAGTGTGAACAAGGACTCTCAGCTGGAGACCGGAGACACCCACGGGACTGTGTATGTTTAGTAATCATGACTAACCAGCACCTGCCTGATTGCCCTCTTAGAGAGAGAACACTAGTTGAGTTTTTATTTTAAGTTTTGTTTTGTTTTTTTTTTTATCAGTGATTATCTGGTGGTTCACTGCAGGTGTAAAGCAGATGTTTTGCTGTTCTCATGATGGAGTCGGACAGTCTCAGCACACAGATACTATTCATTTTTACACTGTATAGGAATTAATGATTACACAGGACCTGGACTCTTTTTAAGATAAATTGAAAACGGATCTATTTAAGAAAGCTTGTAATTGTTGATGTGTTGATATTTTTTGAAATCTGTCCTTTTGTGCCATAGCACTCTGAGATTGAATGAAAAGTATGTTACAAATAAAATGTATTATTATTATTATTTTTATGTATTTATTTTTTCTTTTTCAATTTTTTCAAATGATTTACTGCACTATTACATACCACAGGGCTTAGAAAAGTATGTAATTAGTGGACAGTAAATTTTAAAATAACAATAATCTTTATTTGTCTTAGTAAATTACACACACTGAAATTGAACCTCTGCAATTAACCCATTGCTAGCTGTCATGTCAGGTGCCTTGGGGGCTGAGTGTCTTGCTAAAGGGCTGGTCTGGGGAATTGAACTGGTGACCCCTTCAGTCACAAGCTGCTTCTCCAACCATCTAGGTCCCAGTTGTCCCTGCAGTGAGTAGTGATATAAGTAGTGGATTCTCTTTGATATTTTCCTGTTTCACTTGAATGTTCTGACTGTCTTCTGTACTTTGCTTTCTGTATTTTGCAGTGTTTGCAACACTGCAATTTCTCCACGGTAGGCTCATCAAAGTCATACCTTATTTCTTATCTCCTTGTGGTCAGAATTCTCACTAAACAAACAAACAAATAAATAAATAAATAGAGAAAAGTATAATTTTGTACTTAATTAATTAGTAAAACATTCTTGTTGTTGTATATATGAGCTTGTCATGCACATTTGCATATACACAATTTCATTTTGTTCAAAGATTTGTCCCCCGAATATTTTTTCTAAGTCAAACAATGTTTTCTCTCCTCTTTTCCACATTAAACATATTAATTCAAACAATATGAGCAATTATCAAAACTTACAAAATGTGTTTGAAAGTTAATAATAGATGTGATGTCCTGCTATGTTCCAGTATTGTCTAAATTATGGATAAAGGAAACCCTCTGCTCTCGATGGTGTGTTAAATTGCATCAACATCATCTCTGGCCAAGTCGTCGATACATATTATAGAATTTCTATTTTTCTGGCAGGACAGAAAAAAAACATTGGTCAAAACTACATTTACATTGCATTGTACAAAACATATATCAGCAGTAGCTATAACAGAATGAAGGCTTATGAGGATGTGAGAAAGGACTCATTCTGAGTTATGCATACTGTCCTCTTCCAAAAGTAAAACCACATCAGATCAAATGCATTTGGTTGAAGCACTCTTTAAGAAAGACATCAGTGCTAAAGTAACTGTCATTACCTAAACAATCCAATCATTTTCAGTGATTATGTGTAGCAGTCATAGCAGGCGCAGTAATAGTAATCCTCCATAATCCCTTGCTGGCTTTATCAACAGATGAGAGCTCTGTTATAAAAGCCCCTTATGTCTCCACCCAGGACCACCCACCACTCCATGTCACTTGTAAATGATCACAGAAAGCTGTTTGTTCAGCATGTGTAGTTTTTGTAAATATTCTCACAACTTTCAAAGTATCAGATTAAATACACAGATAGTTTTGGTCAGTCACACTCAAATCTAAAGTCTAATCTAAAAGTGAATATTTCCCAAAACTAAACTTGACACTTTTAGTTAATAGTTTAAGGCTATATTCATCAGTATCTTGTAACACCAGTAGCTCGTACAGCTATGCATATGGTTAAAGTTTATCCATAGACAAACTTACAAAAATGATCTCTGCAGTTATTCTCAGGGCTCTTTTTTCCTCTGGTTCATGACCCAAAATGTTGACTGAATCCCTCATCATACTCCCACCCACTTACATTTCAGCAGCAGGCAGATGTTTTCAGTAGTAAACTCTAATACACTCAGTGCCCATCACCACAGCAGACAGACAAAGTCAGCCACAGTGGAGCTTTTAGCTGAGCTACACATTCCTCAGGACCTACTAGAAGAGAGGTGAATATCAGAATTACATTTGTCAGGTTACATGATGGATACTAATGATACTTATGGTCTGTAAATAAGCCTCATCTGAGGAGTCAGACCCAGATACTGTAACTATTTAATGTTTAGAGGAGGTTTTTTCTCTCATTTCTCTTTTTCTTTTAGAAAAACACTAAATGACATTACTACAATAAAATACTTTGGAAAATACTGGAAAATAAATAACTCCCATGCTCAATATTTTGTTGGACCACCTGTAGCTTAGTTTATATGTATTCGCCATAAAATAGTTTCACTTATGCAATGTCAACATTTATTTCCATTATTTTTGGACCTATAATGTTGTTGATCCTGGACTTGCCTAAGTGAGGCAAACCCAGATCATAACGTTGCCTCCACAGGCTTGTTCTGTAGAGACTAGGCATGATGGGTAATCACTTCATCCACAGGGTCAATCTGGACTCATCAGACCACATGAGCTTTTTTTTCTATGAAACACAGTCCAATCTTTATACTCAATCAAATTAATGGTTGTTCAAGAAATGAGGAGCTACTCACTGCATCAGTTAAAGAACCTGTTTGAGCTGAAACATATTAATCACTGCAGTAATGATCCAATGGAAGGATCTGAACTCTTTGCTGAGTTAAATCCATGTGATGACTTTTTTTTTTTTTTTGTCTAGGCTGTGTATTTTACAGCATTACATACTGCAGTGCATCATGTGTTTGTGAGAGTGGACAGTTGAACAGTAGAACAAGTGTGTAACTTGACGTGCTCCCCTTCAGGCTGAAAAACACTGCAGTAGTCGCAGCAGTGGAAAGTGACCAGCGTGTGTCTGGTGCCTGGCTGTGATGCAACATGCATGTCCTTGCCCTCTCCTCTAACCTCAGAGGGATTGTTTCTCTCTGTGCTCCTCCCCAGTTTCACTGCTGACACTAAGCCGCAACGAGTTTTTTTTTTTATTTGTCAGTATTGCTGCTGTTTGCTTGTGGACACAGAGGTCAGATATGGCCATTAATGCTTTGGAACTGAGACACCAAAGGATGACTTTAATCTACCTTAGCAGATAATGGGTAGTGCTGTGTTCACCTACAAAATTATAATAAAAGAAATGTCAGGCAGAACATTTTGTGCATTTAATGTTTTACATTCTGCATTTTCTTTCTGCTGCTTCTCAACATCAACAGAAGGCAATATAATGTCATCTGTTTTCAGCCCAGTAATTCTTATTTAAAAATGATCAAAAATCAATGTAAATGAGGAACCATCCAAAGTGCTCTTGTGTTCTGTGGTGTCATCTTTCTATCAGCTCTTAGAATATTCAGCGTGTGTTTGCGCAGAGGAATTTCAGAATCAAGGTGGGTTACTGTAGGAGTTAACATGTGGTCCCCTGTTTTAACATCCCGGTACAGATCTGCACCAGCGTGGGTTTGATTATTCTCAGTCAGATGTGGGTGGCAGTGCATCTGCTGCACTAGGAAAGATGCACTTTCGCTTCAGCTGAGAGTGTGTCTTTGTCACAACATCCCACTATTGAATAAAACCTCTACAGGTCACTGCAGAATAGTGTAGGGTTAGACTTCATCACAGTAAACTGATACTAAGCTGCCGATCAGATTAGACTGGCATCGTCTGTGTGTGGCATTGTGTCTTTTGACTGTGTTCATCTGTGTAGAAGTGTGATTGTGCATGTGGATGTAATACGGACGCTATCAGCTACATGATACCCAGAAGCTCTTAAAATGTTGTTTGCTTCAGATCTTAACTCCAATCTGACCCTGACCTTAAAATAATTGTGGTATGAGGGGAAAAGGTTGAGGTCGTTGAGGGTCTCCACTGCATTTACCTCCTGCATAGATTCCCCTCCTACACGTATTAAAACATTACAGTCTTCAGTGCAAAGGCTATGACACAAATGTGTGCACACACAGACGCACACCCATAAACATCTGTCCCTGTGCATTTACATGCACGCACAGAAACAGTCTGCTAAAGCACAACATCTGTTTGTGCTTTCAAGATAGATTGGAGTTTCAACACAAACACTGATCCTCTGAGGCGTATCATCAGTTTACAATAATAGAAACTTCTGCTTTTATCCACCATTCATGTGGAATAGACCAACTGAAAGAGTCAGTATCTGTGTGATAATACACTGATAGCACGGGTCTACATTTTATTTCAGAAAATATTTGTCTCAGAGATTAAATGTTCTAAATTTTGCATAGTTTAATAACATGAATGGGTAAAAAAATTACAGAAGTGGTAGTTAGTTGATGTTTTCAATACATATGATGAAGAGTTATTACACATACTGTATATATATATTGGTTTATGTACATTTATACAACATATTTATAAATCTCCCACCATTAGGAACCTGTAAAGTGAATGTATTTTAATGTGCAGACAATGTTTTGAAATTTCACATTTGAACCCAGATTGTATCTTGCAAACCACAGCCAAGCAGCATTTTTGACTCAATTTTTATGTATGAGTGACTCAAACTTGGAAAATTTTCACCATTTTATTTGTAGACCATGGGTTATGATTCAGTCAACGTTTAGTTAACCAAGTCTTTTAAAAGTAGCAATGTTTATTCTCTCTGTAGCATATGGGCAGTATTGTACCTCACCTTTACTCTTTTTTTATTTTCATTGAATTTAATCTTTTTTTTACAGTATTCTTTCATTTTAGTCTTGCACCTTTCATACAAGCATGGAGTTGGGCTCCATGCTTGTATGAAAGGTGCTGTATATAAGTAAAGCTAAACTCAGTTGAGTTTTGACAATTTGACGGTAAAGTTGAACTAAAAACTAAATTAGAACATTGAGAGATGATCTCTGCTAAAGGCCAACTATTTTTGACACAGAATCTAAAAGAATGAAAAATAAAATAAAGAGATGACATGTATTTCCCAGTGGCAGACCCTAAACTTCATCAAAACTACATTCCCATAACCTCCCCGGGTTTTGCCGTTCCCTGATAGGCTCCAGCCGGTAACTTTTGGCCTCTCACGCGCCTCTGTGCACCTGTAGGCGTTTATGGGCTCGTGCGCTCCTGTGAGGCGCAGCGGGCAGACAGCGGCGCGCGGCGCGGCGGGCTGCAGCGACCTGTCTCTTTAAGTTGGTGTCAAAGCCGATTACCGCTGATCTCCGTCGTGATTCTGTTTTCACCGTCTGTTCCCTGAATCTATTTTTGTTGTGCGTTGCTGACGCTACAATAGGCTTTCTTATTTCGATACATTTTTAACCGCGCTGCGACCAGCGCCCGCTCCTCCGTCGTTGTCTCGAGCGTCCGGTAACTCCGTGTTAAAGTTTGGACCATGGATACGCACTGAAGTCTTTGTCTTTCTGCGGCTCAGCTCGGTAGGACATCCCAGAGTAAAGCCTCAATTTGGCCGGTGTCATGTGCGCTGCGCCGCGGACGCTACAACTTTTTATACCATGATAAGCCTGGATTACCTTTAACAGCAAACGGAGATATTCACCGCTCTCGCTCTGGTGCGTAAAACAATGGCAACACCCGAAGGTACGATGTGATGCTTTGGGTTACGATTTGAAGTCGGCAGCAAATAAAAACAGTCACATAAAATGCAGAAGAGCGTGAGGTACAATGAGGGGCACGCGCTGTATCTGTCGGTGGTCGCGCGTAAAGAGGGCACCAAGCGGGGCTTCCTGAGCAAGAAGACCACGGAGAACAGCCGCTGGGCCGACAAGTACTTCGCCCTCCACCAGAACGTGCTCTTCTACTTCGAGAACGACCAGAGCACGAGGCCCTCCGGTATATACCTGTTGGAGGGATGCACGTGCGAACGGGCACCGGCGCCCAAGGTGTCCGCCATCAGCAAGGAGCCCACGGAGAAACAGCAGGTGCGTGGAGGGACGTCCCATTCACAGAGCCTTTAGATTTGTTTTATCACCCTGGAAATGATTACACAAAAATATTATTATTATTATTATTATTATTATTATTATTATTATTATTATTATTATTATTATTATTATCAGTAGTTGTAGTAGTAGTTGTAGTAGTAGTAGTAGTAGTTCAGATTCAGTATCAGTAGAAACTAGTTTATTTAAAAGGAACACAAATAGTCCTCTATATCTTGGTCGAAACCCAATTTATCATCATTTGACATCCTTAATAACAAAAACACATACATTATATTTTAGAGGCAAATATTGCACGTTTCATTCCACATCTAGTTCAAGTAACTTTTGTTTACACTTGCTTTGCTGAATGAAATTATTAGTAGTACACAAAAATAATTTATACAGTATCCCAAGCAATATAAGTACACAAACAATAATTAAAAAGAGCCCCGTGAATTGTGTACTTCCTATACTACTTTTGTTACTTGAAGTATTAATGTTAATAAGCAAGGCGCTGAATGCAGGATATTAATGTCTAACAGTATTTACTACATTATTTTTAGAGTACACTGTTGCTCCCTTTACAATATTCTCCACCACTGCACATATGTCACTTTGATAAAACATTTGTTCTGATCTGTTATGGTGTGGAGCTGAAAGGAAGGGAAGATGCCGTTTCCATTTAACATTGCTACTTCTGGTCCACACACAAGTGTTAATTTTCAGCACATCTCTCGAGTGAGTTGGCACTTACACTACCGTAATCAGGAATCACTTGATGTTACAAATGTGTGAAAAACATCACCTTCTCTGGTTTAGAGCAAAATTAGATTAACAAGAAAATCATCTGCTTCCTTTTACATTTGTAATAATATGTGTCATGATGAGGACATAAAAATCCTTATCCGAATCCTTTTTGTGACATCTGATCCTAACTTTAAATGACCTGTATTTCAGTGTTATGAGGTTGATGTGGGCAGAATGGGGATGATTCTGTAAAGTTGTGTTTTGTTGTGGAAAGCTAATTTTCCTCTGGTGCAGACACACAGTTGTTTAATAGTAAAGGTTATAATTTATTTATTTATTTATTTATTCCACAAACTGGATCATAGCTCATTTTCCTATCAGTATACAGGTTATCTGGACTTCTTGGCTGCAGTTCATGACACTGTGACCAAGTCTCTGTTCATAAAGACAAAGTGCAGACATGTTGCAGTACATTCTCAGCTTTAGTGTCTCTGCTCACACGCTCTGGTGAGGTGAGAATCTGCATAAACACATGAGTTGACTGCTGTGCACGTTGCTAAAATTCAAAGCTGAGATGAGTGTGGTTAGGTTGTCACTTTGTGTTCGCATTTATTTATCTATTAGTGTGGCCTTTTATTCCATTTAAACCCTGTCAACAATGCAGATAGATTTCCATCCACATCTGGACAATTCCAACAATCCCGGTGACCATTTGTTCATGTGAAGTAAACTCTTGGGCTCAAAGAAATCCTCATGGATGTTCAAAGATAATGCAGTTTTCTGTCATTTTACTCAAAAGAGGAAAGTATTACAAGAGTAGCATATACTTAAAGAACCCAGTCATAGTATCTCCATCATGGAGTGAAATTGCATCAGTACTTTCAAAAACCTGCTCTTTATAGTATGACATTGAAATATATTTTAATTAAATAATATAGTATTATTTTATTCATTTATTTTTTGCAATGACTTACTCTTTATTTTAAGACTTATTAAAGGTTTGGTGTGTAATATTTAACGACATTGAAGTAATCAGACGATTATTCACCTACTTCTACCTACAGCAGCCACAAAAAATGCAGATGTCCCTGGTTAGAGTCAGTGCTTGTTAAGTTCATTCTGGGCTTTTAGTTAAGGGGATATTTTATTTATTTATTTATTTGACAGGGACAATGCAGCCAGACATAGTTACAAAATTGCAGCTGATGTGATGCATATAAGTTTATAGCTAATGCTAATTTACAACTCCTGTCCCTGGTTGGGCCTTTCTAAAACACCATATTATAATACAATACAATAAAAACAAAACCAAACAAAACATAACAAAGAAAAACAAAACAAAGAACAGAAAACAAAAAAAAACCTCTGGTCCATGCTCAAACATAGTAGCTGATGATGGATGAAGGATGTAATACATCCTCAAACTGCATGCCAACTGCCAATGAAAGAGAAAAAAGAAGCGGTAGTCCTGTCAAACATACTGTAGAAAATGGGTGGACTCCCATGTAGGTTTAAATGATTCATTCTAACAAAAACACAATCATTATTATTTATGTGTTACTATACACCAATGAAAATAGGATTATGAATATGATATCAAATTTCTGCAATTATGTCCACCTTTTAGATCATTAATAAGGTTTGAAACTGTATCATACACTACAGTATAAAAAGGAACAATGATACAAATAACATTTATTATCCAAATGGATTGCAGTAAAACCAGAACTTCACAATAAATAAAAATGCCAACACTTTAACATTACCTCTTATTCAAAACCAAATTCCTAAATATTCTATTCATCGTTGTTATAAAGTTATGATGGTTAGTAAGAATTGTACAGACAGTTCATACACTCAGCACAGTACTCCATAGCAATTCTAGCACAGTCAATATTATATAGTTTTCTGCCTTTTGAGGTGTTACAGCTGTTGTTTCAAGCACGCTGCAGTGTGGTGGTATATGAGAAACCTACACCTTATTGGAAATTAATCTTGACCACAAATTCATTCATACATTGCCCAACACTTCTGCGGAGCAGTTTTATTGTACAGTAGGTTTATTCTTTACAGTTTGCAATAATTAAGAGAGAAAAGCAAGACACAGACAAACCACAGAGAAATAAAGTAGCTTTTTCCTTTTCATGCTCATGTAGTTTGACAGTCTGAGGGCGAGAAATTCAGTCAATCATCTCTATCTTATGATCAAAGCCTCTCTGTCTCTTACGCTTCCACAAAGACAGTGAAGGAGGACACTGATGTAAAGAGGCAGCCCATGTAGTGTGACAGCCTGGCATTAAAGCCACAGGGGGCTGCCTGCACTGTAGCTACTGTTTACTCCTCAGTGCTGTGAGTACAGCGCTGATGGTCCACTGGGGAGCCAGATAGGACATTAACACTTAGCCACATTTAAAGCAGATCCTACAGGGCAGATTTTAACTAGAAAGGTTTAATCTCAAACTTGCAGCTGCATTTGTCTTTAAAATGAGAAGCAGTGACACTGTAGTAGGTTGCTGATGTGGCAGACGTGTGCCATATGAGGCTGAGCAGAAGCATATCTAATGCCCAGTCTAAAAGTAACAAGATTCATGACACTGTTTGATCCCAACATAATGAAGTCCACTCTGATTCTGATGACGGGTTTAATCTAAGGTAGTGAACAACAATGAAGTTAGATGAAACATCAGAGGGGATCAAAGTGCTCTTATATAATTGATAACTCGGCTCTTTTGATGCCCACTCTCTTTGCAACCACTCAGCCACTCTTGGCAAAATGCATAATCAGTCACCTGAATCTGATGACGAGTATAGCCATAATAATCTCCTTCATTAATGTCTTTTATTATCCAATAAATTGCTCATCAAAGTAGAAACAAAGTAACTGTTGTTTTGGGTTGATGAAGTAGCTGCTTTGAATGTATACCTATGCAACTTCTTCACACAGGATGTTCACACAGGAGGACAAATGTTGTCTGATTAAATAAAGATACTTAGAAAAAGAACTTAAACATTATTTCATTTAATTTGTTTAGTGCAAAAGATTCAAGAGTAGAGAAAAAAGAGGGAGGAACTGACTATTGCTCAGAACCAGCAGAGTCTAAAGTGCAAATGATCTGTTGAGTGTTAGTGTGGCTGTTGGAGTGACGTAGGTTTGGTCTCAGCATTGGTAGAGACACAACCACTGTCCCCAAATAAGATATACATAAACATAGGGTTAATATCAGTATATCATTTTAAGGTCATTTTATGTAATGAGAAGATAATATCTTATCAAACCAGTTTGTTCTGATAAAGATTCTTAAATCATGTTTCCTAAATTCATTCAAGACCAAATATTTGACTTTCATAGGTCATACATATTCCCCCAAATTAATGCTGATGCTTCTCAGTAGAACCATAAAATAGGCTGTTGTTCATAGTTAGGACTTCACCTGAACCCTGAATATGCATCTGTCTCTTCATCGACTTCTCAAACTTGCTGCTGTGTTTCTTTCAAAACAATGAATTAACGTGACATTTTAATGGGATTCATCTCACAATTCAATATAAATGTAAATGTGTTTACTCCTGCTGACAACCTGTCTTTAAATCTACAGATAATATGGTTAATTGGCATTATTTTTCCACAGGTAGCAGGTTTTCATTTTAAAACAACATGGCATCTTACACCCTAGGTGACAAAAAAAACCTATATTGTTGTGCAGTACATGCAATGGCAGAAAACACCAGTTACTGGATGTAATTTTGGCTCTGTTTAAGTGTGTTTAAGTGTAATAAAACTTTAATATAACCATTAAAGAGTCCATTTTAGTTGTGTATGTAAGAAAAAAACTGAAGAGAAAAATATCCTCTTTTTTCCCAAATGTTTGACTAACAGATGGCAGACTCACCTGGCTGCTTAGTGTTTACGTTGTGAATAGTGACAAATGCCTTAAATAGGTAAATCCAAAATTCAGTAAACAGAAAAATCCCAGCTACCAACAGGTGAAGGCAGGGTACAGCCTGGACGCCAGTTCCTCACAGGGCTGGCACAATACAGATGAACAACCATTCACTCTCACATTCACATCTACGGGTGATTTAGACCAGTTACCCTATTAAGGTGCATGGCCTTGGACGCTGGGAGAAACCTGGAGTACCCACCAAGAACCCACGTAGACACGGAGAGAACATGTGAACTCCACACAGAAAGGCCCACGCCGGCCAGTGCTAGAATAACACCCAGGACCTTCGTGCTGTGTGGCAAAATTAACCCGTATTTTTATTTTAAAAGGCTGGGTCAGATTTGGAAAAAGTCCTGTGGGTTTTGTCTCTGCTGCCCACCCTTTAGCTTTATGCTAATGGTGCTGCCCACTATCCAGTATAGGCTACTCACCCATGCAGCAACAGGCTACCTGACCGATGTGTTTCCATGGTGACGAGGGTTGATAGTTGAAGTGGCTTATGTACTGTAGCACATACAGTAAGTTGGATGTGGAAGGAACAGACGCATAGTAAAGTACATAATGTTACTCCAGTGATAGAAAATAGAAACATTAGAGGTGGTCTGGGATGATAAGAAAAACACTAATGATTGGATAAAAGATAAAAATAATCATGTAAATAGTTCAGTTTCACAATTAATGCATGCCAAATACAGTACTACAATAGAACTAGTATTACAGTGAAATGATTAAAGGAAGGTTCATTAACGCTGTCTGTGTTTGTGGGTCTGTATAAAAGGGTGGTAGTGCTCTAGGAGGCTGCTGTGCTTGACTAAGCATAGCATCCTTGCTGGTCCTTTAGCCTGCAGACACTGTCTGAATACCAACTCAACACAACTGCACCTCACACAGACTCTGCTACACATGACTGGTACCTGAGCTATTTGTAGCCTCACTTTACTGTACTCCATGTCTGTCTGTCTGTCTATCTGTCTGTCTATACAATACTATCAATACAGTTTTTTAATGATAATTATACCGCACAGTATAAACACAACACTAATTTATACAATTCATGAGTAAATGTAAAAGAGATTATGAATTATCAGTGTAGTGTGAAGAAGATTAATTTCCCTACTAATAAAATATTTTACTTCTTTCCTTTGAAGTTGTAAAATAATAGAAGTATTTTTCACAGCAAACTTTTTGTCAACCACAATTACTACATTCCGCTCTCCTTTCGCATCTGAGTTAATCTTTATCATTGATGATGATAAAAAATACCATTTATGTGTTAGTATTACCATCCATCCATCCATCTATCCATCCATCCGTCCCGTCCATCCATTTGTCCATCCATCCATCCATCCATCCATCCATCCATCCAGCCGTCCATCCATCCATCTATCCATCCATCCATTTACCCTACAGTAGTTGTTCTCTGCTTTTGAATGAAGCCATTTGCTGCTATTTTTGTGTTTTGGCCATAGTTTCTGTGCTGCTGGTCTTGCAATAAGTGCTTTTAAATCTAACCCATTCCATCCCTTCCATCTCCTGCCTATTGAGGAAAGACAAAGAGAAGTAATTACCTCACTACTAATTATCTTGGTATTACAAGTATTCATGATTTTCTAAATGTGATCAATGGCAACATTTTACTCTGGCAGCAATACTGTTCATACCCCAAGACTAAATATCTCTGATCAGGTTATTTAGCAAGAATAGTAATTTGTACATGTAAATATCCTTAAGAGCAAGGACTTATGCAAAATAAGTTACATTAAGTTAAAAAATACAAAAAAAATGGATCAAAATATTTACTAGGGAAGAGACAAACGGAAATAGAACACATAAAAGTTATTTTAACTTTAAAGTGGCTCTTTACATTTTATGCTTTCTGTCATAAAGAGTGATATGGTTTTTAATTTTAGAAGTGTTAGAAGAGTATCCCCATTGATGTCATCAGGGGTTATTTCTGCTTGAGATTGAAAACTAAATAAATAACAGACACCCTGAGTCACAGACTTCAATCTCAAGACTTTGGTTTGTGCTCTTTGTGAGTGAAAAAGAGATGAGGCGAATAATTCAAACACACTGACATTGTCCTCCAGATCATGGTGTGGTGTAACTGATGCTGAGTCTCGCTGGCTGTGTCTATGAGAGAAACTGTCTGTCTGTCTGTCTGTCTCTCACTCATTGTTATCCTGTAGCTTAAAGCAGGCTTGTGGTCGGGGAAGCCGCATTAGTAATGCAAGGAGCTGTACAAGCCTTGATGGTTATGTAAACCCTCCCTCCCCCCAATAAGCACACACACAGATACACACACACAAACAAGCCCTTAAGCCTCTCTCTGGTCCGTAGTCGGCACACGCTAGCAAGTGTCTCTCACCCGCTTATCGTTACATCATTACTATACAAGCCTACTTTCTCTCTTTGACAGCGTCACAGGAAAATGTCAGATATTATAGCACAATGAAAATAAATATGCATTCAGAAGTAGTCACGACCAATGTTTACCTTAGTAGTATTCAAGTTAGGTTGTGTTTCTGCAAATCATGGGTAACTTGGAATATTTGTTCATACAAATGAAATAAAAACTCTATTTTGTAAATTACAATGACATCAGGGTATATTTGTTTTAAATATAAATTTCAGGTGACCTCTTAAATATCATCAGGTTTCTGTGCTCCCAATAACATTATGGAATAAGATCTTAACGTTTCATTTTGTGAGTTTGAATGGAACAGGATACGCCAAAATCCAAAAAACCTTCAATGAACACAGATATAAGGCTCATTCATTCTAAAATCATTAACTGTTTCTGCTGGACTGCATTCAGACTGTACTTGCTAGGACAGGGGTGTCAAACATACAGCCCTCTAAAGGGCTCAGTCTGGTCCACAGGATGAAAGTGCCAAAATTACACAGAAGACATGAACAGTCAAGGGTGTCATTTGGGCTTGACAATGTGTTTTGATTGTAAAGTAAAATACTATATTTTGCAGTTCCAGATGCTTGTTACTAAATGTTTTGTGCATTTGTAGATGCACTGCAATCCGTTAGTTGTAATGCATGTGTGTAAATGATAATGATAATTAAAATTTCGCACTTATTTTTCTTAAGAAATTTTAGGTTGTTCATGGATGTTCAGGTTATTCACATTTTTGTGAAAGGATAGTTTGTAAATGTAAACATTTTCATACTGTAATTTTACTTTTTTGCACTAAAACAAAGAAAAAGTTGGAGTTGTCATTATTTATTAGTTATTATGCTATTATTTTACTGGTCCGGCTTGTTTTGAGGTCATGTTGGGCTGTATGTGGCCCCTGAACCACAAAATGAGTGTGACATCTGTGTACTTGAAAACAAAATACAGCAGATTGATGCAAATGTCAGAACTGATTTTAGACTCATGGAAAAAAAAAATACACAGGAAAAACTTTACTGTAGATGAACTGATGCATGTGAGGAAAATATCTTAAAATGGGCAAAGAACCAAATGTATAGTCAAAATTATGCTCAGAATTAAACAGCTTGTACTCAATATCAGCCTAATATGTGGCTGATCTATTTTTGAGCCTCCTGTTCTGGCCCAGTTCATATTTAAAGACTAACTGTTGTTAAGGTCTTTCATTCTTTCATCAGTCTGCAGCGGCCGGCTCTGTTTTTATTGTTATTACATAACATGTTTGTGGTTGCCTTTTGTTATACTCCAGTGTTTCTGTTGTTGACTTGTCTCTTTCGATTGTGCTCATAAAAGAACTGAATAACAATAATGATGTTGTTCTTCTCTGCGTTTATTTCCATTAGCATTAGACAGGATCTGTCGAGTGAAAGTCTGTGAGATGTGATAAATGTTATATTATCATTCAGGATTATGAAAGAACTCTTCTGTTATTCAGTTAAGTCCATCACTAAGAAACATACATTATAGATAATGTTCAAATGCACCAGCTGTTATTCACATGATGTGTAAATAAAACAGATTGTGGGAAACAAAAACATACTGTAGAACTAATTTTTATGTCAAGTATCACAACACAAATGGACTTGTACACTGTCCATGTAATACACTCCCCTTTGAAATGTATTCATGCATAAAACCAAGGAATTTGAGGATTTACATGCTGTATGTGTGCACATGCTTTCTAAATTATGTATAT
>JAPQRQ010000005.1:32638188-32648664 GCA_037367365.1 Apogon talboti | reverse complement strand
AAAACACTGTCACTCTTATATGACATAAAATAATATTGTACTTCAGAGTTGTGCTTTTTTTTCTTTAATAAAAGACATTTTATAGTAAAAAAAAAAAAAGAACGCTAGGATCAAATGTTATTTTGTGGTCATTTATTGCATTAATACACCTAAAGTATCTAAAAAGGTTTTTTTTTGTTTTGTTTTGTTTCACATATCAAGTGTTCAGTTGAGTGTCAATTCCGAAAGCCTTTGTTGTGGGTTAATTTCAGTAGATTATGAATGTGATGACACATTTACGGTGCTCTGAGCAGATTAATCCACTGCTGCTAATAGTGACTGATGTAAAATACCTGATACATACACAGTGTAGTTGTTTAGGTTTCTTTTCTGTTAGTGCTTTTTGGTGCATGTCATCAAATTCTTCCTGATTTTTTTCCACAGCATGAGGACACCGTTCACTTACGCAGTGTCCATTGGATTTTGGCACCATATAAGGGAAACACATAA
Organism: Apogon talboti; assembly: GCA_037367365.1. Classification (NCBI taxonomy): domain Eukaryota; kingdom Metazoa; phylum Chordata; class Actinopteri; order Kurtiformes; family Apogonidae; genus Apogon; species Apogon talboti. The sequence continues at coordinate 32,648,175 of JAPQRQ010000005.1, read as the reverse complement.
CCTGATTAAACCTATTAGCTCCCTTTATTTTGCCAAAACTGTTACATAACATTGGTTAACTGAGGTGAGGTCAGATAAAGGTTTACTTAAACAACAACATTACTCATTATTCAACATTAAACATTATTTAATAATCTATGCATTCCAGAGCCAGCAGGCCAATCACAAATGGTGACTAATGGACTATAAATCCAGTGTCTTTCAAGATGAACTTGAACTTCACTTCTGATGGTTTTGTTTCTGTTATTTTTAACACAGCATTACTTCCTGGTTATTTTTGGGCACGACGGACAGAAGCCTTTGGAGCTCCGGACAGAGGACGAATCCGACTGTAATGAGTGGGTGGAGTGCATCCAGCAGGCGAGGTAAGAAATTAAGATTTAATTGCTCTGCTACTTGTCCCTCCTATATTTATTAATGCAATTACATGTTGTAATTATTTGATGAGAAGAGATGAGATGAACTTTAACACACTTTTCATTAATTAAGGTGGTTGTTGAATAACTTGTGAGGACGCTTTTTCTTGATTTTTTTTGTGCTGATTTGATGTAACCACTGTGTTTGCTTAATATGTGAGTGTGTGTGTGTAGGTGTGTGTGCGTGTCTGTGTAGGTGTGTGTGTAGATGTGTGTGCGTGTGTGTGTGTGTGTTTTTGTGTGTATGTTTGTGTGCGTGTACATAGATGTGTTCTGCTCGCAGCGGTTCACATTTAGGTCACTCTGGTGCTGTATTGCTACACTGATTACATCACAGACTTGATCTTGCCACTCGACCTCTATTTCTCTCATCTCTCTGTCTGTTGCTATCTTTCCTATTTTTATCTTGTTGGAATTGTGTTCCTTACGTTGATATGTTATGTCATTATTACACATGCAGTTTTATGTGTTGTGGCGTTTTTTAAAATGAGGCCCAGTGTTGTGTCTGATGACGCTCTGTGCATATGATAAATGTTTTAACTTCTGTTTTACAACACTGTGCATATCCTTTTCCCTCGCTGCGTTCAGTTACTCCGACATCATCATTGAGCGTGAGATTCTGATGCAGAAGTACATCCACCTGGTGCAGATCATGGAGACTGAGAAGATCGCAGCCAATCAGCTTCGCACTCAGCTGGAGGACCAGGACACTGAGATTGAGAGGCTTAAAGCTGAGGTATGCATGACTGCATCCACATCTGCGTGCACATGTATGCATACATAAATTCGCATAAATGACGTGCACACATGCACACGCACGAATACTCAGCTTACTCTTAGATGAAGCGCATGCACATCAAAGCATGCAAATGCATCTGGCACGATCGTGAAATACTGAAGTTTAGAGCACATGTTCCTTTTAAATAAAAGCACAGCAGGGCTCCAGTGAAACCAAGTCCATTACTTCCTTATCATGCAACGCAATGTTTGTTGTTTTGAACCTTGTGAATTTTTTATCCTCTGAGCCAACACATTCACATAGAGACTGTTGTTGTGCCAGATTGTAGTATTGAATAAAACCAAGGAACGAATGCAGCCTTACCAGAACAACCAAGAGGAGGAAGACCCCGATATTAAAAAGATCAAAAAGGTAAAAGGATGGTTTCACTTGATTATGCACATGAATAAACAAAGACAGAAAACCAAAGACAGATACCTAGTGTACTATGGTTGTGCAGGTGCAAAGTTTCATGCGTGGCTGGCTTTGCCGGAGGAAGTGGAAGATCATCGTCCAGGACTACATCTGTTCCCCTCATGCAGAGAGCATGAGGAAGAGAAATCAGATTGTCTTCAACATGGTCGAGGCAGAGACAGAGTACGTCCACCAGCTTTCCATTCTGGTTAACTGTTTCCTCAGGCCACTCCGAATGGCTGCCAGCTCTAAGAAGCCTCCCATCAGTCATGACGATGTCAGCAGTATATTCCTTAACAGGTGCAGTTTTATTAACTTTCAAATGGCCTTAATTTCTGGAAAATGTTTTACTACTTTTCAGTGTCAAAGTGATTTGACTTCAGTTCTCCTTCTTCTCTAGTGAGACCATCATGTTTCTGCATGAAATCTTCCACCAAGGTCTGAAGGCTCGAATCGCCAACTGGCCTACTCTTGTCCTAGGTGTGTATGGAAGAGCTTACAGTTAAATAATAAATGACTTTTTGCTATGTTACATTTGCATATGAAATTACTTTAACATGCATTTTAATAAATGATTACAATAATACATTGTTTAAAAATATTGCCTTCTTGCATTATGTGTATGACCACATCAGAGAACAGGCACAAATAAAACCAATGAATGACTGCCAGGAAGGTAGAAATCACTCTAAATGCCTGTGCTCTAAATTGATCATGTTTCTTTTTTTATCTCAAGACTTGTGTCTGATCTGTTTTGTTTTTTTTCTTCACGAATCCAGCGGACCTCTTTGATATCCTGCTGCCTATGCTTAACATATACCAAGAGTTTGTACGTAACCACCAGTACAGTCTGCAGGTGCTGGCAAACTGTAAGCAAAACAGAGACTTTGACAAACTGCTAAAGCAGTACGAGTCCAACGCTGCTTGTGAGGGCCGAATGTTGGAGACATTCCTCACATATCCAATGTTTCAGGTAGCGTTCACCTTATTTATTCTCACTGCTATTGTCAATGACAGCACAATTATTTGTAAAAATCCATACCAAAGTGTTCCTTAACACCTGCCTTGTGGCACTCCACACCTAACTACATTTACCTCAGAATATATATATCATTAAATGTATTCTTTTTTTCCCCTCTGGGATGATTACTCATGCAAAAAATCTGTTTTGACGTGATATTTTAGATTCCACGGTATATTATCACTCTTCATGAGCTGCTAGCACACACACCCCACGAGCATGTGGAGCGTAAGAGCCTGGAGTTTGCCAAATCCAAACTGGAGGAGCTGTCAAAGTGAGCATGTCTCAAATTTTAGATTTGATGTTTTGTTGAAATTGTACTGATAATATTGACGATTTCATATGTTTCCAGGATGATGCATGATGAAGTGAGCGACACAGAAAACATCAGGAAGAACCTGGCCATAGAGAGAATGATTGTAGAAGGATGTGACATTCTCTTAGACACAAGCCAGACCTTTGTTAGACAAGGTGGGACCAGTTTTCAAAACGAAATGTCTCACTTCCAAATTGTAATTACAATATTCTGTTGAGGTTACCTTTTAGTCACTACCGTGTCCCGTTGCTAGGCTCTCTCATCCAGTTGCCATCCAGCAGTGAGCGGGGCATGCTCAGTAAGGTCCGTCTGGGCTCCCTGTCACTTCGGAAAGAAGGAGAGAGGCAGTGCTTTCTGTTTACCAAGCATTTCCTCATTTGTACGCGAACATCTGGAGGAAAGCTTCATCTACTCAAGGTCATCCTCACATGTGCACAGATGTTTACGCAGCTACACATTTGAATTAAATAATATATTTTAATTAATTTTTCCGACATCCACAACAAATTATCATTCTATTAAATGTAAATGTTTCTCATATAAGTTAGACTAATATCTCTAATCTGTAAGTATCTCTACTGCGTCTTTTTTTTTCTTCACCAACAGCAAGGAGGCACATTGTCTCTCATAGAGTGTACCCTAATTGAAGAGCTTGATGCCAATGATGAGGACTGTGAGTATGAAGTCATACCAAATTATATACATCCTGATATCTATTTGTACTATTATATGTCAGGGGCTCACAAAGGCGTTTTTTTTCCACATATGGCAGACAACGCAGCAGGTCAGGGCTTCAACCATTTGGAGTTTAAAATAGTGGTAGAGCCCCCTGATGGTCAGTCCTTCTCTGTCGTTCTCTTGGCTCCTTCCCGCCAGGAGAAAGCCGCATGGACCAGTGATATCAGCCAGGTTAGCCTGTGGAAAGTGGTGATAGAACTACAGCATGATGAAGATTTAAACCGAAAATCGCAAAAATAAAAAAAAAAAAAAAAAAGTTAATCTTTTACTCTGATTACAGTGCATTGATAATATCCGGTGCAATGGCCTAATGACTAGTGTGTTTGAGGAGAACTCCAAAGTTTCTGTGCCACATATGATCAAGTAAGAAAACATGCTTTGATTAACTTAGAGGCACATAAAAACAGCAACAATTTAGATGTGTTTTTTCATTCACAGTATCTGTATCTCGTTGTTTTACCTTAAGATCTGATGCCCGACTGCATAAAGACGACGTTGACATTTGTTTCAGCAAGACACTCAACTCCTGCAAAGTCCCACAGATCCGATATGCCAGTGTGGAGCGGCTGCTGGAGCGTCTGACAGACCTGCGCTTCCTCTCCATAGATTTCCTCAACACCTTCCTCCACACATACAGGATCTTCACCACAGCGGCTGTGGTCATCGACAAGCTGGCTGACATCTACAAGAAGCCGTTTACGTCCATACCAGTCAGGTATGCATCATTACTGCTGAATGTTTTTACCTGCAGCAGGTATAAGTCAGTCCTTTTCTAAATTTCTTTCTAGTTAAGATCACATCATAAGGGGAGACTGTCTCATGAGTGACATTGTTTGAAGTCATCATCAGCACAACATTATTTCCCTGTGTTTCCTTTACTGGCTTTTAAAACCCACACAGAACAACAACAAAAAGTTTATGCGTTCTTATCAGGAAGTAAATCAACTAAACACTCCACCTTATTCCTGAATTTGACTCAAATTCACTCATTGCAGTATTTCAGCAGCGTCAACAGAAGCAAGTGCTGCGACTTAATACTGGAAAATGGTTTTGGTTTATAATCCATGGCTATGTTTTTGTAATCCAAGCTGAAAGAGTGACAGAGAGATAGAGATAGACCATTATACTAATCCACCCGGCTCGTTTGTGATTTAACAACACTTAGCTTATGAGTTATTGATCCCAGAAGTTCAGATAGTGTGAATTGACTGCATTTCACACTTAACAATCCGACAGTACAGATTTATATGCGGCTCTTTTTTTCTTAGTTGAACCTAGGTGGACTCTGTACATTCCAAACTTTATGTGTAAACAACTCACTGTTATTATATTAAACTCATTCATTCATCCTCACTTTTCTTCCTTCTCCTCATGTAACACACTCATCCATGACAGTCTTCACTCCCCCTTTTCATTTCCAAGTTTTCTTCCACTCATCTCATAATTCAACTCACTGCCTCCTCGGCCATCTCTTCCTCTCCACTCTGTCTTTTCTTGCTCCTGTCACTGTCCCAGGATTGAGCAACATTCATGTGATCGTCTGTCCATCATGTCCCTCTGTCCTGACTACAGTCTGAAGATCACACAGCTTGCATTGGACCAGTCCAAGTAAATACCATCACTAGGACTGGTGATTCACTTTGTACTCACATTTTTCAGAGACAGAGCTACAGGACAAATCTCATTCTGTTTCTCAGGTCCCTGGAGCTGTTCTTTGCAACCAACCAGGGTGCATGGGGAACGGACCCCTTAAACAACAAATCGCCGCGGCTGATTCGCAAGTTTTCCTCCCCTCCTCCTCTCTCTATACCCTCTCGTACCTCCTCCCCTGTCCACTGCCGCAAGCTCTCCCTCAGTTCACCAGTCAGTGCAAAAGCAGGAGCCTTGGACCTGTCCACCACCCCCCTGTCCTCTGCTGCCAACTCCCCCACCTCCAGTCAGTGTCCCTCCATCTCCTCTCCCCCTCCCAGTTTAACCAGGCTCCCCTCTGGCTTTTCCTCCCCACCGCCCACTGCGAAGCGCTCTCCCAGCCTCCCCCAGGCCTCTGGGGTGTCTTCTCCACCGCCCATCTCCACCAAGGCCCCTCTGGACCTCAGCCGTGGTCCCAGCTCCCCAGAGCTCAGCCCAGCTGCAGGGGAAGACATCAGCGGGGAGCTGCCTCGCATCGACGCCTTCTGTGGGAAGCTGAGACGCAGCATCCGCAGGGGTACAGAGCTGGAACACAGAAGCATATGATTCACACTCTGTCGTCCCATATGAACATCAGCACATGTGTAGGCACACGTTGAGCCTCCACTCACAGATATTATTATACTATTATTAAACTACTAACACTCAGAGAGCACAGACCTCCATCAAGGCCAATAGTGTACTCTCCTTCTTGTTCCACAACAATATTAAACTACAAACAAACCCCTTATCAGTGGTTGGGCCATTGGTTTAACAGACTGTTAAAGTGATAACAAAGGTTGTAATTTGTTTTATTTTTTATATTTATTTCTTTTTAATTTAACCGATTTTTATCCCCTCAAAAAAGTTACATTTCTACCTTCCCTGGCAGAAGTAACCATTTAACATTAAAAGCAGGTTTAAAGGCAGGTAAATCATTATTGTTATTTACTATTGAACTTGAAATGACCCTAAATACTCATGCCATGTTTATTTATCACCATGACTATGTGCAAGTGTTATATATCCCTAAAAGTGGCCTGCCAACCAAAATAGAGGAGGGAAAGAGATACATAAATAGGTCACCATAACCCAACAGAGGAATAATCGCATTCTTAGATCACCATCTGTTTACAGCCGACAGCTTGTTCACTATAAAAACAGCGGCGGAGCACTAGGTCACAAAATATGTGACAACAAACTAGAGAAGAGCGAAATAAAATAGAGAGATAAATAGAGCTTTTATGTGGCAGACACGGAGTCTCTTAGTGGCAAATGACATATTGAATGGTGAAATGGAGAGTCATCCAACACCAAACAAAAAACACCAACTTAAAGGAAACTAACCAGAACACTGATACAATCTATGTATATTTGATAGTCTGCCCTAATAAAGACTTATGAATGGTTTATTGTTAGATTATTAACGCAGTTTACTTTATAAGGTATAAATAAAGATCAGCAAGCAGTTGTAAATGAATTCTAATTGTTTAATACATTGATTCAGGCTAAGTGTTTGGCAAGGTCACAAGCTTTATTGATAAAGTTTACAGCACATCCAATATTTTGACTCACTGCAATTTGTAATTGGCAAAAGGAGGCCTCAAAGTAACGTGTAAAATGCATCACTCCTGACTGACTGACATTTAAGATATCTGGCAATATGAAGCATCACACTCTATCACTTTAATATCCGGTGTGCTTAATAACCTCACAGCACATGTCACATCAGCACCTGTGGAAATAGTGAGGACAGCTGGTGATTGTATAGTGAAATGATAAAGTAAACCATTTTCCCAAAGGCTTAGTGTTGGTAAGAACCAGGTTAGGACTGAAATACTGGAGAAATGTGTTTTTCAAGGGGTATTAGAAAGACAAAAAAAATATTCCCTTTAAATTTTCTGCATTTAGTCAGTGACTATTATTAATTTGTTATGAGATTTAACCTCATAAATATTAAGAGATACTGACAGTGTTAAAATGGTAGTAGTTTGTTACTAAATGCCCTCTACAGCTAACAGGTGTAAATGCTGTAGATGGAGTAAATGTGATGTCAGTTCAGTATTTGGCAAACAACACATCACTCCATGTTTTGTGGTTCCAGTGATACTGTATTTCTCTTGCACTGGTTACAGTTGTGGTGTTCATGATGAACGAACAAAACTACATTAATGTAAATTTTTAACACTCTATTACATAACAAAGGTACAGTGCAGACTTCCGCCACAGCCAACAGTCTTCTCTTCCTCTTTTGCCATAATATTAAACCAAACAACATACCACAAATTTATGTTTTCTTCCTTGCTGTCAAGAAGATAACTGATTATTACCATGATAACAGAGATCTCAGTTAGCATTTAGTTTTTTTAATTTATCTGAATGTTCATCATCCCAAGGCTACTCTGGAGTTTCCTGTTTAAAGTGAAAAGTGATGATAAAATAGTTTTAATAGATTTTCTCCAAAAGTTAAGGAGTTGGTTCTTGGCTCATTCCCTACACACACACACACACACACACACACACACACACACACACTCCAAGTTTTGAACAGTAGTGTTTTTTTCCATGATGCAGCTGACAAACATGCAGGAGAGATCACTTAACCCTCTTGTTGGAGCTAATAAAAAAGGTCATTTGCAGTAACAAACCTACAGAGATTACCACCAGACTGCGCCATTTCCCTCAGCTCTGTGGAACAATCATAAATCTCAGAGGTCATTTGGTTTCACTGCCCATAACTTTATTCGTGTTTACCTCTCACAGCTGTGCTTGAATCAGTATCGCTGGATAAATTCATTCCTGAATCCTCAACCAGCAGCGAGGCAGGCGATATGTCTCCCTGTCGCTCGCCCTCCACACCAAGACATCTACGTTACAGACAGAGTGGAGGTACATACACACATCAACACATGCACAGGCGTCTGTGGTTGTTTTCCTTGTTTTCTTATGTGCTGTTTTCATTGTATCTGGCTGTCTTCAGTAACACCAGGGGAAAACTCTCGATGCACAATGTCACCGGCTTCAGCGTTTGCGATTGCCACTGCTGCTGCTGGACACAGCAGCTCCCAGAGTAAGCACAAGTCATGAATGTCAACAAGCACATATCTCAGACTTGTTTAATTGTTTTTAACTTCTAGAAATCAATATTAAATAGTTTCTCAAAGGCTACTTAATGCCATATATGACCACAGAGATTTTACATTTTTGTTTGACACGTGTTACTTTTTTCTTCTAGATTTTACTAATTCTGAGAAAGCTTGTGATAAAGAATTCATCATCCGCAGAGCTGCTACTAACAGAGTTCTTAATGTGCTACGTCACTGGGTGTCCAAACACTCCCAGGTAAACCCACAACTCACATCAGCCCCTACTTACAACTCTATAAACATCATTATCCACAAGTTCCTCAGTGAGCACCTGTACCACTCTACTCACACCCTACAGCCTTACATCTACAGTAGACCTAAAGCCTCTGTATTCCTGTGTTTTTATTGCCTTTACCCCCTGTGTGTTTCCATTCTTGTCACTCTCTTCTCTGATGGAGGTGCTCTTTGCTCTGCATGTCTTTTCTCCCACCTAGGACACATGCAGAAAGGTCAGCATCCTCCGCAGGGATGCTAAAGGACTATCATTTTCATATAAGATTATATAAGATGCTATTTTTGTACCTGGATGTTGTTGCCTGAAAAGTAAACATTAGTGACTTTGTCCTGTTGATAAGAAGTTTTTCATCTGTGTTTTTGACAAAAAGGTCTGCCTTTATTTGTTAGCACTGAATAGTAACAAAACCAGTTTTTTTGTCTTGAAAATGCTAGGTGGAGATGATCATTAGTTTGCATTAAGTTGTTCATTGAAGGTAATTTTAATGAACAACAACAACATTCATGGAAAATATGATGCATAGTGTTTAACTTAATATTAGCTCATATACTTTACAATTAGTGCCAATTTCTAGAAAACATCCAATCAGTCTCTGATTTTTCTCTAGGTTTACAGTAAATACTGCATTTATAGAAATTTTTACCATGTGGACAAATGCAAAATCAGTGTGCAAATATCCTCTAGAGGGCACCATTTTGTTTGGCTGTACAAATTTTTTTGATGGTAACGATAATTAACATCCTCTCTGCTGTGTGTATGGTCATTATAGTTAATAACATAAAAAATAAATACAATGTTAACATAAGTTATTAACGCTAGTATGAAACTAAGCAATATACTGTATCTTTGACCATAGTAATAATATTGTGTTTAATTGGAGAATTCTTGTTACTATCAAATCATAAGGACACTAAATCTAGCCCACATAATTTTTAAAGATATTTACAGCTCATGTTTCTTTACAACATACTAACCTGTCAATGCATTTAAATGTGTTTGCTCATCAGGACTTTGAAATGAACAGTGATCTGAAGATGGGGGTCATTAGTCTCTTGGAAGAAGTGTTGAGAGATCCAGATCTGCTGCCACAAGAGAGGAAAGCAACAGCAAACATATTAAGGTACAGTTGCCCTCACAAAGCAATATAAATGCCCATCCACTGATGAATTAAATATAACAATGTGTTGAGGGCATTATAGAAAAATGAGTTTTATGTTGCAACAGTGTTCATTTTCATTTCAGTGCCCTTTCTCAA
>JAPQRQ010000005.1:32625471-32638088 GCA_037367365.1 Apogon talboti | reverse complement strand
AATGTGTTGAGGGCATTATAGAAAAATGAGTTTTATGTTGCAACAGTGTTCATTTTCATTTCAGTGCCCTTTCTCAAGAAGACCAAGATGACGCTCAGCTGAAGATTGAGGACATATTACAAATGGTCAGTATTACCACCTGTGACACAGTATTTAACAAGAGGAATGACATTTTTAAAGTAGTAAAACCTGTAAAGCAGTTGTTAAAATTATTTATCTCTGGAACAGAAAAGCTGCCCCCTACTTCACTTCATTGTGGTAAGAAAAACATTCTCTTTATAAAGAAGCCCCTCCCTTAAAATCCGCCAGCCGTGGTCACCGTGTACAGTTTTGTGGTGAATTCCGTCACAGCCCTCTAAAGCCCTGTTTAGATTTGTCGCTGGAGCTCCACTATGTGAACATATTAGTGACTGTGTCGTACTGTAGTCCTGTGCATACTTGTTTGAGTGCATTGAAATTCCAGTACATACATTTATATATTAAACTGTACACACCCACTCTTCTGTGTGTTTGTGTGTGTGGTTGTAGGCGGAGAGTCCTAAGGCAGAGTGTTTCGAGTCTCTCTCAGCCATGGAACTGGCAGAGCAGATCACCATGCTGGATCACATCGTGTTTAGAAGTATTCCCTATGAGTGAGTACATCATGACTCAACTCACATGCCCAAGGTTGGGAGAAGTAACATATTGTATTCAAACCAGGATCTGATAACATTGGATGTTTGGAGACAGAAATAACCGTTCTGTAATCACAAATGATAGAAGAGCAACTACAATGTCCATTTTTTTTTGGATGCAATGTGGGTTTTAGTTCATAAATATACTGATTTATAAGAGGACATAATTACAGGGTGAAAAAGTCCAGAGGTAAAAATCAGTCAATGTTGAGAGACCGAACATACCTATTGCTGTAAAATAACACCTGAACCTCTAATCGTATCATTGAGGAGTTTCCCTGTTTTTTGTCTCATTTGAAGATTCATATGCAAACAGATATGTTTGACTGTATTTGTTTAGTTGATAATAGAATTCAGACATGTATACATGGTCAGTTAAATAAGTTAAATACATAAATACTCTGAAAACACCCACAACAATATAATATATAATATAATGGCTCAGCTTGCTGTGTAAAAATTAGATGTAGAGGAAAAAACATCTGGAAGCTGAAAACAGTGAAGGTGAAGATCATTTTTAGTTGTAATTTCAGGAAAATGATCCATTCTCAGACAAAAGAAAATGTAAAATCTGGATTTAAAAATGAACCACATGAAACTCTGGATTACAACAACTGATGCCGACTGATAGAAAATTATAGAAAAAAACAGAATAAGTCCAGGAGAACAGAGGTCTGAAACACTGCTCTGGGCCTTTGAGAGATAAATTAGGGAAAGGTTTAGCCCTTCTCTTTCATACAGTTGCTAATATTTGGCTACATAATAATTAATTTGTATTCACAGTGAATGGATGAACCAGTTCAAAGGTCCTCCCTCTGATACACTTCAACATATCGGTTCATTCCATTTAATTTATTCTTGTACAAAATCTGACATATCCAAGAGTATGTTCAGCTGGCATAACTACAGATCAAACCGGTACAGTGCAGGTTATGACATGCAGACACAGATTAAGTCTGGCTACTGTATGTTCTATGTTCTTTTCTGACTGATGAATGTTTTGTGATCAACAGGGAGTTTCTTGGTCAGGGCTGGATGAAAGTCGATAAGACAGAGCGGACTCCTTACATCATGAAGACGAGCCAGCATTTTAATGATGTAAGACTAAACCTTCTGTTTTTATATTGTACACTGAAGTGGTCTGTTTTTGATGTATGTTTCTGATGGAATGTGACACTTGTGGTAAGGACAAACACTAGCCACCATTTCATTTAGTCACAATGTAATGCAGCAGCACAGTGTAAAATCCAGCCTTTTCTATACTAGGATCAAAATGTTCAGTCTCTGTTGCTTCCGTTTTGAAGAGCTGTTATGTGAAAATGTCATGTTTCCCATCTTGTCTCCCTCTCGTCCCCTCTCCACAGATGAGTAACCTGGTGGCTTCTCAGATAATGACCCATACTGACGTGGGCTCCAGAGCCAGCTCCATAGAAAAGTGGTTAGCAGTAGCTGATATCTGCCGCTGCCTCAACAACTACAACGGGGTGCTGGAGATCACCTCTGCCCTGAACCGCAGCGCCATCTACAGGCTGAAGAAGACCTGGGCCAAAGTCTGCAAACAGGTCGGACAGCCTTAATAAACAGTTGCTATGAATCAAGTCAACTCCCTAAACATAATACTAGTGGGTTTTTTTGTTGTTTAAGACAAAGGCTCTGATGGACAGGCTGCAGAAAACAGTGTCGTCTGAGGGGAGGTTCAAGAATCTCAGAGAGACACTGAAAAAGTAAGTACTGCTCATTACCATATGAGCATTAAGTATGTAAATCCACTTTAATGATTGATTTCTATGTGTTTTTAGCTGTAACCCTCCGTGTGTCCCGTACTTGGGCATGTACCTCACTGACCTGGCTTTCATCGAGGAGGGAACACCAAACTTTACTGAGGAAGGCCTGGTTAACTTCTCTAAAATGAGGATGGTAAACAAGGAAGCAGAATTACCTGGTTGTAACCTTTAATGATCCACACTGAGGCCTGAATAAGTAAGTTTACTGTCTGCTCTCACACAGATTTCTCACATAATCCGTGAGATTCGTCAATTCCAGCAAGCCCCTTACAGGATAGAGCACCAACCAAAGGTGTGTCTTATCTAACGGCAGCCTTTACACTTGAAATAGACGCTGTACGGAGCAATAACAATGTCATTATTAACACAAAATATGTCCTTTCTGTCCTCCCTCCTTCCAGGTGACTCAGTTCCTCCTGGATAAAACACTGGTGATGGATGAAGACACTCTTTATGAGCTGTCCCTGAAAATTGAACCTCGTGTACCACCTGGCTGATGATAACTGTATTTTATCTACCAACACAGTATAAACACAAGTAGAACCACACAATGGATTCACAAAGCTTGAGGTTCATTCTTTATAAAGCAGGAGTTGTTACGTAAAACACCACTCAGGTGAAGCTCAGGTCAAAATGTGCCTTTTGTATGAATATTTTATGTGCATATGTAGTAAACAGGATGAACTGTATAACATACACGACTCCTTGCCATACAGCCATGCAGTTATGACTGTAGACACCACCCTGTTAGATTGTGAACACGACGTTAGAAGCTATCAGTTGCTGCTGTCATATTGTAAATACCAAACACACGGCCTCTGTATTCACAAGCACTGTCGGACAAGTTTTAATGTATTTGTATAATCGTGACCAGAGGCACAAAGAGCTGCTGTTAACCCCTCAGTGTCCTCATCTCTATACAGTATTTATATGGTGGAATGTTACAAACCCCTGATTCACTGTGTGGTAATTAGATTATAGAGGCACCACGTTCATTCTGGACACATGTCAAGACAGTGGACGTCCCACATAGACAGAAGTCACAGTATTTAACCAGGATCTATCAGTCTGAGGAGTGAAAGTGTTACCTGTGATGCCCCTCTGGAGAGAACATTAGAAATAAAATAGGTGGCAGATTACAATTTACACTGTTACAAATGAAATCTGTAACCTTTTTAATAACCTAATCAAAGTACATTCAATTGTTTTTCACTTACAAAGCTGAGAAATCCTCAAAATATTTCGTTTAACCCAACGCTGTTCAGTAACATTCAGGCCATTTAACCCTTTCAGGTTTTGAAATATTGCTGTAAAATTGAACTCAGCAAGATGAATTAAAGATGCATTGAGATGCTGCAAGTGTGTCAATAACATGTCAACATTCAATTTGACATTAATGTGAGCTCAATTGGTACTAAAAGTACCGACTCGTCAAATATCACATCGATCTAACTTAAAATAGCAGAGATATTTGATTTTAAACCCGATCAGGACTGACTGTCAGACACAAACCGTCTTACAGAGACGTATGGATGCTTGTGTTGATGCTCCTCATACGCCACGTCCTTGGAACCATAGAGCAATGGACTGACTTCAGTTCATTTGAATAGCACTAAAGCTGCATTAAAAATATAATATTAATAATCTAAATGGTTTAAATGGTTTCATGACATATGGAAGCTGTAACACTACTCTCACATGTTGTTGCCAGCAGCAGCAGCAGCAGGTAGCTGTTAAGGAAATGGATATAATCTAACACTTTGCAGCTAAAGAACCAGATATTTTGTTCAGGAGTTGAATGGAGACTGAAACAAAGTAAAAATGTGCCAGTGCGCTCACATAACTTGTGCTCATCTTTTGCCAGAAGCAGGAGTTGCACCCTCCCAGACAGGGACACATGATCCAGTAGCTGAGAGTATTGAAACGAACCGCCACACAGTGAACCTGGGGATTCACTGCTTTGTGTATCATAGATTTGTACAGCTCAGAGTTTATGCTTCTGCTGTACTAACTGCTTTGCCTCTCTGTGTTATTGATGTTCACAGGAGATGTTGGTTTTCAGTATTTTTTTATACACAACATCTGTGTTGTTGCATTTGCATGGTATGGCAAAAGATCTTTGTGGTTTACACACATCCCAAATCTGAAAACACGGTAAATGCACATTGAAGACACTGTTTTTTGTTTCACTCTTGACAATCAAAAGCATGGCTGCTGAAATTCATTGTCATTTCTGTTTTGTAATTTAGTCATTTTGTACACAGTCATTTTGCTCTTTTATAACAGAACGAGCCTGAAAGGTTTCTTATATTCTACAAGATTTATCAGTTATATTTGTTTCTCATGTGTCAGTATTACTAGTTTCTTGTCAATGTTGACATTCAGTCATATTTATATTTAAACCTTGGTGTCTGTATTAGTAAAATAATAATATTTTGCACTATTATTTTGTAAAGAATGTCAATAGACTCTAAACTTGTTTATAGCATGGTTTCCTCTCTGTTCTATAGAAAATATTCCTTGTACTTCACTTTTAGCTTTTTTTTTTTCATTTATTTGGCACATTTCTGATGTCAGTAATATTTCAACACTCAATTAATTTTAAAAACCCTTGCTTTCTTACATTGCTGTTCTTCCATGCACTTCCCTGTGTAATTCACGGATATTTACATACATCAAGGTTGAAAATAAAAGCAAAGAAACCTGAATTACAGAGCCATTGGACATTTTCTTGGCAGGTAGAAGTTGCAGTAGTTTAAGAGGGTGGATTAAAGGTAAAGATCATCTGTGTGTGTCTGTCTGCAAATATCAAGGTCAAATGGGTCAGTGATATCAGATCCTCAGTGGTGGTCTCCACCAAAGCCCGTCATTGGTTTCTCACGGCTTTTTCCTAACTTATCATTGGCCTCTACATTTTAATCCCACATGAGGAGGCGGAGCCCCCCCACAGAGGACAGTGAAAAGCTCTTTAACCACAGACCTCCAGTAAGAAGGCGAACAGCTTTTCCACAGGTACAGTACCTCTTCTTTTACCTCTCTCATACAGCTTCTGTGAGGCTAATCTGCTCAAACACACAGCTCAGACTGATTATCTCATATCTGTCTTCTGCATGTTTTAATAGTTACTTCTGTTTAGAGGTTCTTAAGACAGAATCTGAAGAAGATATTTAGGGAGAAATGTGGCACAAGTGCTTAAAGATTTACACAAAAGTTGAAGAGATCATAAATTGCTGAGAATTTTAGGTCGAATGTTTGCTGTATTTATGCGAAACTACTTTGTATTTGTTCTGAATAATTTCATTTATAAATTCTTGACTGTTAAGACTGTGTGCTCATACATCCTGCACATATGCTCGAAGTTAAAAGGTCAGGGGGCTGGGAGGCTCATCCCAGGTCTGTGGTGGTTTTGGTTTAATCCTGACTGTAAGACCACATGATCTACAGTGTCAGTTTGCACTAGAGGCTTGTCATTTTTGTATTTCCAACCTTTCTCTGGCTGACTTTTGATCCACTTTTTTTTTTCCTATTTATAATTGCTTACCTGACTCCCTCCCGGTTCCATCCCTCTGACACACGCCTAGCGTCACGAGGGTCTGGTCCTGTGACGGTTCAAAATGCCACTGGGTTGTCAGCCAGAGATGGTTCTTGGCACTGGATCCTGGCAGTACATGTACCTTCCTGATGCTCTATAAATATCACCATTGACCCAAACTACTAGTGCACTGTGCTTGACCTCCACAGACTGAAAGGAAAGTCATCAGATGGAATAAATCATGCAGATGAGGAGGAAATAATGTGACTTACAGGAGAAGGGGAAGAATCTTAGCAGTACAGGGGGGTGGGGGTGATCAGCCATCTTTCAGCTCTGACCAGGATTAACAGGAGTAATGATGTCCTTACAGCTTTCTCTATATTAAGACACAGACATGGAGACCGCTCGCCCTCTGTGAAGGACAAACAAGAACTTAAGTGGCTCCATCAAGTACAAACTGATCTGACAAAAGTGAAATACTTCTTAATATATTTCCAGTTAAATGATTTGCATTACAAACTACAATTTATCCCTAAATCTCAGCATTGTCTCAAGTACTGTGAGTGTATTTTAGATTTTGTATGTGTGTCTGTGGGTAATTGTTCAGTACGGAACTATTAGTAAAAAGAGGATACCTCCTGCCATTCTGTAGGCAGAAGATACTGTGATAATGCTAAGAGGCTAAGAGCATCTGCCATAACCCTCCTACTCTAAGCTTGTTACTGTGTTGAACGTGACCTGTGTGAGTGTGGGAGAGGGTCGACCCAATACAAGACATGAGGCAGCACATTTCATTTCATCTACAAATGCATTACCGTGGGTGCTTGCTTTGTACTACTTTCAAGTTGATAATGTGGACTTGAATTTCTTGCCCCTTTCTCTCTAGTTGTTTTGCTACAGGCAGAGAATTAACCCAAAAAAGCAGAAAGATGGCAAGCTCCTTCACGCGTCTGTTTTCAAGGCGCAACACGGCTGTCCTGTTGGCCAGTTTGGGTGCAGGAACGGTGGGAACTGGTTTCCTGTTGAGTGAAAATGGCTCACTGGCTGCAGAGGCAAAAAAGAAGCTGTATCCTCCAAGGTAGGTATTAAAAAGGTCACATGGAGATTTAAAGAGTTTGATTAGAGGCTATGTCTACAGTGTGTAATGTAGGTCCTGGATGGCACTGATAGTTCAGGAGTATTCAATAATTATCTGCCTTGACAACAAAGAAACTGACTACGTGCCTAACACCACAAGCACATTTTGAGAACAATGACTGCTTTCTGTTTCCACAACAGAAGCATGTGAAGGGTGACATCAACAGAAAGACACAGAATAATTAGGGAAGTATCTGTAAAGATCTGTAAAAGAAAACAAAAGTGTTCGTCATGAATTACAAAAATGTCACCCTGTGGTTTGATGTGTGAGAGTGAACTTCTGAAAGAGCTGAAGAGGTCACAGCAGCGACACTGGCACCATCTTCTGCTGATCACTGACACACTCTCAGGTTTCATCTGCGTTACCTTTGACTCACTCCCGCTCTCACACACTTTCTGTTCTGCACTTTTCTGCTAGCTTATGCACTTTACAACTCACTACACAGACAGCACAAGGTTTATGCTGTCTTTTAACACAACACGTAATCATACAAATTCTACACGACAGTCTTAACAAAAGTGTCCGAAGGAAGTCACATCACATTTGTAAGGTGTTTCTAATGGGATTTCAGCTTGTCATGTGATCTGACTTAAGTGCCAGTGGATTAAAATGTGTGTAGTGTAGAACCAGCAAAAAATGCATATATACTGTATTTAATTTGTGTATGAAGTGTCTTTTAGTATTACAGTATATTCACTTCAGTTATAAAGTTCCATCTAGAATATGCTATCTTGGTAGATGGCATATCTTTACAACAAAGGCCCTAACTTTGTTGTAATGTCAAATGAAGGGGAGAAAAATCCAGGATCAGCTCCAGTTTCTTTCTCAAAATGTTACTGGTTTGTCCTCAGCCCACTCTTCCAATCTTCCACCAAGATTCACGAAAATCAGTGCAGTAGTTCCATAATTAAACCTCATTCATTAGGAAGCCACATACACGACAAATACTGTCTGTTTCATGGTTTCAGAAAATAAAAACAAACAAAAAAACCTGGAGACTTGACTTAGACTTCAGGGAGGGACTGGCAGAGCCACATAGTATGAATATTTCTGTACCTGTATCTGGTCACACTGTAAAAACAAATATGTTGGCAAGGCCGTCCTCGTGAAAACACTGGGTTTCTGCCATCATTCATACATGTAAAAATACTGTTGACTGGTAGATTGGGTGACTTCTCCTTTGACTTACCTGGACTTTTACCAAAGATTCAGTCCGTTCTTTCCATGTCCTCCATCCTGTTCTCTATTAGCTCGGACTTCCCTGATCTGAGGAAACACAACAACTGCATGGCCTCTGCTCTGACTCCAGCCATTTATGCTAAACTGAGGGACAAGCTCACTCCCAACAACTGGACGCTGGACCAGTGCATCCAAACTGGAGTGGACAACCCCGGACATCCTTTCATCAAGACGGTGGGATGTGTTGCTGGAGATGAGGAGAGCTATGAGGTAAAAAAAAAAAAAAAAGATGCCTGAGTGGAAATTTCCCGTCTGGTTGTTTGATTATATCTGTTCATGTGTGGTCTGGTGTTTAATTTGTTTCTCCACTGTCCCCTTCAGGTGTTTGCTGACCTCTTTGACCCTGTCATCATAGACAGGCACAACGGCTACGACCCAAGAACCATGAAACACCCAACTGACCTGGACGCTTCCAAGGTGCTATGCTTAAAAACAGTAGATTTGGTACCTGGGCCTTCAGTGGAGACTTACTCGACTCAATCTATCTCTTAATACCACCACTATGACATCACAATTATAGAACCAATCAATACTATACAAAAAAAATGCAAAATTACAAGGTGTGGCATTACAGAGAGAGAGAGAGAGAGAGAGAGAGAGAGAGAGAGAGAGAGAGAGACAGACATTTGGGGTACTGAGGGTGAATACCATTATTACAAAAGCAAGAAACCTGGCCAGCGCTACTAATTCTGAAGGCCCTGGGCAGATTAGATTAACCCTGGCAACACATAGAGACTGAAATCTGATTGGTCAAAATATCTTATCTCCACATACACGTACTGGAATCAGTGCAGCCTAGAGAAACGCTAAGAAGTGAAGAGAATAGTCTACTGGGAATAAATTAATACACTTTCACGGAACAAATATTAGAGTTTAGGTTGTAAATGTAGGTCAGTGTTTAGTGATGATGTTTAGGCCGGTAGAGAAGGCCTTGCTGGCCCTGACGGCCCACCACTGCTTAAAAGTCACGCCATTATCTTATAAAATTCCTCCCTCCCTTTCATCCTTTTCCATCTTGTCACCACTGATCCTTCTCTTTCCTGGCTCTTCAGATAACCAGTGGCATGTTTGATGAGAACTACGTGTTGTCATCCCGTGTGAGAACCGGCCGCAGTATTCGCGGGCTGAGCCTCCCTCCGGCCTGCTCCAGGGCTGAGCGCCGTGAGGTGGAGCGGGTGGTTGTCACGGCTCTGGCCGGTTTGAAGGACGACCTGGCTGGACGCTACTACAGCCTGGGAGACATGACGGAGAAGGAGCAGCAGCAGCTCATCGACGTGAGTCACCAGGATCCTGAGACAATGGAAAATGCACCACCCTTCAGCCTTAATTTATTAACATTCCTTAGGTCGTGAAAGAGTTTGGAGATTATAATTGCACTATAATATTCATAACTGTATTTTTTTGAGTATACAATCACCTGGAATTTTAAGTCATGTGTTTTGTTCACCTTATACTGGGATGTTTACAGAGGGTCAACAGATTTCTTCAACTGACATTCAGCCTCTTAATGCATAAATTAATTTAGAATTATATAAAAAAATTAATTATTTGTGTGGCTGGTGTCAGGCAGATTGTGTAAAGTGGAGATTGTCAATTTGAAAATAGCACATATAATAGCTACAATGCAAATTAGTGACATTGGGTGTAATATCCATCCATATTCAGTCTCAGGTATTTAGGTATTGTTTTACTGATGATGCTATTGATCAGTTCCTCCAGTCAATAATCCCACCAAACAAAAATCATCCAAAAATCAGTAGAATGTCATGAAATTAATAACATTGTTCATGAAACAGGGCTTTGAAATTGATCCATGAACATCAGAGATCGTATGTAACCAGGTGACATGTGCATTCAGAGACAGTGTTGAGCAGCACCTTATTAAGTAAACAGTGGAATACTGAGGTGAATTTATGACAATAGTCCACAAGGGTTAGTGTTTTGGCCCAGAGTTACTGTCCCATTATCCAAAAAGTCAGAGAAACTTGATGTGTTCTTGCTGCCACCATAGGTCACAGTGAGGTGTGGAGTATTCAGTTGCACTCTGTAACTTCACCACTAAATGCCACCAAATCCTACAGAGTGAACCATCTCAAGAACCAACACAGAATGTAGAGGAAAAAAATGTTCGGCAGATACCTGTGATCAATTTTTGATTTAAATTGAAAATTCAGACGTGAATTTAGGGAATGACATAACTCTAGTGTTTAATAGATGGGCTTGGGAATCCATTAAAATATTACACCAAAATATTACACCTATTTACATTATAGGATTTGTGGTTTTATTAACTCATACTGGGCTAAAAACATCCGTCCATCTTGGAGACCTCTCTGCCAACTGGCGCTTTGATCATTGTACGGACCCTACAGTCAGATTATGTACAATCAAACCACCACTGACCTTCCTGCTCTGACCCACTCATGCTGCCCTTCATCAGGATCACTTCCTGTTTGACAAACCTGTGTCTCCATTACTCACGTCGGCCTTCATGGCCCGTGACTGGCCTGATGCGAGGGGGATCTGGTAAGGCCAACACCCTTCAGTGTTATCCCAACCCAAAATGAACCAGCCAAGGAAATAAAACTTTCTCCCCTTATTTTCATGTTGGAAGTAGGACATATTCCACCCACAGCTTCCCCTGTTGTACCGTCTTGGTGAAGTTCTCTTTATCTTCTACATTTACCTTTCATCAATAGGAACGAAGCATCTCCAGTGAAGTAGCAGCTCCTTCTGTTTTAACATCCTCCCTTAATGTGTCTCTTGCCTCCCATCACCCACCCCACCTTTAGGACCACTTCTTATTTGACAAGCCTGTGTCACCATTGTTGACCTGTGCCTTTATGGCCCGGGACTGGCCAGACGCCAGGGGCATCTGGTAGGATCCACAGTGTTCACCTCTGCTGCATGTCTGCTGTGTGGGCAGTTCGCCATCACTAATGTGTTTCAGTGATATCAAACATATAGCTAATATTAAAACAATGTTATATGAAGCCTGTTCAAAGTTGCTGCTTGTGTGCATTACTTCTGATAACATCTTATTGCCTCTTGAAAAGTGCATGTCCATCAGACTAAAGCTTCACCGATGATAAACAGCATGAAGAGCAAAGCGTCTATGAAATCTAGTCCTTCATGAGTGTGAGTCATTGTGGTTGTGACGGGAGGGTTTTATCTGAAGAGCTCTTTATTTAGTTCCTCCAGCTGTCTCTCCTCAGGCACAACAATGAGAAGACCTTCCTGATCTGGGTTAATGAGGAGGACCACACCAGAGTCATCTCCATGGAAAAGGGAGGCAACATGAAGAGGGTGTTTGAGAGGTTCTGCAGAGGACTCAAGCAGGTACAGTGGAAATGAAAATGCAAATGACCATAATGCAGAAACAGAAACAGTT
Source organism: Apogon talboti (assembly GCA_037367365.1). Taxonomy (NCBI): domain Eukaryota; kingdom Metazoa; phylum Chordata; class Actinopteri; order Kurtiformes; family Apogonidae; genus Apogon; species Apogon talboti. The sequence continues at coordinate 32,626,330 of JAPQRQ010000005.1, read as the reverse complement.
TCATCCTATCTGGATATTCCAATCACTGCTGATTAAATGACACCCGCCTGGAACTATTCACACTGAAAACTCATCCTTTGAATGAGGCTTAACATTATTTTGGTGAGGAAATATACATCATATATGTGACTTGCAAATCTCATGGTGTGTGATATCTCACAGGTGGAGCATTTGATCCAGGAGAGAGGCTGGGAGTTCATGTGGAATGAGCATCTAGGATACATCCTCACATGTCCCTCAAACCTGGGCACTGGGCTCAGAGCAGGCGTACATGTCCGCCTGCCAAACCTGAGCAAGGTAATACACGCATTCACACACTGGCTATACCAACAACACAGTAATAAATCAAGAGGAGCAAACAGACCATAGATACAGTGTAAGACATGTTGATAAGATGCACCAAATGCACAAATCCTGTGCTTAAATACAGTTTTGACAAACCTGGAGCTGAGTGTTTCCATTTCAGCCTAATTTACATGTATCTACATTACATTTTAAAGGGAAATAATGCACTCACTACACCCTACATTTATTTGCAGGGGCAAAATAAAGTTATTACCTCATACATAGAAAAACATATGCTATGATGCAGTACGACTCAACTCCTCCACCCAGTAGTATACAGAGCATCTAAAAACACCGGTATACTGACAAACTACAATATTAAAATCATTAGCCTCACAGCACAATTGGCTAAGTCATATTATTGGCCTAATAGTGAAATCTGTATAACTTTACTCTCCTAACACTGTTGCTTCACTTTATGCAGATATAATAATAATAATAATAATAATAACTAGTAACTGCGAGCAGTTATGACGGGCCCTCGCACACCCACGCAACTCGGGGTGGGTCACAG
>JAPQRQ010000005.1:32584895-32613758 GCA_037367365.1 Apogon talboti | reverse complement strand
AGCCTTAAAGGAATTTCTTCAGCTTCAAGGTGACTGATTAACTATTGTCTCTTTTGCTGGTATCTAGTACAGGATTCAATGACATGCTCTATGGTTTCTTGATTATTATATTCACTGCAAGTACCATCAACATCTTTTTTCATTAAAAACAATGTCCTATTCAAGCGTGTGTTGCTTCTCCTTCTTCCTGTTTCTTTCCTTTTCGTCTGTGACTCTTCTTTAAGTTTAGATTTAAGTCTTGGAGTATTTTACCGCCACCTGCTGGTTTGGAATACGTCCGCCTCCACTGAAAAACAATATGAATGATTTATTTTTTCCTCTGAAAAGAATTACCAACCTAGTTATAACAACCTAAATCTTTCATTAAAATGGAGGGTGTCAAACATACAGCTACATAACCATTAAACTGCATGGTTTTAATTTTGAATTAGACATACATAAGTGTATTACATTTTAATTCATATACTAAATATGTCAAAGATACCACGAAGGCCTAAAACTGCTCAGAAATAATAATACAATAATCAGAAACAGAAGTAGAATGTGCTACAGTGCAATCAACAAATCAAACCTGAGTTAATAGCAGGAACTACGGCTTAGATTTATCTCAGAGGAAGAAGGTACACGGAAGATTGTTAGTTAAAGGGAGGTCATGATTTTGTGTATTTTCTAAACACAATCTGAGTACCCAGTGACAGCACCGAATGTATATACTTTTCTGACATATTCAATGTATTAAAATCTAGGGATGCACAAATATGTCAGCCAGTGTCTGATAGAATATAAGATGGCTTTTCACTGATTGCTCTGTTGTGCTATATTAAAGTTTTCGTTGTTGCTGTTTTTTTTCCCCAGAAATCTGTATGTTCAAATGTGTGTTCAAATGAGGACAATTAGCCTCAGTCGGACTGTTTAATCCGACTGAATTAAACAGTCGGATTCCCCTGGTCCGCACCAGTTCCAAGTCGGCTGTCTTGACATCAGCCAGGAGGTTTATAATCAGTGCATCCCTATTAAAATCATAAACACGATGAATGTGTCAAATTAACACAGCAGATGTCACAGATGTGCTGTGTCTATTTTAACAGTTTTGTGTGTACTGATAGAAAAAGAATAAGTGTTGCAGGCTTTAATTGTTCTTATTTATTTGTGACACAAAAAGGGCAAATACAGTTTATTTTCTTTTCAGCAATTAAAAAGATGTAGATAAGTACCACTTTTTTCTTAACAAAGAAGTTTAAACACTCTGATGCACAAATAGCTATAGTGAAGAAATATAGGCATCATGACAAGTTGTACAGCCAACCTTCAGAATATTCCTCACCTATACCAAAGGAAATTAATATGTAGTTTGTAGTTTGTTATTGGCAATTGAAACACAAACATGTGCAGCAGCATCTAAAAAGCACTGGAACAGTCACATAGTGGTTTAGACAGGTCAGGACAATGAGGACATCTAGTGGCCAGGTGAGGAAAGACAAGTCATAAGTTGACAGTTGCTATGACATCAACCAGTGGAAATTCCTCTGAGATACAAACAGCAAATGCAGAAACAAACTGTAGGTATGCTTTGGTCTAGCATTTTCAGTACAAGGAGTTGCTGTGTAAGGGAAGATCCGCTTTGTAGCACTGCCAGTCCTCACCAGACACTAAAGACTTAATGAGAACAGAAAAATCCCAATCATATCAAAGGTTTTCAACATATAGGAGGCTTTCAGTTGAGCCTGAGAACGGGTATGGAAATGCAGGTAAGGGAGTTCTGAAAGCCACACGTTCAAAAAGAAACCCTATTCATCACAATTAAATCTAATGTAAAGTCTTGGTTAAAAGTTTTGGCAGTAACACAAATGGATTCTTTACGTAAATTTGATTTATTTGTCGATAAAAGTCTTTAAAATGTATAAAATACTCGCTGAACCTTAGAAACACAACAACAACAACAACAACAATAATAATGATAATAATAATAATGATAATAATAATGATAATAATAATAATAATAATAATAATAATGAGACAATCCCGTTATCCCGCGTATGTCAGCATTCTAAGTAAGGAACTGATGTTCGTAGTCCAAGCAGAAGATGATGTATAAGAAAAATAAACTGAAGCAGTAAAGATCACATTGTAAAATAGTAAACAAACATAAATGCGTAAACAATTTCAAAATTAAGTTAAAAAGCAGAGTCTACCCACATGCCCTCACTGTGTTTGAAAAAATAATATGACAGAATAAGAATGCATAAGTTTGAGAATTGGTATAAACTTTAAGAAACGGTGTGTATCAGTGACTCCAACTGCAGGTTTAGAGGAAATCCACGGCGGGATGCCTTCCAACACCGTGGCTGAGCAGATCCTGTGACCTCCCGACAGTCTTTCAAGATGGCCGCTTGAGTGGAGAATTTACACATCTCCAAATAAAACTAATCTAACAGCTAACTAGCTTCTCAAACAACTTCAGCTACCTTTTGGTAAGAATGAGAACACGACACCGGCAAGGACTGTTACTATTCTGACAAGGAAGATGAGCATAATTACCGAGGACGACGTCGGAGTTATGGAATAAAACAGGACTGGTAAGGAATTCAGAAACAAACCAGGTTAACCCACACCAAGCTGCAGCTAGCTACGTTAGCCGGCTAACGCGTCCATAAACTCACATCTAAACAAGCTAACAGTAAGTTCAGCATGCGTACACCTGCTATAAAATCCTGTTAATTCCAGGTGACAAACAACAGGCTGTTGGCTAAAGGCTGTGCTTTATAGCTATGCGAGGTTAGCTGCACACAAGCCTGATAAGTAATGTTCAAGCTACAAGATAGATGTGTTTGTTGTGATGAAATGTAGGGAGCTGCTAATGTTACCTGAAAACGTAAGCGGTCTTAAATATAGCGTTAGCTTGCTATCTTGGTCAGTGATTAGCTTGTTGGTTAGCTAATTTTGATGAAAACTATTTATGCTTTCACTGAACAAGACAATTGTGATCATCCAGTATGAAGGCGTTGAAGGCTCTTTAACATACAATAAGATGGAAAATTAAACTGTATCATTTACTAAGATGGTATATCGCCCTGTTGTCATCCGTGTTATAAAGTGTTTACAGACATATCATGCGACTATATCCCAGGGTTTGTCTTATTTATAACTTGAAACATTTTATTACCATTAAATGCATGACCTGTCAAAATCCATTTCATACATGATTGACAAAGCCAATCATGTCCTCTTCATAAATACAGAGTTTGGAAGTGTTAATCAACCGTCTGACTCAAGGAAATAATGATCTATTAACTATTTACTGTAAAAGATCAAATAGAAAACACAAGAATGTGAATGACAACTGGTTATCTTGCATTGCTTTGCTCTATCAATGGCAGTCATGTGATATGTTTTTTTAAGACACACTTCCTCATTCTCGTCTATATTTAGCCTGCTTTGCACCAGTTATTGTTTGACACCACAGAACAACATTGAGGGATTGGGTTGGAATTACTGAATGTTAATTAATGAGTTATCCAGCATACTTACTAAATTCACATAGTGTACTGAGGAAAGAAGAGGCAGCATAGATCTCATCACTGTTTTATTATGTTGTGCTATTATGTTGACAATAGTAGTGAAGAAGTACACAGCTCACAGTAGTGCTTCATTAGACATGGATGTGGAATATCTAACGTGATGTTTTTGATAAATTCTTAGTAATCTAGGTCATCTAGATGGCTTTCAGACAAACATTGACTGTATCTCTACAAAGTGTGACAAATTAGACTTTAAAATGATCACTTGAAAACATGAAAAACATCGGTTCTGTCACCCTGAGTTATTATTGTCAACTGTGTTAGAGAGATGCTTTCTAAAAACTGACCCATTTTATGTTGCACTATTATTTATGAATCTGAGCTCTCTCTCTCTCACTCTCACTCACTCTGATTGAGAGATTTTGTTTTTGAAATGTTTACTGTGTCAGTAAAGTAGAAATAGTAAAAGTTTAATTGATGCAGTTTGAGAAATGTGAGACATCAGCCTTGGTGGTTGTACTCAAATGTCATTTGAAATAAAAGCTTTTATTTTAGTAATAATGAAGTGGCAGTTATCACCAAAATAAATGTACTTTTGCTGATTTTACACTATAGCTCTTAAGATCTGTATCATCATCAGCATGTCATCTGTATATCTTGTCAGTTTCACCCTTTCATTCACAGAATAATTGCTGCATTTAGAGGCACATGTTAAATGGAGAGTACTTAATACAGAACGTTGTATTGAAATTAAATAAAATGATGTTTTGTTAATAGGATAGGCTACTTGAAATAGATTGATGTATAAACTGATTGATTTTACCTAGTCTTTTATATTCTCCTTCTGTTTCTTTACACCCACTGCATATATGTAAGTTGTGCTCCATGTAGACATGAGTAAGCATGAATGTTACAGTGCCTGGTAAAGGAAAAGTCTATAAACCACTGTTAATCAAAGAGCTTTTGTTTTTCTTTCTAGAAATAGAAGGGGAGTTAAGGCCCTTTACTACAGTCCAGCATGGACAGCTTCTTCAAGGCAGCTGTATGTGATCTGGACAAACTCCTTGATGACTTTGAGCTCAGTACTGGTAAGATTAATAATGAAACTATGTGCAGTAGTACATTTGATGTGTAGTAGCACATGATCTTTACTTTTGATTCTTCTGTCTTACATACCAGTTAAAAAAAATTCAGTGAGTTACACTTTTCACCTTAAACTAGGTATGTCTTGTACTTATTAAATCATATGTAAATCTGTCTTTTAATTGCTCTTTAATTCTTTTTTTAAATTGTTACAGAGGAATTGGAATGTAAATCAGTTTTCCTGAAGCCTGCAGCATACCCATTCTCCTCACTGGGCTCTCCATGTTTATCCTCAGAGGCATCCACGGTCCCACCAAGCCTTCCTGACCTTAATTCTCTTCATTATGGCTCTGCCACAAGTTGCCCTGACCGCTCCCTCAGTCACCGCAGCACTGATGACAGAGAGGTCAAAGGTCAGCCTCTCACTGGTGTGGACCTTCTCTCCTCGGTGGATCGGAGGCCAGCTAAAAGTTCTGCCCCTCCTTGCCCAGATCGAGCTCTAAAGCCAGTGTGTGACCTTGTGAACGACACAAGTTCTGCCATCCTGGTCAGGGCCAACAGCCATGATGCTTTTAGTGAGCTGGATGTGGTGGAGAAGCGGATGCAGGAGGAAGAGGAGGCACTGCTTGTGGACTTTGATAGTCCTGTTGTCACAGTAGAGGAGCGAGTGGTGGTGGTGAGCCAAGGTGCTGGAGGGGCTAGTGCTGAGGATGAGCACACCTCTGCTGGGAAAGTTGAACTGCTGGGTCTAGACGAACAGAGTGGAGGATATTCTGCCTCGCTGAGTCTGCTGGATATTATTATTCCTGCAGCAGTGGACAGGAGCGCTGAGGCCACTGATGATTCACTCTCACAAAAGCCCACTGAGTCAGCTGACCAAGACAAGAGGGACTGTCAGGACGGGGCTTGTATCAACCATGTAGTCGAAAATTCTTTAGATCACTGTGAACGGGATAGCGTCGACCCTGTTGAGAGCCTTAAGGAAGCAACAATCTCCTCCAAAAATAAAGAGGAGGAGACGCAAGAAAACTTGGATGAAGGTGCAACAAAGTCTCCTGCAGATCTGAAGTCAGGGGCTTCAGACAGCGAACCGGTGGGTTTGTCTTGCCTGCCCTTAGCTGTGTCCATGTGTGGAGCTCTGGTGAATCCAAAGGCAGCGGAAAATGAGTTGGGTCAAGTGGTGGAGCACTGTGATGATGATGATGATGACGACGACAATGATGATGATGATGCAGATGTATGTGAGAGCACAGAGGCAGACTCCCTGTCAGCCATGGAAGCCATGGAGGAAAGATCCTACTTAAAGGAAGCTGTTGAGTCAGCGGCCTCTGTGTCCCAGCAGATAGAAGAGAACCGGGTCTCCCCAGAGGGGCAGCATTTGTCTCTTGGTTCTCACATTGCCCCTTCTTTGGACTTGGTGTCACATGACCGGTCAGAACCAAGCCCAGTTGATCCTCCTGAGTTTGGTTTTGAGTATCTGCCAGAGAGTGACCAGGCTGAGATGCTGGTTACAGATGAAGAGTTAGATGCATTCCTACAGGCCCACACTGAAGCAGAGCAGGGTAAAGGTGGTTCTTGTTGCAGCAGATCTGGAGATTTTTCTCAACCCGAGTGTCTTGCAGAGTCAAATATGGATCCGGAGGACAGGCTTGTAGAGGAAGAGCTGATGAGCTGTGGCCGAGCACGACGGGAGGAACTGGAGGGTTTGGCTTCTCCAGAAAGCGACAGAACAGTTGGTATTTCTGTGGAGGGCAGCTTTAACCCTGGTGCTTCATCATTATCAGACCACTCCAGCAGTCCTCCCCAAACAGAGTCACAACTCTCTTCTGGGGTTGACACTTTGCTGACCAGTAACACATTACAGCCTCAGCACAGCATCAGTCCTGATCAGCAATCCTCCTATGGAGGTGCAAGGCCTAAAATGCTTCACTGCCAAACTTCTAGATCACCACCAGCAGGGGAAGAAGAAGAAGAGCAGACTCAAACTCTCAGTGATTCTTCAAAACAGCCAAGTATGATAGAGGATGAAGAGAGTTCACCTATAACTCCCACTCCCACAGAGGGGCATTCAAACATCAAGGACTATATCCCTCCATACACCACTCAGGAGCATCAGGATTACAGTTTGGGATATGATGAACTCTCTGAGCCTCCGCCTTACCCAGGGGAGCCCCCTGGAGAGAGTGCCAGCTCGGTGGACTGGAAAAGAGAGGGAGCAGAGGAGCTGGGGACCAGGCAGCCTGCATGGGTGCCCGACTCTGAAGCTCCCAACTGTATGAACTGCTACCAGAGGTTTACGTTCACAAAGAGACGGCATCACTGTCGGGCCTGTGGCAAGGTATGTCAGTCATCATACACCCACCTCTGATTAAATGTAAATAAAATCGTTTTCATTTACGCTCTGATATAAATATGTAAAACAGTAAGAGACATGTTATAAAACAGAAAATATAAAGTAAAAAGACAATTTAGTAAACAATTTAAAGACCTGTATTTTTAGTCAATAAGATACAAGAGGAACTACAAATAAAATGCCCTAAAGATAAAAATGAAGTGTGTTCCAGGTTGAAGATGCACAGTAATTAAAATGTGATTTTTTCCAATCTAGTTAAAAACAGCTGGCACCTGCAACATAATACCATAATTGGAGAATGTATAACAAATGCTTAAAAAACACTGTACTGAGGTGATAAAGTGGTAGAGAGTGAAATAAAAACATTAATCCCCTTGTAAGGTAACCCCAATGTCTAACATAGAGGGAAGACCCCACACAAAATGATGAGTATTGTAATAAGCCTTAAAACACAATAAATTGTTACTGTTATTACAAGTTGTTATTTGATTTTACTGCCATTTGCTCTGTAATGACATTCTGGGATGGGATATTGAAACTCCATAAAACTCATTCTAAGCAGGAATGCACTGATTATGAAAATCTCTAGAGAAAAATCTCTTAATGTCTTTCAGCTCTTTGACACATTATTTTTAAGTGACTACAAATTTATGATACAACCATTAATATAATAGAACAAATAATTATCAGCCACTACTGTCAGTGAAATGACATCTTATTTGCTGATAGCTGATGTCAGTCAACAAAGCTGATATTTACTGTTACATTTACGCATAAAGATGATTGGTTGTAAGAAATTGGACCCAAGGATAGATCTGATGGTGATAAGATTTGGACACAGACAGGAAGAAAAATCCCAAATTGATGCGTAAAAATTCACTAGAATGAAAGCTCCTTGATCCACAAAATGTTTAAATGTAAACAAACCTAATGGCAGTGTAAGACTTTTGCACAGTGCTGTGTACAGTTGGAAAAGGACCAGTAAGGGGATGGGTTTACACTTATTTCTAAATTGCAACCTCACCACTAGATGTCACTGAATCCTACACACTTGTTTTGAAATGTAAGATTTTACCTAATGTAGCAACATATAGTGTTATACATTGTTATGGTGCCCCTTTATGTTATCATTGTTGAACATAAAGGAGATCATAGTATGTTATCAGCACTGGTAACATGTAAAATGGAAGGAAACAGGAAGAACGTAGGAACTTGGTTTGTTTTAGGAATGGTTAAATAAGATTAAGGCTCAGGGTCAAATATAGCTCATGGATTCACTGATCCTGAGTCAGCAGTTCTCTTCCAGCTTGTCCATAGATCTCTACTGAGCCATGTATCCTAAACCTGAAGCTAAGTCGTTTAAGGCCTGTGATTAAAATGGAATTAGAGGACAGGAAAGGATGTGTTAATGTTCACAGCACGATCTTTTACTGCTGCAAGGGCTAAAAAGACAAACATGTTTGTGTTCAGGATCTCTTTTATTCAGATTTACTGCCCGTGCAAGCAACTTTGTAGCAGATCTCTTTTGTCAATGTTGTCTTTTTTTCTTTGTGGCAGGTTTACTGTGCTGTGTGCTGCAACAGGAAGTGTAAGCTCAAGTATCTGGAGAAGGAGGCCCGCGTATGTGTCGTCTGCTTCGATACCATACACAGAGGTAAGACCCTCAACATATGACTCAGCCAGTTTTGGTTAATTTCAATATTTTTCAAGGGACAGATGAATAAATTAGAATTCTTCAAGCAAGTAATTCTTCACTGCAAACCTTTGCATTTTCTGTGGATGTAATTTTTGTATTTTATGCATCTTATTCTTATTTTCTCTTGTAGTTCATTGTTTTGGTACCAAAACTTGGAGCTGTTCTCTCACTCTTATTTCTCTGATGGTCCTTGTTCAGACCAGCTCACTTTTACAGTCAAATGCTGTGTTAAAGCATAGACTTTAATGCAAAAATTTGTGTGGGAACTTGTAAAATTAGTTGTGGGTTCGTAAGAGTGCTGGTATGCTGATGTGGAAAATAAGTAAATATTCATAAAGACCTTGTTTTAAAGATATACATTTACTTAAACATAAATTTGACCAGTGACTTTCTTTGTTGTAACTGCTGTCTGTGTTGTACAGCCTCATTACAGCAGTGTATTTATAATCTGTAAAGCATCACCAGCAAAAGGCTCTTGTTTGCTATTACACACACCTTTCTATGACATGACAATAATATCATGGTAATTAACAAAAGGCAGTTTATATAAACCTCTAAGTGTTCACAGTCGTCTGAATATTATTTCCTGGTGTGACTCTACCTAGCCTCTCCAAAACCAGGTGCATCCAGATGTATTTTGTTCACTTTTTCACTGCTGCAACTTGACTCCTGTTTTATGAAAGTGGAACATGGGAATAGTGATCATTTGCATGGGATATGCTGCAGCTTTTGGTAGACAGATATTTTCTTCACGTATTCCTCACATTTCCTCCTCTTGATGTAGTTTTTAAATAGCCAGACAGGTTATGTGCCTTATCTATTCATCATCACATTCATTATATTGTATTTGTTGACGATTCTCTCCATTAATCATTTTGCTCAGTTCATAAAACATTTAGGAAATGGTAAAATTTACTCATCAGTGTTTCCCAAAGCTCAAGATGACACCTTCACATGTCTTGTTTGGTTTAGAATGCAGAGATTTTTACTAAATCTAGACAGAAAAAAAGAAACCTGAACATTTTTAAATTCAAGAAAATTAGAAAATTTTGACTTTTTTTTTTTCTCCTATGAACCTTCTTAAAACAGTTAATCAGTTGTCCAAATAGTTGACACCTAATGGATTACACCTCCAGAAGAAGAAACAAACCACTTACAACAGTGTCGTTCTCTGTGGTAAATATGTTCGGACGTATGAGCAGTCATTCTACAAGTTATGTTTAGAAATTCACAAGTTGGTTAATATTTTAGTTAGAAAACACAAGGGGCTGTCTTTCTCCTCTCCCTTTCTGAACATTTATTAAAAATTTAAACATTGGCATTGCTTCTCTTTGCTCTTTTACATGATATCGTATTATTTTGTCTTTGTTATTGTAATCATGGTTACTATTATTACATATATAGGTGTTGATTGTTTCTGTGCTTTGATAAAACCTGTGTTTTAGAGAGGCAGCTTTTTATAGTTAAGAGTCTGCAGCACACACACACTGAGGAGAGAGAGAGAGAGAGAGAGAGATGGGAGGGGAGTGATGGATGGAGAGGGCAGGAGAGAGGGAGGAGAGTTATAGCGGGACACTGGCATTTGTCCTTGATTGTGTGTGCTACAGGAGCCGCCTAACGCAGTAGACATGTGATGCTCACACACGCTGTCTAAATTAAGCAGGAAGGAGGTGATCCACTTTTCGTAGCTGGAAGGATGCGGTCGGTGTCTCCGCTCCTTCCCCTCTCTGCTCTCCATCTCTCACCTCAGTATGGTGAGGTGCTTTTGAGGCTCGGCACACACACCCCAGCCCGAAGCTAACAGGCTGACAGCAGACTCGCAGAAAGGAGCAGCCTCAGGAGGGCTGGGACGAGACTGCTTTAAATCGCAAGGAATAAACTTGTAAGGATGTAGACTGGTTTAGTTTTAGCAGAGGAGAGAAAAAAGATGAGGTAAGATGCGGTCGACTTCTGATGACTGCACTGTTGTTGTTGTGATGCTGTGAGCACTGCTACTGTGCGTTGGTTTGTTGACGTCTTTATCACGTATCCCAGTCAGTATTTTGGTGTAAGATGTGTGTGTTCGTGCTTGAGCTTTATGTGACACTTAATGCTCGTGATCTGTAACGCTTGTAATTACAGTAAGGTGATATGAGCTGATTTGTTATTATCTATGCTCTTGTTCTGTGTTTCTCAAAGCCCACATTCTAGTTGTTATCAGTATACACAAGATCAATAAAGATCTGTGATACTTAATCAATGTAATGTAGACGAGTGCTGACTCAGCATCTTTGGGAGTGTAGCCTGAAAGCATTGAGTGTCTATCACTCATAACAAGCTTTCCTGGATGTACTGTAACTGCTCACATCCGTCCTATTTGCCGTAACCTTCGTCCGTGTCAACCACAGTATGTGATGCACCGTAGACAAAGCCAGGTTGGTCATTATTCATTAACCTTTTTCAGCTTGATTCAAAGCCTAAAAATGCACCTATGGCAAAGATTTAACACTAACCTCCTTGACTGCCCCTCTGAGCCGTACCATGCATATTCAGGAATTTCTCAACCACCAAAAAAAAACAAAAAACCCAACATCACATGGTTATGGATGAATGGTCTTCGCTGTTGTGGTCAGTTTTTCCACATGATGCACACGCTTGAACTGTCACTTAATTTATTTTTGAAGGCAGGCACAGTCTTGCAGGAAGGATTTCTTACAAAACAAATAAACAGGTCAAGATGGAGCTGGTCTTGATTTGGGTCATTTGTTCATGTTTTGGTAATAAAAATCTGATTACAAAACATAATGTATACTCTATACGTGTACTATAATGTTACTTATATTTACTTGATTGTCCATACTAAATTGTTGATTTTGATGATTTTATGATAGATTAGTTTGTTTATCTACTATCAACATGTTATCTTTAGCTTCATGTAATGTATTTAATGTGACTGCTGCTAAACATCTAGTTCTAAGAATATTATTGCATTAGTAGTTATTGATATATTTTCTTTTGCTCAACCATTTGATTAATGTAATTGACTCATGAAGCAGCCTTTTTCTGTGCAGTATTTATTCAGGTAGTATTTAAAGGAAAAGGATGATGGGAGAGAGGGACACAGTATATGACCCAAAGGTCCCAAACTACACTGAACCCAGTTTTCTAGGTTGTTGTTATAATGGGCACTTTGTGCACCACTAAACTGTATTCATCATTGAATTTTGTTGCTTGTGATATTCGCATTTCCTGTATTTCTCCTGAAGCTTTACTGTGATAAAAGCAGAATGCGGCCAGAATTCTCTCAAAGGTTTGCTTCTTATCCTTGAGAGGGTCACGGGGGTGCTGGAGCCTATCCCACCTACCTATGGGCAAAGGCGGGGCTCACCCTGGACGTGTCGCCAGTTCATGGCGGGGCCAACATATAGAGACGAAACAACCAATCACTCTCACATTCACACCTATGGGCAATTTTAGCTTGACCAGTTAACCTATCAGTGCATGTCTTTGGATGGTGGGAGGAAGCTGGAGTACCCGGAGAGAACCCATGCTGACACTCCACACAGAAAGGTCTGGTGTTGGAATCAAACCCAGGCGACAGTACTAACCACTGCATGACCGTGCCGCCCTTGTTTATAAGTGTACATGTAAAGTAAAAACTATAATACTAGAACTTCCCAGTAAAGACAAAACTCAAAGCCAAGTAAAGACAACTTACATCTGAGTTAAACAGATTCTACCCATTTGAAAGTAATGCCACCTATGACGTCTTTCTCTCTGTAGCCCAGGCGCTGGAGCGGATGATGAGTCCTACGGGGCCCAGCCCAAACCCCAATGTCCCCTCTGAGTACTGCAGCACCATCCCTCCTTTGCAGCAGGCCCGTGCTGCAGGCACTCTGAACTCTCCTCCACCTACCGTCATGGTGCCTGTGTCCGTTCTCAAACACCCAAGCAACGACAGTATGACGGCTCTCATATACTGGACATATAGTGTGGTTTACTGTTGAATTCCTGAACTATAGTCCTGAAAAGTCGAATATTTTCCATGTGTTGCCAGGTTGTCCTCGTGAACAGAAGCGCGTGTGGTTTGCTGATGGCATCTTGCCTAACGGAGAGGTCGCAGACACAACAAAACTGTCAGTGACAAGCCGAAGGAGCCCCCAGGAGTCCAGCGGATCCACACCAGACCAAACGGTAACATCACAACAAACACAAAATGACAGGAAAACACTGACACTATTAAGATTTTTATTAACCCATAAAGACCCAGTGCTACTTTTGTGGCAGTTGCCAAACAATTTTTCTCTATATTTAACGTTTACTAACTGATTTATCACCATTTATTATAATACTATCCTCTGTATTTTGCATTTGTAAGTGAAAATCAGACATTTTTCAATATTTAATTTGCTTACCATATAGATAGATAGATATTCATAAAAGCTCTGATTAAAGTGGAGGGTCATTATATCAAAAATAGAGAAAACTGAAGAAAACAGGACTTTTTCAGTAAAATGTATCATTAACTGAACATAAACCAAGTGTCTCCATCCACTGTCATCGATCCAACTCCATGGGTTTTACTGGTGAATCAATGTTGTAGAAGATGACGGTGTTTCTGTGTTCACTACAGAGCCTCTGAACATCATGAAAAGATGACTGCATTTTACACCAAATATTTACATATATTGATATGATTAGTGGATCAATAGGTATTAATCATTTTAGATCAGTAATTGCTTTTGGTCAGTGGTGGATGTTTGGGTCTTTGAGGGTTAAACTTGTTTTTTCTACCCCCTGTGTTTATGATCAATTAGAATGATAGTTAATACTGTATATAATATAAGTTAATATTAATAGGTCATTATGTTTGGTGTGCTCATTTTAGCCGAGTCCAGCCGGGTCAGATGTTGGCACTGGCAGCTCATCAGGTCCTGAGTCTTCTGCAGCTGCCGAGGTGGTTCGACCCCTGGTTTCTGGACCCTGGGATTACGCTCTGCTTTCTGGAATCTGTTCTTCAGTGAAGAGGGTTCCCAGTCTCCTGCCAGATAATGAGAATGAGCTCCCTCCACTGCTCATCACCACTGGAGAGGAAGAGGCAGGAGGTATGTTTATTTTATCTGTCTGCATGGTTTTGGTGTGTTTCAAGTTCTTTCCACACCAAGACTGATATATAGATAAACAAAACAAAACAATTCAATAGCAATGCAATTGTGTAAGAACAGGCTTGTACCGAGTCTTTAAACTCCTCATAAAGTGATGATGACATTGTGCTGATTCATAATAAAATAAGGAAAATCATGAAATTTCAGGCTCATCCTTTTAACAAGGTCAGTACATAGTATTATAGTCAGAAACTGCAGAGCCTCGCTGTAAATGGACCATTATGAGAAACTATTCAGTGGTGCTTTTGTTGTTGTTGTTGTTTTCAACAGAGCATTTGGTTGGAAGAAGACAATTATCTGATTTTTTTATCTGTGGTATCATGACTGGTTTAATAGGAGTTTGTTTCCAGCCAAAAGTCAGAAAAATTAACCTCAGTCCTAAATTAATGCAGTTTTTTTGGATGGTGAAATCCATGCTAATGTGAGAATGTTAATTTACAGGATGTTATTACATATCTTTTTGAATCCTGGATTGTGATTGGTCAGTGTTTGAAAATAAAAATCATCTTGAAGTCACCATTTACCGTCAAGTTATGCAGACCTTTAACAAATTGCCATGTAATAAGCAAAGACCTCCTCAGGATGATGAAGATCCTGACCTGAATAGTAATTTTACTGTATGTCATGTCTTGCATAAATTAAAACATGTTATTAATTTGTGACAAGAAAAACACAAAAAATCATTTCTTTTCTGGCACAAAAACACTTTCATTCTGATAATAGAACCTTGCTTTGTGGACTTTGTCCATGCTTTTTTAAAAACAGCTTTTTCTTTGTTTTTATAGATATACTAGTGGAGGAAAGTCCTGCTCCATGCCAGATTCTACATTTATTAGAAGAAGGAGGCCCTCGTCCTCTGACATTTGTTTTAAATGCCAACCTGTTGGTTAATGTCAAACTGGTTACATGTAAGTAGAAAGTATCCTAGCCGTCTTTGGCTGCTTTTCACATGCGGTACATACTTTATATGTTGTTGGTATTATGCAGCTTCAGACCTTATTAACTCTGTGTTTTTGCTTTTGTCTCTCAAGGCGGCAGTCGTCAGTGTTGGTGTTTCGGCTCTAATGGGCTCCAGGCGCTGGGGCAGAAGGAGGTGGTGTTTTTGCTTGAGTGTCTACCTGAAGAAAAAACACTGCCACAAGACCTCTTCACACTTTATCTCAACATTTACCAGGATGCTCAGAAAGGTCTGTAAGCAAACGGGTCATTTGTTGGACTTCAGGACACATACAGTGGCAGTTCTTTGCTGTTTAAGAGTCGTTTATCTGTTGTTTTACAAAGCAAAATAAATTGTTCTTTGTTACAGGAAAGTTTCTGGAGGAACTGGATAATGTGACGTTCACCAGCAGTTTCCTGGGCAGTAAGGATCATGCTGGGATGCTTTTCTTTTCTCCCACCTGTCAGCCTCTAGATGGCCTCACTCTCCCCCCTCAGCCTTTCTTGTTTGGCCTGCTCATCCAGAAACTAGAAGTGCCCTGGGCCAAAGTCTTTCCACTGCGGCTACTTCTGCGGCTGGGGGCTGAACACAGTGGTAATTTACCGTTGTCTCAAAAGTAAACTGTTAATACTGCCTCATTTGAACCTTAATTATACGCCCCTTTACAGTTCTAACTGACTTCTGTTTTTCCCTTTTCAGTGTATCCAACTACACTGACCAGTGTCCGTTTTCGGGAGTCAGTGTATCGAGAGACAGGACACACAATTATGAATTTACTGGCTGTAAGTACTAGCACTGCAAACTATTTGCATCATTCATAAGTGCTGTGAAGAATTAAAAACTTTTTTTTTTCTCTCAATCCCACCAATGGCATATTTTTTTTTTATAAACTGCTTTTAGTTAAAGACTGAGGAGGGTCATGTGTTCTGTTAATTATTTTCTAGAATTGGGTTATTCCCTAAGTGGTAATGAAGGCTGTTCTAGTTTACAGTAAGCATTTCAGAGCATTACAACTATATTATATACTTACATATTATTATTATTATTAAGCTCTACTTTGATCACAAAATTCTAAATGATTTTGTACTTCCCCAATAACAGTGAGATAGCAATAAGACTACACTGACTCTATGAAACTTGATCACATTTCAAGAAATAAATACAGGATGGTGACCTCTGGCAGTCTGATCACTGGCTTTACTCCATGTCTCATCAAAAGCAGTGTTTTGCAGTTTTTGTTGCATGGTTGTTTATGTAGTTGAACATTTTTGTCGCTTGTGGATCAGTTAACAGTTCTTAATCTTGACACGGCATTTATGCACCAACATAAAGCTGATGTATATCATTTGGGGGCAAATACGAGATTGTTTTGTTCTGATCACAGGACCTGAGGAACTACCAGTACAGCCTGTCAGTTGTTGAGGGCCTGAGGATCCACATGGAACTGGGTCACAGCTACATCGACATACCCAAAAGTAGCTTCAATGATGTAAGGCAGAAACGGGTACAAGTGTAAACATGTAGCAGTGCAGTACAGGCTGACTGAAGACTAACGGTTTTCTGTTTTACAGATGCTGAAGGTGGTAAATGCATCCAATGAGCATGTGATCAGTATCGGAGCAAGTTTCAGCACTGAAGCCGACTCTCACCTGGTGTGTTTCCAGAATGAGGAAGGAAACTATCAGACCCAGGCCAATAGCATGCCTGGGAAAACCCGCACAGGTGAGGGACTTTAATAGCACTTCTGTTTATGTAAGTGGGTGCAGGATAATATCACTAATATTTATATGAAATGCTCGTAATTGTTTCCTGTTAATTTAGTTATATGTGAATCGTTAACATGCCTGCTCTGTGTTCTGTTTCAGTGACTGGGGCCAGTTTTGTGGTGTTCAACGGAGCCCTGAAAGCCTCCTCGGGTTTTATTGCCAAGTCCAGTATCGTTGAAGGTGATGTTACAGATTTGTCAGCACCTCCTCCATCATATTAAGGACGGTGCATTGTGGTTTTGACAGGTCTAAGTAATGTGTGTTTTTCTTTAACAGATGGGTTGATGGTTCAAATCCCTCCAGAGACCATGGAGTCTCTGCGTTCTGCCCTCAGGGAACAGACAGACTTTGACATACCCTGCGGCAGGAATGATGGAGGAGAGCTCAGAGAGAATGTCACAGTCCGCTGGGTCAACTGGAGTGCACCTGTTAACACCGGGTGAGAGCAACGTGCACCACACACACACTCACATTTCCTTACGTGCATCACTAATAGGATTATTACATGGTCTTCATTCATCATAACCCGTCCCTTAACTTTAACCTATCCTTGCTTAAGCATTTTCAAATTATTATGCAATCCATCCTCTACTGCAGTACGGTCATGCAAACATCTCTCTCTGCCATTACAGAAACTAACTCCTTGCACTGCAAGGTGCAAGGAGAATTTTCACCTTCATAGTGTAATGACAGATATAGTGCTGAATATTTAAAGGAAAAAAAAATCTAAAGTTTACTCTTTTAAACAATGCTTATGGCCATTTGAGTCTAGATTCATTTCAGTTTATTTGGAATATGCAAAAACAAACAAAATAATCCTAACTTAATGGATAGAAATGCAGCAGATTTCAACAAAACATGGAAACCTTTAACAACATATAATGACTTCAATCACATATTCAAAAAGGAATTGGAGGAAGTGACTTATTTAAAAAAAAAAAACATATTTAATCCCACCCCTTCTTCATATAATTGTCAATCATTTAACTTTCTGTCAGATTCATGGATTTAAAATGTGTACTTGAATACAGTGATTTGTCTGTCAACACTCATATATTTTGTAGTTTGATGAACTGATGAAAATCAATAGAGATTTTCGATTTTTGAGGTGCATTGAATGCATCACTACTATGCTACTGTTGTGATAAACACAGACAGCAGTAGGGCAGAAGCAGTATGTCTCTAAATTTGACCAAAACCAACACCATCAGCAGGGCTTTTTATTCTATGATCCTTTTACCTCTTTAGAATTTATTTCCCAACATGATGAATAGTCCTCTAAGGTTTAGAGGAAAATCTATCTGAATATAACACTTTACTGCTATCATATATCTTATGTCTCATAGGCAAGTTGTCAGAAGTTTATAGTTGTTGTCAACAAAAATGTTACAGCAGTCCCATTTTGAGTTTGTTTTTATCACTCCAGCCCTATATATATAATCACATACTTATTCACCATCAGTCATAGGTGACTTTAAGGTATTTGAACATCCATTTTTTAGCACCTCTCATGCAAACTTTGTCTCAGCAACAGTTGACACAGTTTCTTCAAGTCTTCTCTTCATGAATACAGTAGTAACACACCTCTGGATATGTACATTTTACTCACTCTGTGTCTATAGCAAAACTAGTGCAGTTGACGGGAGACAACTGGATGGAGTTCGCAGTGTGAGGATGCAGCAGGACACGGAGTTTGAGTCAGATGGACGCACCATTAGATGCACTGAGGTAAACATCCCCTTTTATTGACCTCTTTTGGTGTCATTTCCCACTGAGTTGTATAATGGTCATGTTTTGTGGATGACGGTACCTGATGTATAGCCTACCTAAACATCCCTCCAGGTGTTCTACCAGTTAAAGTCTCCTGACAGCAGCCTCGCGTCAGTGCTGCCGTCCTGCAGTGTGTTTCAGAAGGAGATCGCTCTGGCCACGTGCAGCGCTCTGTCTCCTCACCTTGCTGTTCTCACCTCCAGTGGCATCAATTCTCTGTCACTGCGAGTGTCTACACAGGCTGACATGGTAACAGTCGATCAGTCATTCCCATATAATATATTGTGTTGAGTGGACAAAGTTGAGCTGATTGTTGGTGTTTGCTCTCAGGTGGAGTACCAGGCTGGCTCTGGAGGCAGACTCCTCCCTCAATGCTACATGAATGAGCTGGACAGCGCTCTGATCCCCGTCATCCATGGAGGTAGCGCTAGTGTACCACAGACTGCCATGGACATGGAGTTTCTTTTCTACATCATACATGCCATCTAATTCATATGCAAAGCATGACACACCCTAAATGAAAAGCATCTAATATGAAATGTGACTAGACATGGAGAGAAGATGTTCTTTTCAGAAGGTGCTGATGCAGCAGCACAGGTGGACATGCAGCCAATTATACAGAGGACTACTGCAGAATATGGGAATGTTCAAACTATTTGCTGGACTTAGAAAGGATGTAAAGTGAGGTTTCCTCTCAAGGAACTGTGTGTTTGTGTGTCTTGTTGTCACCAAAGCTGCTTTTAATACAAGAAGCCAAACACTAAACAAGGACCACATGACCAAAAACAACCCAACTACTCAACACGTTTGTTTCTGCTCTGCCTTCCAGGCTCCAGCTTGGAGCACCGCAGTGAATGTTCCTGCAGCAATCGCTTGGATGTATTTATTGTCATTTTAATGCAGGAGAATTAAAGGAAACAGCGATAAACCAGGAAACCGAGGACGTTACTGGCCGCAGTAAGCAGTGGTTAAATGGTATCATGTGATCAGGTGCTATTGTAGAGCCAATCCGCATACGTAGCTGGCCTGGCCTAAATATGAAGAAATTTGATCATCTTATTTTCTCTGAAGGTAAATGGCTCTCATTTCACATTCTGCTTACTGACAATACTGTACAGGAAAACACTGGGCCTCATGCAAGAACAATTTATATATTTAACATAAGACTCTTAAGTCAGGTTCCCTAAGCCTGTGTCTGACAGGTATAACATATAATACAGATGAACACATCAAAGTGATCTGAATATCTCACTAGTGGTCAAAACATGGTGGTGATGACTTTGAAGAGTATACATTTTGCCAGTTTTACTGCCCAAGTTGGAGCAGATGTGTTTTCTTAGCTCTTGCATGATGTCCAGTGTGTATGAATATGTTTCAGAGGTAATCAACCATCTGCTTCATTATAATTTTTATTCTATTATTTTTTTTTTATAATATCTAAAGGCCTGTTAGGTGGCTGGTGTTGAATAACAAGTAATATTTCGTCCAGGGATAAAACAAAGGTGTCTTCAAGCCTGTGTTGTGTTTGATCTGGTCCTCAATCAGAAACAGCGTTAAGAACCTTTGTTTATTTCTATTTTGGTTTGATTTCTTTGAACAGTGAAAAATACTGAAACGAACCAAAGTCCTTCAGCAAAAGCCAAAATAATGTTTCATCCTCTCATTGGTTTAAGGTCAGTGATAGAAAGACAGGAAGAGCTGTCTGTCTGAACTGGCCATCTGTGAGAGGACATCATCCTTCTCCATCTGGCTTTAGCTCCTGAATTTGTTCGTATAAATCTCCTTCTGTAAAGTTCACCTGTCTGAAGGAGGCATCTAGTTCGGGGTTCATTTAGGATCTGCACCGACACACTTCACTATAATTACGCTTGTATCAAAACAAATCATAACAAGTGAAAAATCAAACCAGTCTGATTGAACCAGACCAAATAGTGCAGGTCTGAATCCTCCTGAGACCCACTTTTTGTTGCCATTTTAGCCACTGTCATCACCGTTGCTTCCTGCCAAGGTGCTTCTGCTCTATTTCAGTCCATTTTTGCGTCAGTATTCTACCAGCTTTACTCCAATACCTATGATTTTTTTGCTGTGTTCAGTGCTACAGTCTCAGTTAAATGACGACATGATGCACAGCTGATGGGGTCTTAACATCAATTTATACGAATCCTCCACAGCATCATAAAACATCGAGCCGTCTCCATCCTAAGAATCTACAAAGTAGATGCAGACTTCTTGATAACCATCAGTTTTGGGTTCATCATGCACTGATGAAGTCTTCTCAGGACTGTCTAATCACAGTGTTTAAGTGTTTTGACCATACGTTGAAAAGCGTCAGGCTGGTTTCATGTTTAAGTTGTATTTAATGTATCTCCACAGCAGCTTAAAGACACAGTCAGGCACTTTAGACCCATTAAACAGGAGGCTGCTCTGAGGCTTTTTAGTGTATGGGGGCAAGTGCTATGTAACGGCCTGGTGCGCTTTTAATCAGGTCGACAGGTGGACCGGAGCCCCTCTTTTTTCACCAGCTTCTCATCTTCCCACAGTATTTAAAGCTACGTCAGAACTGCCAATTCCCTTATAAGAGTGCCGAGGCAAAGGGCAGGCCTTCTTATCATAGTGAGTAAGAGCCCACATAGGTTCGATATTTGTAAAATGCATTCATGGTTAGCACGTAATGTTGAAATCAGCTTTGTGCAGTCCCCATAATCTGAGGTCAGGTATCCGTTTTCTCCAGTTTTAGGGCAAAGCGCAGTGTTTTCGCATCTCGTCCCGGTTTCTCACTCTTGAGTCTGCTTTGTCCAAATGTACAGAAGATATACTGTATGCATAGAGATTGTATTAAATGATTTGATTCTGTTTTGTTTTTAAATATTGAAGAGTTATTTTTGGACTCATTGATATAAAAGTTTTAACAAATGGAATAAGATCAAATATTTTTGATAGGAAGTAGGCTACATTAATTTTGCAGCTCGTGTAGCAAGTTCCATGAGCACTGAAAGGAAAAACACTAGCATATTAACTTCTGAAGCAAACACGTCTAATGCATCATTTTGTCACAGCCAGTCCCAAAACACAACGCAATGAGTGCTTTAGTGTGAGATGAATGTGCAGATAAAATGTTGACAGAATAAAAGCAGCCTGCTCTGACATTTCACAGCTCATTATTTTACAGACGGCAGGCTGTGCACCCTTGAATCTGAAAATGTTTAAATGCATAGGCGCTGGATTTTCAATGCTACAAAATAAAATTATTTAACAGCAGATAGTGAAAGAAAATCAAACAACTGAGGCCGTTAGTGGTTAAATATGGTGCCCCAAAGTGTCGGATACTAAATACATAACTAAGACTTTATTAGGTGATCTGGAATGCATTTAAATGGACTGACACATTATATATTTTAGGACTAATTCTTTTTAAATGGTATCAGTCACGGTCAATTCTTTTAAAATCAGGTCAGTTTTCAAGAAAGAAAATCACGAAGCTTTAACAGTAAGTGAGAATTGATGATAAGTTAGTCAGCTGGATACTTCACAATTATTATTAACCTTTTGTGACTTTTCTTGATTTATTTATTTATTTTTTATCAGTTGAATCTCAAACACTTTGGGGCCTCATATGTGGCCTTTTAATTGTGATCTGTCGCCTCCACCTTTACAGAACTTCAAGTCTGAATTTCTTGAAATCCCATTCGACAAAAGTAGCTTTCTTACAAACCCAACTGTCTTAATTTTCCTGATTTAATGTGCATTTTAACCATTGTAGTTATATACTCTCTTCACTTAGGCCTGTACCGGGGTGTAATTATTCCCTGGTTTATTTAATCGGCTCTCATAACACAGTCGAAATAGAAGTAGAATGTACTGAACAGTGGGAGTAAAGACCAATTTTTGAGTTCCATCTTTCTGCTTAACACAAAGAAAACGGGGACAGTCAACATGTTTCACCTGTTGTGCAAATAACCTTAGCGCTGCAGGCGATAGTTTCTGGGGAACTGACTGATTTCAACAAAGTACATCCCATATTGTTTTCACCGTTTGAACTTTGGATCCTGGAAACATTAAAAAAAAAAAAAAGTTAAAGTTTCAACTATTTTCCTACAGTTCTGTTTTTTTTCCTCTCCATATTCTCTTAAGGCAGTAACATAATACTGCCCTAAGTTTGTTGTTTTCTTTATTAAGTCAAATTTCCACTATGTCAAATGAAAATGCTTAACTGCTTTATGATTGTTTTGAAGTGTTGTTTTGTGTAAAATCATCTATTTATTCATAAGCACCAGCTTTATTTGGTGAACCTGGTATCTGGGTCCTGATCAGTTTCTGAATAGCTTATGTATTTAAAGAATAAAAAGAGTTTTATGAATAATTTGTCTGCTGTCTTTCTGTCCCAGATTGCATGTCTGGTAATACTTGAATTTATCTATTTTTAAGAAGATCAGAGATACGCTACATACCCCTAACCCCCTCTGGAGTGGAAAACATGATCTGTGGGTGACAGAGTCTGTGTTGCAATAACAAGCGCTTAGCGACAGGATAAAAGTCCACCTGTGTATATGTGTGAGTGTGTGTGTGTGTGTGTGTAAGGGGGTGTGGTGTTTACAAGGCTGCCTACCTTCACTTCACTCCAGCTCGGTTCATTCACTGACAACAACCTCTGTGAGAATAAGCAACACATCAACAAAGACATGAGTGGACGAGTGGGAGACTTGAGCCCCAGGCAGGCTGAGATCTTGACTGAGGTAAGAAGTAGAAAAAATAGAAAGATAAATAATACGTGAGATACTGTGTTGTCTGTAACACTGAAGAAAATGAGTCTGTATTGTGTTGTTTAAATGTGGATGCTTCATAATGACATATCTTAAACATATATTCTCTTATATATATTCTTAGCTGCTTAAGGGTTTATAAATATGTCCCAAACCAAACTAAACCACAGTCTTACACATAATATAACCAATGCTCAAGAGCTTTCATGCACAAAAAACTGAAATAAAGATGAGTTCTCCCTGCTTGCAGTTTCGGGACAGGATCCAGGACATCCTCCCCCACCTGCCTGCACAACACGACCACTACCTCCTCCGCTGGCTCCGAGGTGAGGTTCACACCCTTCAACTCACCTGAACTGGGAACCACATGTGGTGCATTAGAACAGTGAGGACGCTGACAGTGGAAAAACAATCAACAAGTATGCAGTGACCTCAAATATGAAGAAGTGGCTGCCACTGCAAGAGCACTGCAAACTGAACCCAGAACTGAAACTATAAATAAAAATACAGAAAACCAACAGTGAAGAATATGCATCCAGATCTCAACAATGTTAATGCTTTGGTGACAGAACACACACACACACACACACACACACACACACACACACACACACACATATATATATATATATATATATATGGAGAGAGAGAGAGAATGACTGACTTGAGGTTTTGTGGCTTTGACTTGAAATATCATCACAGACACCTTAAAAGCAACTAGTACAAATAAAGTCCAAACTTAAAACAGAGGCATCGATACCGAGGCCTTCAGCTCTGGTATTTCCCCACAGTCCTCCACTGAAACTACTTGCATGGTTTAGTGTCATGTCAAAACCTGGGAACAGGTTTGCTTGTGACAGTCCAGCCAGAGATGTCAGTATGCGTAAAGTGAGTGTGTAGCCTCAGGTGTTAAGTTGCGGCGGTGTGAATGGATGCTTTTAGACTGACAGCCAATACGCAGCCATTGTTTATTTTTTAAAGGAGCGTTACTATTGTGTACATACCTGTAGCTG
Organism: Apogon talboti; assembly: GCA_037367365.1. NCBI lineage: Eukaryota > Metazoa > Chordata > Actinopteri > Kurtiformes > Apogonidae > Apogon > Apogon talboti. The sequence continues at coordinate 32,589,718 of JAPQRQ010000005.1, read as the reverse complement.
CTTTTTGCTGTGTAAGTTTGTCTTAGATGAGTCAAAGTGTCGCCATGAGATTAAAAATGCGCTGCTGTCGGTTCATCTATTGACTTAAAATTACAAATCCCTTTTAAAAACAGGAAAAATGCGGATAAATTGTACATGTATTATTAAAAAATGTTATTTTAGCTCAAAACCTTTTACTGGTGCATTCATTAAGATGCAGGACTGAGAATTATAGAAGATTTTAACACTATTTTAACACCTCTGTCTAACGACTCATTCTCTCTTTTTATTTTGTATATTTTAACAACTTTTAACATCATTTATTTAGAACACAATTTTATTTTAACACCTCAGTCTAATGATTCATTCTTTCTTTTTATTTATTTTTTTTTACATTTTAACACTGTTTTAACACCTCAGTCTAATGATTCATTCTTTTTCCTTTTTTATGTATTTTTAACACTATTTTATTTTAACATTATTGCATTCTAACACATCAGTCTAGTGATTCATTCTTTGTTTTGATTTTATTTATTTTATTCTTCAATTTTTTTTACATAATTTTATTGTTAGCGCTATTTCATTTTTACATCTCAGTCTAGTGATTCATTCTTTCTTTTTATTTATTTTTAACAATTTTTTTTTTTACATTTTAACACTGTTTTAACACCTCAGTCTAATTATTCATTCTATCTTTTTATTTTCTTACCCCACCCCCGAAGGGGAGCAAGGGTTTTTTTTTTTTGTTTGTTTGGTTCAGTTTGTTTCTCTGTTTGTTAACACTCTAGCAGCAAAACTATTGCTTCAATTCACATCTAATTGGGTTTATATATTGCCAGTGACCCAGAATAGATGTCATTACATTTTGGGAGAAGTAAGTCAAAGATCAAATTTTCTATGAATTTTTCAAATCTTCCCATTTTCTTATAATGGGCGAAATACATGCGACAGGTGGGGTTTATTGTGCCTGGCACCACATGTTTATTTTTAAAAAAATTTAACATTGTTTTATTTTTAGCTCTATTTTATTTTAACAACTCAACCCAATGATTTTACTCTTTCTTTTTATTTTATTGAGCTGTTTGAGAAAGTCCATTTCCCCTGGGGATCAGTAACATTCATCTGTATCTGTATGTACTCTGCACAGTGCTGATGTTAAAACACTGTAACGCATCCTTAACATTTCAGTTACCTGACCTTACATTGTTTATGTTACCAAACCTGTCCTTCAGACCTTATCTCTGTAATCTCAGTAAACATCCACGGTCTCTTCACTCTCCCCATCTGAGCCACTTTGCGTCCTGTGAAACTGCTGCTTTGATAGTAGTATTTGCATCACTATGGAGACCCAGTCGCGTCTCTAAGTTCTCCATGAAACCGGTCTATGTGATTCACAAGGTGCTAATAGTCTGTCACTTGCAATTGCATTTAGAAACAAACCCAGAAGGAGAACATAAGTGGATAAATTACAGAGTGTGAGTAACTACCGACTCATAACCTGTGATTTAATCTTGAGGATGTTTACAGTTTTGGATCAGTTAATTGATGAAATCCCCAGAATGTTTTAGGTTAATTAGTTATCTAATGTCATGCCCATAGAGGAGAGTTTACTCTTCCAAGATACTTTGAACTTCTTAGAAAGTCACCTCTGTGGTAATATCCTATGGTAAATATTTGTTTTACACTGTACAACACAGAACTGAGATTTATATTAATGTACTTTTCCTCATGAGTATAAAATGTGAGAGTCACTTGTCCTCTAGACATGTGGATGTGGCGCCATTCTGACTACAGCATTGTTTAGGATGATATCTAATGAACAAACAGCTGCCCCTGGGGAGATTATCTACATCATTATAATAACACTTAATAATTGGTTGAATCAATTCTGTCTTCAGCACTTCCTGCTTGATTTGGAAGTGTTCACATAACTGGACGTTGCCTTCACTGTTACAGTGTTAATGTGTGTTCTATACCTGAGGACATCTGGGGCATAGTATCTGTTGACTCTTACGCCAACTAATCGATAGAGGGGCCGCAGTTCAATATTTGCATTAGCTGTTAACCTTGAAATGCTTCTTGCTCGACAAAAAACAGGCTCCATCTATTGAGCCGTTTTGAGTCGGGTTGTACAATTATCACTTTGTCTACGCAGCGTTTACAAATCAAAGAAGTAGTTCGATTATGTTCATTTTGTCTTCTTTTTAATAGTTGATAGCGTTTCTTTTTATCTTTTTAAAGAAATGCTATCAACTAAAAAAATCAAAGAAGTGTTTAGTGTTCTACATCTTATGTGCAGTAATGGAGTGTAACCCAATAAGTACTAATACTACAAATTTGAGGCATGCACTCTGACTTGAACTTGAGGCAAGGCAGGCAAGGCAAATTTATTTGTATAGCACAGTTCATACACAGGGGAATTCATAGTGCTTTACAAGAATGGAAAAGAGACAATTTAAAAGCACACAATTACAATTAAAACATAATCAACAGACAATTTAAAAGCACACAATTACAATTAAAACATAAATAACTTGAGTATATTTTCTTTATATTTCTACTCCAGTACATCTCAGAGGCAAATATTGTACCTTTTACTATTACTATTATTGTACCTTTTAGTCATACATGGTTTTCAAAGGAGAGTATTTGCATGTTTGCTACTTATTTGCACACAAATTACATTCAAACTGCACATACTGCGTTTACTGCACTGTATATACTGTGGTTTTTTTTGTGTGTGTATGTGTGTGTTTTTATACTTCTTTCTGTAAACGATGTACATAATCTTGATGCATATATTGTTTTGTGTTATACTTTTTTTATCTAGCTGAGAACTGCCTGTAAACAAAATTTCATTATGTGCACATAATGACAATAAATTCTTGAATCTTGAAAGTGATGCTGCAAACATATGATGGTCTTGTAGAAAATGATACATAACTGTGGATTAAACTAAAAACAGTATATGTAGTTGTTAAAATGAGCTCAGCATTAAACATGTACAGCAGTAAAAGTGCAGCATACAGATAAATGAAGCAGTAGAGGACATCCAAAACATAATAGTCAAACATTGACTGGGACCATTTTACTGCAGGGTGACTACTTTAAGGCGGTCCACATTTACTGGTAATACGTATTTCCTTAAAGAACTTTTAACTTGATGTAATATTTTTATCTATAGTGGTGTATTAGTTGTTGTTTGTTTTTTTTTTTTTTTACTTCTATCCACCTGAATACTACCATTGCTTATTTGTCTATTAATACACTGCTGTCCATAAAGTTTGAATTATTTTTACCTCTTCTCATGAAATGATTGTGACAATGTGATTTTCTTCTTGATAGATAAAGTGTAATTGGAACTTTTACAAGTTTATGGGCAGCAGTGCACTTTTATACTTAGAGAACATTTAACTTAATAAAATATTTTTATTTATATTGGTGTATTTTCATTTTCTTTTTTTTTTTTTTTTACTTTAATCTGTTTGAATATGACCAGTGCTTGTATGTCTTCTAAATGTCTATAAAGGTGGAATATGGAATTTTGCTCATAATTACTGTTCACTAGATTTTAATAAAACATAATTCATATTATTAATCCTGAAATTATTGCTTTGTCATTTGACATATTAAGAACGGAATGAATTTAGCAGAAAGTAAAACATCTTGGCTTAGTCTCCTATTGTTGGATTAGTTTAACTACAAAATAAAAGCCTAAAATTCTACACTTCTGTTAATGTAGCTTTATAGTGTTAGCCTCTTGCTGAGTAAATACATATTTTAAAGTCAATAACACCAAACTGTAACACAAAGTCTCTGCCAGACAAAGCTGATTCAATTCTTATCCTTACGCTATATCATGAATTATATTTTTCTTTTCCAGCCCGAAGCTTCAACGTTCAGAAATCTGAAGCCATGATCAGAAAGGTGAGCTCTTCCCTCGACATGGTTAAACATCTACATATTGGTTTATACGTATCTGTGTCTTTCTAACTCTTGCTTTCTCTAATTTGTAACTCCCTGAGCAGCATCTGGAGTTCAGGAGACAGATGAAAGTGGACACCATAATCTCGGACTGGACGCCTCCAGAGGTGATTAACACTGAGAATCACATTAAACAATGAAATCTGTCAGTGCGGGGGAGTTTAATATGTCTACGTGTGCTCCTCTTCAGGTGATTGAGAAATATGTGTCTGGAGGAATGTGTGGGTACGACAAAGAGGGGAGTCCCATCTGGTATGACGTCATTGGCCCTCTGGATCCCAAAGGCCTCCTGCTGTCAGCGACCAAACAGGACTTCATGAAAACCAAGATCAGACACACAGAGATGCTGAGGAGGGAGTGTGATAAACAGTCTGAAAAGGTCAGAACCAAACCCTCCTCTGCTGTCAGTTATTGTTTCATCTCCTGTTTTTCTCCTTGTTTCTCATTTGACAGTTTTATGCATGACATTACTACAGTCATTCAGTCTTTAACACATTAAAACCCTTTGCTACTTTTGTGGCAGTTCCCAAATAAATTTTTCTCTCTATTTAACCTTTCAGAAGTGATTTATCATCATTTATTATAATATTATCTGCTGTATTCTGATTTTTTTTCATTGTAAATCATGTATTTTCCTATATTGAATTTCCTATACTAAATTTAGATGCTCATGCAAACTCAGTAAATTCAAAGGTTATTATATCAAAACACAGAAAATGGAATAAAAAGTGACTTTTTCAGCAAAGGTAGCAATAACTGAGTGTAATAACAAGTGTGTCCATCCACTAGATAGATAGATAGATAGATAGATAGATAGATAGATAGATAGATAGATAGATAGATAGATAGATAGATAGATA
>JAPQRQ010000005.1:32545156-32569328 GCA_037367365.1 Apogon talboti | reverse complement strand
AGATGCAGTTTAGTGCCTTGTCTATACCTATGTCTATGGATATTTTACAAAGCTAACATTTGTCATAATCTTTGGCCTATCATTTCATACAAATAGCATTTTAGGTCATAACAATGGATATTTTTTTAAAACTACAGCTTCTGTTTGTGTCTGGAACAACAACAACCATGACAGGTGTATAGTTATATAACTACGTGTATAGTTATTAGTTGTCATAGCTTTTGTAAGTCAGTTTATTACCTGCAGCAATGACACATGTACTGCTCTATAAAAAAAAAACAAACCTATATTGTACAAAAACATTCACCGGACCTAGAGGTTTAGGTTTATAAGTTGGCATCACTGCTCCACTTGATGAAAGCCTCTGTGTCCAATGAGGACACAGTTTAGTCCACCCTTAGATATTTTGTAAAATGAAGGTTTATCTTTGTATGGATGGAATTTAAACAAAGTAGGAGGAACTATCTGTGTTAGTGTGGACAGGGTATAAACAACAGGCACAACAGGCCTGTTTATTGTAGCTGAGCAATGATGCTACTAAAAGCCCATAATTGTAGCATATTGCATTAACAGTTGGAAATATTTTTCTAAGCTTTGTTTACACCTTTTAATCCATTTCCCGGTCCATACATAATTGGAATTTAATCTGAACCTGAACAAAGCCAAGGTGGACCTCTAGTGAGTGACACGCTGCTAACACATCATCTGCTGTCTGCTAGCTGCGAGGAGCCAGCGTATACACGTACATGGAATTCTCTACCAAAAAAAACATACAGAAATGCATTTTGCATGAATCCAACCTTTCTGAACTCCCAGACACAAACTATAAGAGATACAGCTGTCTGTATGAGGCTGCTCCAGGATGAATGACCTTACTGTGCCTTAAGGGCCAGTCTGTGAGATTCTGGGGGGTTTAGGATGGAATAGTCACCAAAATTGGATATAATACTAATAATTACAATCAAAACAAACATGGACTCTAATGGAAACCACTGTTTGTGCTGCTACCATAGGTTATGGGTCTATCATGCATGACTTTGTTCATGAAAAACTTGGGTACTTTTATCTTCAAAATTTTAAATATTTTCTTTGTAACATGTTTGAAGGATGGACATGTTTCCTTGGTCAAAACTGTGTCAGTCATGTCTTAAATCTGCTTAGGAAAAGTCAACATGGTCAGACTGGATAACACTGGTTAACCTGTTTAAACTGATCATAGGGTTAACCATGTACAAACCAGTCATTAAGCACAGGTTTATTCCAGGCCACTGCATTAGTCTGGGTGGAGAATTAACACAAATGCAGGCATTTAACATGTTGACTACTAACAAAAAATTAAAACAAAAACCAAAAAAAATTAAAGAAATTTTTCCTTGGCCACAGTTGCATCCAGTGAGATTGCAAAATGCTCCGTCGTTCAAATATGGAATGACTAAGAATTTAAAAAATGGAAACTAACAGTCAAAAACAGTAATGATAGCATTAACATATTGTTTCAAATATTATTTTTAACAATTTTAGATATTATCTGTTTATTTAAATATTATACATTCTTATTCATCTGCAGCTTGTTGTTTTTATGCAACCAAACTGAAACTTCTTCAATTTGTATTAAAATAAAATAGAGGAGCAGTAAATCATCATATCCTAGCAGCAAAAACAAGCAAATATGTGTTGTTTTTGCTTGCTGTAAGGCTAAAAATGTTAAAAATATAAAATGTAACATTTCTGTCATTGAATAACTATGTAGATTGCATTGTATTTGAGAAAATGTGGCTCTTTAACTGCTAATTCTGTGTATTATTCAGTTCAAGGTGCAAAAAAAAATGTACAAAAGTTAGCGATAGGTGCTAATGTGCATGCACTTTAGTCTAAATCCACGGCAAGTGTTGTCTGTCAGTCTCCGTCTCGCCCTGATGATCATGGATGCGTCAGAGGGGCTCCACTGTCTGCATGACCTTCACTAATAGATCCTCTTACATAAGAGAGAGAAAGAGGGAGAGAGGGGATTGAAGGGTTAAGGAGGATGGAAAAGGAGAAAAGCAGATGAGAGGAGACGGTGAGCGGTGTTAAAAATCAACTCTGCGCAGCATATGGAGTGTGAAGTAAACAGCACAGAGGAGTTTAAGGATGAATGTAGAGACGGTGGGAAGAAAACAGGAGAGGAGATACAGCGCCTGCCAGTAAATCCCTCCTCTGCACCAAACTGAGAGGGGGGTCGACACATACTTACTCCACACAAACACACATGCACAGGCTTTGTTTTCATTTCTTCTGCCTTTGTCCTTGCTTTCATATTCAATACTTAATAATAAGATTTTTTTTTTTTTTATTCCTTGTCCTCTTTCTCAGTAAATCATGGCAGAGTTCACCCTAGCACTCATTTCAGATTTATTTGTTCAGATCTGTATTTTTATGATTTTTTTTGGGGGGGGGGGTGGGGGTACGCATGATTAACAAAGCATATAGAAACAAGTAATGTATGTCTGTTTTTAAGCACTGATGTTACATGAAACAGAACATTAGCTTTTATTTCATGGCAGTGCAAGTTCAGAGGTAAATGGTATAGGCTTGTGTGTGTTTCAGGGCATTGATATATTGGCTTTCACTTCTTGTCAGTAGAAATTCTTTTTTATTACCTGATCCTTCCCTCCTGCCCATCTACCAGGATTACACAAAAACAACTGCACTAATTAGAACAAAAGGGGTGGAGACCCCCAGGGAAACTTAGCATAATGACAGTTAGGTTAATATTTTATTATATATAACTGCCAAATGACCAATTACAACTTAGATAAGATAAGAGACTTTATTGTCATTGTATTTTTATACAATGGAATTCAAGTGCACCTCCATAAAAGACACGCTAAGAAACATTCATACATACATATAAAACACACAAAGCACAATAAATTTTTAGACCTTAGATCATTGTTACCATGGTAACAGTCAGATAAACCTACTGGTCACAGCAACATAGTAACCAACACGATAATATTATGTTGTTAAATCATATATATATGAAAATTGGACCAGCCCATTTTTTTCATGGTGGAAGAAATTGGAACTGAGTTAATTTTCTTCAAATGCTATTTGATGAAACTTCTGAGGCTTGTGATGGTATTGGGGTCTTCAACTTAGCCACATGACATTATGACATTTGCATATCTACATCCATCAATAGACTGCAGTGTCACTGCAGTACAAACATAGTTTTAGTTGTGGAAGTAGTAGTTTTTTTAAGTCCGATTATCTAACGGACCAATTGTTACCACAAATTTAGTTTCAACTAAAATGCCAGTCCATTAGTTAAATGGTTCACCAGAAATGCCCCTGAATCTCCTCATCGGCCACTGTGGCATCTGTCTGCACTTCCACTAAGCGCTCCTGCTAAAACACTGGGGACATGAACAAACCAAACCACGGAATGAACCCTGAGTGTTTGGCTCTTGACGTGTCCTGAAAGTGTTCACACTTTGCCATAGAGCTGGTCACTTAAGATGCATGTTACTGTCATGTCTAAATAGGGCCAGTTTGTGCTTATACTTTTCTAAACGTCACCTGTATCCAATTCCAGTGTAAACAGGTCGTGGTCCTGAGATGACCTGCACGTGCCCAAAAACAACAAAGACCTCAAATGGCCTTGTTCACCTATTTATTTCAATGTACCTTCAAACACCTGTTATGATACATCCACTCATGTTGTGCTTGTACAGGCCAAGTATAATACTTATTAGTTCAGTTCAGTTCAGTTGACTTTATTAGTACCCGTAGGTAGATTTGTTCTGCAGTAAAAAACAGGAGATGGCATCTCACACATACTCAGACACAGGACAGACAGAGGACAAGTTAAACAGCACAAACACAGACATGGCAGGTACTCACAGTGCTCACTGAACAGGACTAGGATCTCATCCATGTGACATAAAACAAAATCTGATCTATACCCGATTTAGGACACATATCGAAGTGGCCCAAATCTGATTTAAAGACCTCAGATTCCATATGTTTGTTAAAATCACAACGTTGTGAAAAAAAACAGATCAAAGTCATATGAGTAATAACATCAGATTTCACCCATGTTGGTCTGCAGTTTTCATCAACTCCAAACTCCATTTGTGGTTTTGAGTCTGAGACAGATCTGGGTTTTGCAGGGCAACCTCAGTGTGAACAGTCAAGTCTGAGTTTATGTTCTAATGTCACATTTCCACACTAACATATAAATGAAATGGTAAACGCTGACCTCCGGGTTTACTTCTGTCCAACAGTGAGCTGTGCGTATGATGCTTTATTGTGCTTTGGTGCATGCAGGTCAGTTCAGGGCTGTGACCAGTTCACACAGGAATCTGATATTGGCCACTTTTTAAAAAATAATGTGAACTGCCTAACAAAACAATCGGATCACACTAATAAATCTAGATTGAGCAGTAAGGTTGCCAGTACAAACATAACCTAAGGTCAGCAGTCACACTTGTACATCCACACAGTGTTTGCCACACTGTGGGTTCGACTGCCGTTCAGTTTTCTCCTCCAACAAGTGTCATTATTTATCATGTTTGAAAGTGTGTGTTTGAACATGGAGGCTTTGTTGTTGACACCTGAGGTGTGGATAAAGTGACTGCAGACACTCCGCATGCAACCTGAGCTCAGCTGCTCCTATTCCACCTCCCAAGAACATATATGTTTGTGTGTGTGTGTACGTGCATGTATGTGAGAAAGAGATCAGTGGATGTTCGAGGTAAAGAGACACTGCCAAGATCTAATATTTATATGTCAAAGTGTTTCTGTTACCTGCCACAGGAGACAACGTGTGGATTTTGCACAGCAGACTGAGAGCCACTCACAAACAAGTGTAATGTACACTGTCACATGACGGAGTTGTGTGTCTGTTCATTTCAGGGCCGAGTGGAAGTGGAAGCTGGAACTGAAAACATGAAGTTTGAGACTGGGCCATTCTCTTACTATGGAGTCATGGCTCTGAGCTCAGCAACACTGGGTGAGACACATACAAACACACAACGTACACACACACACTATAGGTCTCTGAACCAGACAAAACACACACTCATAAATGAAGGTCATAATATGGATCGTTTTGGATGACCTGTGAGTTCCTAATAAAGCTGTTTGAGGTGAGGAGGGGAAAAGTCAATGAGCCTAGTCCAAACAGAGGAAGACTTCGACTGTTATTTGGAGACAGCTGGGAAATCGACAGCACAGGCTGAAGTAGATATCGACCTGTTGCAACAATTTTTGCTGTGATACTTTTGTCCTGAGCTTAGACTTGAGATTGTAACATGAGAGCTTTAAATGAAGCTAAATGAGAAATTAAAGCAGTTTTAGTGTTCATCTACTGTACGTGTCGACATTTATTTTTTCTGAAGCAGTTGCAAACCAAAAGAAGGAAATATGACAGGTTTTATCAAACCTTTTATTTGATCAAGTATTAAGTTTACTACTATTTGGAAATTCAGAGTCTACAGGTGTGAGTGATTGTGTTCTTCTAGTATTTCCAGTTTTACTTTACCTAAAATATCCACAATGGACTCCAAGTAAAATTTGTAAAAAAAAAAAAAAAAAAGCCTAAATAAATAAATCTGAGTAACTGAACATTAACTTATAAGTGAATACTTTGAATGAATAAATAAATAAACATCAAACTAACCATAAAACTGTTCTTTGCCTCTTCATTTATTTTTAATGAAAAATGAACAGATGTTAGACATAAGGGGAAAGTATACAAAATAAAAACAATTACAATAACTTATTTGTAGTTGGAAATGCACAAGCGGATAAAACCTATACAAAGAAATGACTAAATAATGTAGGAACTGAATAAAAACAGCAAAAGGAAAGGTAAATGCATAAACAGTGCATGTAATTTAAGCAAAAGGAAGAAAAAAGAATGTAAAGGTGGTCAGACATTCCATTCAGCAGTTAAGTTCCTCAGAAGTACCAAATATGGAGAACTGTTTGACATAATTTAGACAAAAAAAAACTTTACCACATTTCTTAAAATGGCCTTTTTCACAGTATGTTAACATTTGTTATATCAAAGAGAAAAATATTCAAACAGAGGAGCTTCTTAGACTTAAAAATGATTTACACAGGTAGTTCTGAAATATGTTAAAATCCTAAAATTAGGGTTTCTCTTGTAAATAAAATTCCATTATATTCACAGTATTCAGTTCAAACAATTCAACTGGCTGGGTTTGTATCAGAATGTACTCATCCTTCTTCCTTCATCATTTGACATCTTGTTTTTCTATTAATTCACATATATTATAAAGGATAAGTTAATTGTAGTCATAACACCCAGTCTTCTTCCATCTTGTAGTGATCAGTCTATTGGCATTTGGTAAATTGGTTGTTTTTTTAATAATGTTTGATCTATTATTTTCCTTCAATCCTGTGATTCCAGGTGTGAGGCCTTATATTAACCAGACCCTCAAACACATGATCATATCAGTTAATCAGCCAATCAACTAACTGGTCTGTCTGATAATTCTCACTGTTGATGCAACATGTACACAAAACAATCTTAGCTCAGTCTCAGTGCAGTTTGTTAGATGGTGGAGGGTGTGTGTGTGTGTGTGTGTGTGCGTGTGAATGTGTGCTGGCACATATAAGAGGTGGTGACAGGTGTTAGATGATGTCAGCCTGTTAAAGAGGGCAGTACAGTGGTGTCTGTGCCAGATCTTCATCTAAACCACATGCTGCTGTTTGGACGATGCTGAGGTTACACTGACACAGTCGATGTCGTGACACCGGTGACTCCTAGTGGCTCAGCATCAGAAATGCTGCTAAAATGTCCCACTAGTGTGTTCAGTATGTTATTACTCCTATTCTCTGCTTTGTTGGTCTGTTTCTCTCTGTCCTGCACAAACTTCTGTCTGTACACATCACGCTGCTCAGTGTGTGTGCATGTGCAGAGTCTTGTATATATGTAGCCAAGCATACTGCCATTCCTCATCTTAAATGTGAATATAGTAAAATATGAATAATGTCACATGACGTGTTTTCTCCGCAGTCACAGAATTTGTAACAACGAAAACATCAATGCATTTTATGTCACAGAGCAGATACTTTTCAACAAGCCTGAAACACATTTAAGAGATCACTCAGCCAATTATGTAATGACGCTGTGTCCTATTTACTGCAGCAGTAAAGTAGCAGTCACACACAGTTATTGGACTCTAGGGGAAAGATGCTCACTAGCCGGATTTCTAGGGGAAAGTTACATTTTTAATGACAAACACCCAGAAATTTTAATGAACATTCTAAATATTTAACGCCTGGTCATGTGAGCACTGCAATGTACAGTATGTATGCAGCACTCATCCATTTAAGCTCTTATATATGGATTTAACTTTTAGAATGCATAATTCTATTGTTTTTCAGGATGTTTTAGCTAGAACGGAGAGACCGGTTCAGAGTAGTTTAATAATAAAGGACAGTGCATATAGTACTAAAATTAAATAATAAACCATGAAATCTGAAGCCCTTGAGGAGAATAAATAAATCCCATGTAATGCAGTGAAATTTTTCAGCAGAGATGTGATCTCCACGCTGCTGATAACAAAACCAAATCAACCAGCTCATGTCTCTCTCTTTGCCCCTTCCTCCCCCCTTTCTCTCAGCCGTCACCCCTCCTCTCTCCCCATCAGTGGCATCCCCCCCTCCACGACGCCTCTCTCTTAAGAGGTTTTCTCTGTTCTCTCGTTTCCCAGGTAAACACTCGCATGGGCCCGAAGAGGGTGGGAGGGGGCTCCTGTTTTTTTTAAACTAATCTCACCATTTCTTCCTCCATCATCTTCAGAGCCCTGCTCCAGCAAGTATCATCCCATAAACGGTGCAGATAGAAGAATTCTAAAAATCGATATTTTTATGCCCTTATTTGATAGAAAATAAACAACCCTTATTTTTTTCCCCCAGAACTGAGATTATGTCGTCAAATGGTTCAAATCCAAAATACAGTATATTCCATTTTAATAAACCAGAAAAAAAACCATTACATTTCAAGAACTGCAGCCACAGAATTTATTGCTTAATAATCAGTGTTGGGAATATTACTTTCATAAAGCAACTTCTAACGGATGAAGAGAATAACACATTAGATTATTTTTCAGCAGAAGCTACAGTTGTGTGCATTGATTTAGTGGTGGAGTAAGTGCTTTAAATCAATACTCATATTTGAGCGCCTGTTGACAGATGAACAGAGCATGTCTCAGTAGATACAAAGACAGCGCCATGTTAGACATAGAATTCATTGTCTCACTGAGTTTGTAAGAACATAATGCCAAAAGAGGGCACTTCAGAACAGCTTGAATGTTACATTCTACATAAGAATATATTTTCATATTGTACAAAGAATGTATAGAAGAATATATAGAATTACTCCCTTTGTGTAAACACACACTAACATCTCATAATTGAATTACACAACACTGTCAACTAAATTATTATTACACTTAACATTTGTAAATATTTGGATTCTATTCCCAAAACAGTTCAGATGAACCTACTCTGCCCACAGAAAGAACAAGAGGGCTTTTATTCACTGCACAGCCTGCAGGTGGCGTACTTGTAGAGAAGAAATGGCTGCTTGTTGCAGATGCTGCTGAATGTTCATTGTGTGTCAGCAGTAGGGCTGGGCACCAAGCGTCAGTACTTTAATGAGAACCAAATTGTTGATCAAAAAATAGTTTGTTGTTTGGTACAAAATTTTACTAATTAAGGAGTAAAGCTCATCAGTGTTGGTGCATCCAACATGTTTGCATGGCTTATTCATATCAAGTTAACTAAAATGTGTTTTTTTTTTTTCTTAAACTGGAAAATTGGTTTTGAACTAGTATCAAAACCAAGGTATCTGTCTGAATATTGGAATTATTTTGAAGATAACCCAGCCCTTGTCTGCAGACATGAATGAAGGTTCAGTTTACTGCAGCGTGAAGAGAAGTGGACACACTTGCTGGATGGGGCTCGAGGCGTGGCGTCCTCACTTGACGGTGCCTCTTTTCATTTGCGCCCTCTGATTTCTAACCTTGTCACCTCCCCTTTAACTTCTGATCCATGGTCAGATATTCTTCAGCACTCCTTTGAATCTATGCTGGGTTAATCTGACTGTAGATCTTTGGTTAAGCACCGATATTCTACTGTACCTTCCCTCCTGATGTTCCTTTGAAGACATCGTACTAAAGGTCTGTGATCATCGCTGACGCTCTTTCCTTTTAACACGATCATACGAGGCACAGCAGAGATCCTCTCCTGCCCCTCCGTCAACCTCTATGACATCACTAAACCCACTAAATAAGAGGCTCATCCTCTAAACGCAAACAGTCCAGCTTTAGTCATAAAACCCTCAAACAGTGCACTATGCCTTCCTGCATGGCATGTTTGTCACCTGTTTGGATAATGAATACAGTCTCATCTCCACCATCAACCAATCATCGTGAACGTTTGATTTTGACATTAATATGTTTTGTAATTGTGTGGCGTGCTGCAGTGTGGTCCACAATGTCCACATATCGATTGATTTCATTTGTTTCCTGTTCTCTCACACGTCGTCTTGCTTTCATGTAATCCACTGTTATTTCTCTGTGTGTTACCTGCTTTTGAGAATATACTGTACCAGTGTGTGAGTGTGCACGCTTTTGCCGAGCCTTAAAAAAAGGCTTCCTCGCCCTATCACTCACCCTCATCCTCTTTATGAATCCCAGAGTTCCGCTCTCCGTCTCATGGGGGCAACTTGAACCGCTCTGCATCTCTGAGCTGCACTGAGCGCGCTCCAGAAAGCGGCTCCGTGACCGGCAGCAACACCCAGATCCCGGGGACCCCCTTCCAGTACATACCGGACTTCTGTGTACGTGCTCTCACAGACCTGCAGTTTGTGAAGGTAACGCTTTAACCCTGGTCAGTTTCACACAGTAGCTGAAATATCAGCCTTGTTCAACATTCAATCAAAGAAGCAGTCATTCTGATAAATTAACATTAATAGTGCACATATCACAGACTAGAAAAGCACTCGGAGAGCACAGACCTCCGCCAAGGCAGCTCAGTTCCCCACCATGCTGCTGTAACATATAATACCCTTGAAGTGGGTTGCCTAGCAACAGATAAACAATTGAGAGGTTATTCAACTGAAAATGGCATTTAAAAAAAAAAAAAAAAAAGTCCTGGATCACCTCCAAAATCGACTCGCCTGTTTCTTGTTGCATTTCGGACATTTCCTGAAAATTTCGTTAAAATCCGTCCATAACTTTTTGTGTTATGCTGCTAACTCAAAAACAGACAGACAGACAAACCCTGGTGAATGCATAACTTCCTTGGCAGAGGTAAATATCATGTTTCTGTACATACAAGAAAATAGAGTACAAGTAAACCTGCACAGTAGTTCCAATGCTTACATGAAATCTGGCTACAGAAACAATTGTAGCCGTCTTTAAAGAGTAAATAAACCTCAGAGATCTGGCTGAACTGGAAATTCTACATCTGAACTAACATTATACAGACACATTGACATATTGCTTTATAGGTTATATTATATGTTAGTTCTAAAGTACTTTGATTTGCCCAAGTAAGAAATAATAAATTCAGCTAACATACAACCATATTCGTATTCCTCAGGTGAAGAGTAATAATGTCATATTATCCTAAATCATGCTCACAAGGGTTAAAAAAAAAACACTGATAATACACTAACCCTATCTAAAAGGAATCAGTCAAATCAATTAACTTGAAAAACTTTTGGTAAATGTGCTGAATGTTAAGTCAGATGAGTTACAGAAGGTCTATTGAGTAAAGGTCACACGTTGTATACACACACCTGAGGTAAAACAAAGTCCCATGCTCAATATTTTGTTGGAGCCCCTTTAGGTTTGATCACACGCATTTACCGTGGTGTTGTCTGGAGAAGCTTATGCAACTTCACAATATGTATTTGTCATTTTATGGACACATAACATTCATTTTATGGACACACAACAGACCTGACCAAATGAATCAACCCCAGACCATGACACTGCCCCCACAGGCTTATACTGTATACACTAGGCATGATGGGTAATCACTTCATCCACCAGTCTTCTGACCCTGATGCGCCTATCACTCTGGAACAGGGTCAATCTGGACTCATCAGACCACATGACCTTTTTCCATTGACACACAGTCCAATATTAAACTAATGGTTGCTTAAGAAATTAAAATTCAGTCACTGAAATGTATGCAGTAATTAACCAATGGAAGGATCTGTTTGCTTTTTTTGGACCAGGCAGGTTGTTAAGTCCACATTATTGTCATTATTGATCAGTCAGGATTGCATGAAAACAAAATTCACTCATTCACTATTGCTGAGCCACCTGTTACACAGCGTGATACATTTAGGTGCAATATGTTCAGGGGTTCAGGAACTGCTCTACTAATTTTTCTTCTCTGTGATGTTTTTTTCCTTTAGTGTTATTTTCCTGTGATGTAATTCAACTAAATTCAGTGATATGAACAGGCGAGTCGATTTTGGGGGTGATCCAGGATTTTTTTATGGTATTTTCAGTTGAATAACCTCTCAGCTGGCATGTCTATTTCTGCACATGACATTTGACACCATGTCAACGTGGCCCTATTGTTTATCTGTTGCTAGGTAACCCACTTCAAGGGTATTGTTAAGCTGTTGCTAGGTAACCCACTTCAAGGGTATTATATGTTACAGCAGCATGGAAGGGAACTGAGCTGCCATGGCAGAGGTCTGCGCTCTCCGAGTGCCTTTGTAGTTAATATTTTTATTGTCGGCTTTGATGGAATGATGAGACGAATCACACTGAAGTAAACAGTCAACTGTTAGTGTAAAACTAAGAGCCAAAACATGCAAAGTGTGTATTGTAACTGAGAGGGACTGGTAGTAGCCCTTTGTTCATATGTCTTTAAAATTATTGACGGTGCTTCATATGTATGTTCTTAGTTTAGTGTTTTGTGTATGGTTTTAAACTGACTTTTATTGTGTTTTATGTTGAAAAAGAGATTTTTAATCTCAACAAGCTTTTTTTCCTGGTTAAATAAAAAAAATAATAAAACGTCACCACAGTCTGGGCTGTTTCGTCTGTTCCAGGTCACTCGTGCTCAGTACCAGAACGGTCTCCTGGCTTCCAGACTGGACAGCACACCTCAGTCTCCAGAGGGGAGCCACACTCGCTTGGACATGTCTGTCTCTTTGCCCCCTCCTGTGACGCCCCCGGGGAACCGCAATCCACTGCCCCTGGCCACGCCTCCAGCAAAGCGCCCACCGTCTAATGCTCAGCCTACGCCGCCGGGAAACCGCCCTGCTCTGTCTCAGAACACCTCCACCCGCAGGCCCAGCCAGTCTCTGCCCCAAGCCATACCCCCTTCCAGCAACCATACCATCCAAACTCCTCTGGGCTCCACAGCAACATTCGGCTCTAACCCCCACCCACCTCTGACCTCTCCGCTGTCCTCCAAGTCGCAGCAGTCTCCGCCCTCTGCTGGTCCAGAGAACGGGCCGGGAGAAACCACTACTCTACTCAGTGAGCAGCAGAACTGTGCAGGCCCCCGCAGGCCCAGCCACCCCCACTCGCATGTGCACACCATCAGTCACGCACACACTGAGAGCACCATCTAACACAGTCCCCTTTGGGGAGGTTTGAGAAAACTACCTGTGCACCCACATACTCACGCACTACTTCCTATTCCTGCTTGTTGAACTTTTCGGGTTGACGTCCGAGGGAAGCTGAGGATCAGCACATACAACAATCCTCCTTTACACCTCCCTGCATGTTCCCCTCCCAACACTTAAAAAAACTATTCATAATAGACTGGAGAGGCACAGATATACACACAACACAACACATACAACATACAGTTATGTTGTTCTGCAAGTCTTAAAGGCTCAGTAACCAAATTATAAAAGACTTATTTTGTCACTTAATCCCTAGTGGTATCTACCTGGCAGATTAGTTTGTTTTTATTTTATTAGAGAACTTAGTCCTTTCAACACAGGAAGGTCCAAAAACCCTTCCAGAGCCAGTGTTAATGTAAACTTGACCACTATTTATACCAAAGACATAATTGGGACGGGAGACATATTACTGTTGATTTTAATGACCTGAGCAACAAACACAAAACTCCAGGGTGTTAAAGTGAAAGCAGAAGTTTGAAGCTTCATGCACAGACTCCTAACGTCAGCACTAATCAGAGCTTTTGTAATTTGAGTGAACTGAACCTTTAAGCGGTCACTAAGAAACACACAGAAAAAAACTCCATCTAGCATGTTCAGATTAGCACTGAATCTGTCAATCCTGCTCCGGTTTACTGGTAGGAGTCCAGTTTTATTTTGGTTAATCTTCGTTACCTTCACATTTCCAAAGAGTGAATCTTCCAGAATGAAGTTGAGGGTTGAGTTTATTTTTGCAGGTATGATTTTAGATGGGCCTCGTTATAGAAAGCCTGCTGGTCTAAGATGATGCAGTTTTTTTTTATTTTTATTTTTTTTAATTTTGGTTTGGATTCAGAGGGGCTTGTTGTGAAGAAATGAATTTTAATGTCCTGCCCGTGTCTGCTAGCAGCCTGTGAGCTGTCAGTGAGTCTATTTACATACCAGCAAACTGACCAGATTCACTGTAAAGAACGGCCTTTGCACTCTGAAGTGGCTCCACAGCCATACCAATGATTTCACAAATTTAATGAAATTGCTGTAGTTTTTGGCATCTAGTTTTCCATCCTTTCATGCAGTCAGTCCGTTCCATTCATTTCTGCATAACTTTAAAAAATCTGTTTTGAAATGTGCTTCAGCTGTTTAATACGTCGCAGTGAACATGGTGTCTGTTTGAGTTGAGACGATCTCGCAGTGTGTACTTGAATTCAACTATACAAAGCAATGGCACCATGAAAGAACTAATTGGGGTGTAGTCTAGCACATTTAAGGGACCTGCAATAGATTTTTATACTGTGGGAAATGAATGGAAATAAACGACCATATGAAAGAAGGGAAACAGTCTGATAGGAGGGTGTTTTCTGGTCTCTCTCATGACAAAGGCAATATATTTTAAATTATTTAATTTCCAAGAGGAATATTAATATTTATTTTAATTTAATTGTAATTTGTGCTTTTTTTTACATTTGTGTTTATTTGTTTGGACTCTGCATTGAAAGGTGAAGTTGTACATATTTCAGATGACACTAACGGCACAGAGACTGTTTAAGGTGAACAACTTCCACACACATCATCTCCTGAAATATTCCTCACTGTGATCAAAACGTCGGTGCAAAGCTTCATGATGTTAAGACACATAACAGTCCACACTAGGTCTTAGGTTGTTGCATCACTGTGAATTCACTAACACAAACTGATGGACTGAGTTTGGGATATCATTACACTGTCGGAACAAACATTTTATACTTCTAATCTACAATAAGCACCCAGTTTTCTGATTAATTGTGTAATGAACTAAAACAGGACAATGACATGAATGAAACAATCCCAAACAACAACTAGTTCATGCCTATTTTCTGTTGTGATTTAGTCACAGAAAAAGTGTCTAGGGTTTCTAATCTGTGTCCAGGTTTGATAAGGGCATTTCTCCACAATTGTCCACAGGAGACTACTTTATTACTTAGAGTTAGATGACTTCAAAACTCTTTGTCACAGAGGCTCTTGTCTTTTGGTTTTAAGTAGAGTTGAAATGTGCTGAAATTATTAAAGATAGAAGTAGAGGTCCCCAAAACTAGAGTCACCAGTCCTCATAAGATTGGACTTTTTCCCCCTTAATTTATTTCTTCCAAGATATTTCCTTACTAACTTAAAACTTAATATAAAGTAATGTATCATTAATGATTAGAACAACCTAATGTAGTTTGTAGCTTGTTTAATGTCACAGATTCCACATTTTACAGACTTTCTTATTGTTGCATGTTATTTTCTATGTCTTATGTCATTTCTGACGAGAACTGCCTGCGGTATGATTATTCATGACATTACAACAAAAATACTCGTCACACTTGAATTTCCTGAGCTCTGGACTAACCTAAACCTGAGGCTCCAAAAAGGCCCAGGAATAGTTGAACTTAGCTTATTTATTAAGCCTCAGGCTGACCGTTAGCCCAGAGTTAAGGACCGGCACTTTAGAATCAGGTGAAGGTGTCGCACACCCACAGCACAATAGCTCGTTGAGATTTTAATGGAAAACAAACATTCCACTGTCCACGTCTTCACAATGATTCACACCGCTGACGTTAACCCTCTGTTAACAACGTGACAAGTCTCCTGTTATTTTCTGTAACTGAACAGCAGTCCTCACAACATCTAGTGTGTCCTCATGACATTCCAGGCATTATTTCATCCTCCTGGCACTTGATATGATGTGAACTACATTTAATTTGTGTGTAAATGATGCTGTATTTATTCGACCTGTGTTAATAACGGTGAGGTGTTAATTTTGTATGAATGGACTAAAGACACAGAAAGAGATTACGATGAAGATGACTGTAGCTGCTCACTCCTCACTGTGTGGGTGAAGAGTGAGCTCAGATATTAAAGCTGCTATCATGTAATCTACCTATTTTTCCTATGTATGCAGTGACACTGAAACGATTTAAGTGACTGTAAAGATAAATTATTTTGTTGACGATAGTAAAAGATATTTATTTGAGAAGTTGAAAATGGAAAAACCATTGTATAAGCTAGCACTGATTTGAAAACACTTTATACTTGTGAGTTACATGGTTTAAATCTGAAAGTGTGAATATTTCAAAACATTTTTCTTTTGCTTGATGATTTTTTTAAAATGTGCAGATCAAGACTGGATTAGCAACTGAGCAAATCAGGCACCTAACCAAACCCCGTGAGCCCTATTGCACCCACCCACTGTCGCTGTTGCTAGTGATTTGATTATTAAAAGCATTCACCACTAAAGCACAACGCAAGGGTCTAAAGCATGATGCACCCTAAGTAAAAGATGTTTGCTCTTTCAGTATTGTGCTTAAAAATGCTGCACCTTTTATGTGTTTAAAGTGAGCATATGTAAAAACAGCCACTTTGGCCACAAGTGGCATTTACAGGTGATAAGTCAACGCTAACATCAGCAATAGAGACAGGGTTGCATGAATTCATCTTTTCAGTAGTAAAAATATAAATGTGTTATTATTTCCTCTTCCAGAGGTTACATAGTCTCACTTTAATGACGTCACAGGCAGTAGGTCACCACAGAAATGCCCTCACAGTGGGGTTTAACAAATGGGGTTCTAGCAGTATGTTTTTGCCCAGTGGCTGTAGTAACTAATCTGACTGTGGAGAAGATCAGCGCTCTGTAAAGTTAGGTTTTATTCCTGAAGGCAGGACCTTTTTGCTCAGTGATTCAGGAGGGACAATGTGCTCATTAAAGCAAAGTTAAAGTTAGCCTTACCCTCTGTCTGAAGAGATGTTAGACCTGCCTGCTGGTTCATATAGGTCTCATGTAGCAATTGGTCTTGTACTGGTTTCCAGTGAAGCCACTGGTTGGCTGTGTGACTACCAGTTTGTGTACTGGGAAATGTGAAAACCATTGTTTAACTTAGTAATGTTGTATTTATTGTAAACATTGTATTTATTGTTTGTTTTTTCGTTGGTTGGTTTTTTTTAGGCTTGCACCCTAAGGTGCGGTTCTGTGAAATGGGCTTCCAGCTAAAAGACACAGCTTTCAAACACTGTGTTTAGCTCCCAGGTTGCTGTTTGTGATATATTACTGTAAATATTCTGTACATTAAATGATGGGCATTTGTTTGATGCTAGGAAGGTTGTTGAACATACTATATGTTTCATTATAATGAGGGATCAGAGTTGAAGTGAGTTGCTGTATGTTTCCATGGTTTTACCAAGACATTGCATAGCAATAAACATTGCACAGAGTGGACCTCAGATTATAATTTAACCTTTTGCTTTCTTCTGAATTTTGTTACTACATATGATAACCAAAGCTTTTTTTTTCTTCATGTCTGGCCTTCATACCATTCTTGTTTCCCTCCCTTTTCTCTTGCTATCATCCTTTTCCATCCTGTCCTCCTTTTTCATTCTTCTCCCACATTTCCTTCTTACTTTTCACTCCTTAGTTTTCTCATTGAC
Organism: Apogon talboti; assembly: GCA_037367365.1. Taxonomy (NCBI): domain Eukaryota; kingdom Metazoa; phylum Chordata; class Actinopteri; order Kurtiformes; family Apogonidae; genus Apogon; species Apogon talboti. The sequence continues at coordinate 32,552,227 of JAPQRQ010000005.1, read as the reverse complement.
TTCGAACAGTGCCCTTATCTCAGCTCCTCTCCCGCCGCCCTAAAATATTGAAATTCCTCTGGCTTTGACTGCTAGTCTGATGTGCTAAGCTGTTTTTATTGTTCAGACCTTTTGTATTATGGGACTAAAGTGGGGGAGCAGGGCTTATCAGTAACTCCTGTAGTGTTGTTTTTAGCCCTACAGCAGTGTGATGATTAGACCTGTATGAAGGTTAAATATTTTCTGGTGCATGGTTCTCATGCTGCCGAGTTTTCCACTGTGTATGATTCACAAGATTGTTTAAATTGTTTAAGGATTTGCAAAGACAGGATGGGGAGAGTGAAGAATCAATCTCCACAACATGGTTTTGGATCTTTCTTCATTCCTTTCACACATGTTTAGATTCCTCTTTAATTTGCATACAGAATGGTCAGTCAGTATTTATTAAAGGTTTCAAAATTGATTGCATAATTTTGATGTGTTAAAAGTGCACTACAAAGTGATGTTTTAAATCTATAGCTGGATGTGGGATTCATTAACTTTGAATATACTGTACTTAAACGACCATTAAGTAAAGTTGTTTTCCTCCTCATATCCATAAAGTACATGCAGAATACCTGTTTGGCAGGTGTCACAGTTAAACACTGCTGAAACATGTTTTAGTGGGTTGTGTTGATATGTTTTTTCCTTTAATGCTATGGTTGAACGGTGATACAGGAGCACTTCCAAACATGGATTAAAGCAATGTGTACATACTGTTTTATAAAGGCTGTAAGGCATTTGGCAAAATCTGAGGTTAATAAACCTGAGATCTATTTCTCTACTGAAAAGCTCTCTGTTTGGTTCCTATTAAAGGTTTACTGTCAATACCACTGCTGGATTTTTTTTTTAATTTTTACTTTTTAGAACAACCAGCTAATTTGGTAGTTTAACAATATCTGAGCCTAAGTTTCCATGTGGATTTTTCACATATACTATTATAACTATTACACTGTTCAGATAAAGATGATTAGGAGTGCACTGCAAGGAATATACAGGTTAATTATTGACTACAGGCATAACAGGAACTCCAAATAAATTCAGCGCAGGCAAAGTTTACTGGTAAAAAAAAAAAACTCAACCTACACTCACTAGTTCTGTCATAAGAAATAACTTGGATTTATTGTGCAACTTTTACATGTATGATGTGGAATGTGAAGCTGTCACTGCACTTTTCACAGTAGGAAACACTTTATTTCCAGTAGCTAAACCCTAGAAATGGATGGCATGCATATATTCATAGATTCTTGATTGTTCAGTAAGAGTAGAGGAGGTAACATTTTAAGTGTTTCTAATAAAACAGCAGAACAAAACAAATGAAGCAGGAACTGAATTATAGCCTATCTTATCCTCCTGAAACCCAGCACTGCATTTTTGTCCTCTGTAGGGGTCAAGAGTTTCACAGCTCCACTGCAAAGGACGTTTCATTTAAAAAAGTATCTGACAAAACTGTTGCATATGCTGTTTCAAATAAAGACAATTTATTAAAAACAACTTTTATTTTCCTGGGTCTCAGGAGGTTAAAAAATATCCAGAGATCATTAAATATGAACAGAGTATTTTAAGCATTGTCAGTGACTTGAGTTGCCCTTTTGTTTTCCACATTTTGTATAATAGTGTGATCATATTTGCATTTATTCCATGAACCTGCAGCCTTTGCACCAGAGTCCCAGAATGATGAATGGCTTGTTTTTGTAATCTAACAAAGATGGGCGTGATCTCCTTCTTGTTTTCTCAGTTTTCATTGGCTGTGAACAAACACTCAGTCTCTTTCGCAGAGATTCAGAGGGGGCGGTGCAACAAAAAAAAAAAAAGACAACAGCCCCAAAATGTCCATTCTCGTCCTGCTCGTCTTGTGTGTGTCGGAGCCAACATGGCGGCTGGCCCGTGCAGTTGCAGCGCGCGCTGTTTGGTTGGATGGCCCGTGGTGGGCGGGGCCACTGCAGGGCTACAGTCACATGATTCGCGCAGAGACAGGCTGACCAATTCCAATATGGTGGCCAGCTTGGCAGGTCTACGGTTCCTGTTGATGATATTGTTGTTCTGCGGGATCAGGTACGGCGCCTGCAGCCTGGAAGACCCCGAGGGTCTGGTGTGCATGAAGAAACTGGTCATCTCGGCACCAGAAGGAGCCAGGTTCACGCTCCGTCTCTTTGGGACTGATCTGAATGGAAGCTTGCCGTGGGTGGCAGTCGGGGATGCGCCTGACCCGTGCGGGAAGGACTCCAACCGCAACGGGTCCGCTTTTCAGGTGAGTGGGAAGTACACTCAGGATGAGGACGGCGGGCTGCTGACGGTGGAGGTTCGGCCGGGGAGCATCCCTGACCAAGCAGCAGAAAGCGGACAGTTCTACCACCACCACCTGTGTGTGCTGCGCGGAGAGAGATGGGCATCTGCGGGCCGGGACAGGCTGCGGATCAACACCGACAAAAGGCTCCCCGCAGACTACATCCCGCCGTGGGGTCTTGCCGTGCTGGTGGTGGTGCTGCTGCTGATCTGCGCGGTTCTGAGGGCAGTGAACTTGAGCCTGCTGTGGCTGGACCCGGTGGAGCTTTATGTCCTGCACAGCTGCGGGTCCGAGGAGGAGAAACGGGCTGCCAAACGCCTGGAGCCGGTCAGGAGGAGAGGAAACTTTTTGGTAAGTTTTGTATCAAAGAAAAGGAAAGTGTCAGGACCACATGATTGCAGCTTGTTCAGTGATGTCTGAACTTAGTGCTGATAGTAACTCAAAACACACACGTTACAGCTGATGCTTCATCGTTATAAGACTGTTTACTGTTTCTGCTGGATTTATTCCATATTAGATTACATTTCACCATTAGTAGATTTTGTGCACTGTACATGAAATTTAATCTAAAGTGAAAATCCCCTGAAACAGTGAGAAAAAAACAAAACAATGTTGAGCAAAATCCAATGTTTTTGTCTCAGAGTGCTCTCAGCATCAGTCTCCTCATCACATTTCAAAAACATAACGTTTTTTAATACCCCTCGGCCAAACATAATGTAAGATTCTGATGAAAGTTACTGCCCTATAATTTAGATTAGATTGTCTTTGTGTAAGACTTATTACATACATATTTATATTTGAAAGTACTCAGATAGTATGACTGCACAAGGCTGTTTCAAGCAAACATATCACCCCAACAATCCAAGCCATGCCAAGATGTATACAAGGTATAAATTTGGGCTTTGTCATACAGCTGGTCATGATGCATAAAACTACCAAATTTGGTATATCTAGGTCAAATGTACAGGAGCTCCTGTTTTCAGTGGAGACAACATGGTAAACACTTGGAAAACAACATCTAAATCCAAATTGAAACTACAGTTTTGGGGAGACTTCCTTCTTATTTACATTCACTGTTAACCTGGAAGTTGCAATCTCCACTCAATGGACACTTTGAAACTGTTTGTTCCAAAGATAAGGACTGAATTAGGAAAGAAATCTTTGAGATTTTCAGCTCCTTGTGCCTGGAACAAGCTTCAGCCTGAGTTCCATCTAACAACAACGAACAACATCTAAAAGCAAAGTAAAACTCTACTCATAAGTTTTGTGTCAAAAAAAAGAAAAGTTCCAAGACCATATGATAGCAGTCTGTTGAGGAATGTTTAGTTTTGTGATGCCAATAGTCTGTCCTGAATGCTCTCTCCATCCCAGACATGTTCTCTGCTGTTCCTGTGTGCTGTGGGACACTCAGTCCTGGGGGTGCTCCTGTACCGGGCACTGGGCACCATTGTCTCCGCAGCTTTCACCAGTGGCTTCCTCATCTTTTTTGTCGTTGAGCTGGTGCCCCACATTGTGTGCTCCGGATACGGGTTCCAGCTGGCGCCGGCTTTGACCTGGCTGGCCCAGGTTTCGATGGTGCTGACCTGCCCCCTATCCTGTCCTTTGGGCCTGATCCTGGACCTGGCTCTCAGAAGGGACATCAGCACCTGTGGGATCAGAGAGAAGGCCATGGAGATGATCCGCACCAGTGTCAATGACCCTTACAGGTAAACAAAAACACTTCCACTCATTCACACAGATGAAGGTATTCCACCCGACTGTGCACGGTCTCAGATGTTTGGTTTCTGCAGTGAGTTTGTGAAGGAGGAGTTCAGCCGTGGGGCTTTGCGGAGCAAAACAGTAGAGGACATCCTGACTCCCCTGAAAGACTGCTTCATGCTGCCCAGTTCTGCTGTCCTGGACTTCTCCACTATGTCTGAGATCATGCAGAGTGGATACACACGGGTGCCCATCTACGAGGAGGAGAGGTAGCAACAACCAAATGACACTAATGTTATTTTTACATTTTATCTCCTCATTGAACTGCAGAAACTATTTATTTGTTTATCACAATACATTTAGACCAAAGGTTTTCTAAACCAAGCCCAGATGATCAGGTCTTTAAAACATCTTTGGATCATGTTTGGTTGTTGCACACGTCCAGTAATTAACACACATTCTATTTTTCAGGTCCAACATTGTGGAAATCCTTTATGTGAAAGACTTGGCTCTGGTGGACCCAGATGACTGCACCCCCATGACGACTATCACCAAGTTCTACAATCACCCGCTGCACTTTGTCTTCAATGACACCAAACTGGACGCCATGCTGGAGGAGTTCAAGAAAGGTGTGGATACACGTTCGTGTTCATACGAGCGCTGCTGGGGCGAGTGGCGGTGCTGATAGTAACTCAGAACACACACACTACAGCTGACGCTTCAACATTGCTAAAGTGTTTGCTGTTTCTGCTGGATTTATTATATATGAGATTCCATTTCACTGCCCGTAGGATTTTGTGCATTGTACATGAAATTGAATCTGAAGTTGAAAATCCCTGAAACAGTGGAGGAAAAAAAAACATTGTTGTGGAGAGATTTCCAGTGCATGAAAAACCCAATGTCAGGGTCTCCACATCTCATTTAACAAAAACTACACAGTAAATTCAAAATGTTTCTGATTCTTTTGGGTTCAGGATATGTCTCCAGGAGGCTTTGTCATCAGGCTGGTCATGATGCATAAAACTACCAAATTTGGTTTATCTAGGTGAAATACAATGGAGGCAAAATGGAGAATAACATCTGAAAACTCAGACTTTACTCATTTTGGTGAACTGCAGTTTTAGAGTGACTTCCTTATCTATGTTCACTGTTAACCTGGAATCATGGAAGTTACAATCTCCACTCAGTGAACACTTTGAAACTGTTTCCTTCCAAAGATAAGGACTGAAACAGGAACAAAATCCTTGAGGTTTTCAGCTCCTGATGCCTGGAACAAGCTTCAGCCTGAGCTCCATCTACAAACACTGATTCCTTTGACTGATTTTAAAGAAAGAGTGAAATATCTGGAATCAAGACTGTTTGTCGAATAAGCATTTCGATCGATTGCATGAGTGTTTTTTTTCTTTTTCTGTGTTTCCAAATGCTTTTATTATTGTGAATTGTGTGACTGTATCGCTGCTGTCTTGGCCAGGTCTCCCATCTCAACGGGACCAACCTGGTTAAATAAAAGTTAAAATTAAACTTTCAAAAGTGACTCTTTAACATAGAATATGTGCTCTGCTTCTACTTTCAGGCAACTCTCACATGGCCATCGTCCAGAAGGTGAACAACGAGGGGGAGGGAGATCCGTTCTACGAGGTGCTGGGATTGGTCACGTTAGAGGACGTCATTGAAGAGATCATCAAATCAGAGATCCTGGATGAATCCGATGGCTACTGTGAGTTTGTATATGTGTTTTTAAGGGTTTGTACGGGTGCTTGAAATTTTTGAAAATGCTTGAATCTCAATGTTGTGTTTTCAAGGTCTGGAAAATGCTTGAATTTCACCTTAAGTGCTTGAAAGTGCTTGCAGTTATAACTCTGTGATGAGATTTATTTATTTATTTTTAATATTAACTCTGCCAGGTTAGAGGTCAAGCCAGAGCTACTTACAGAGAGGTGATACATCTTGAAAAATAAAACTTCATGTCAAAAAAGAAAATTAGGTTGACTCCAGGTAAATTGTGCCTGTGTTCTCCTTTAATTTCTAAACTTTTTGCTGTTATGAAACATAATTTTAGATGTGTAAAGCATAATACAATGTACATAATTGTGATAAAAAAGGGAAAAAAATAATCCAGAGTATATGTATTCCTGTAGATATGTATTTTACCCCAGCGATAAGGAGCTGTGCTGGGAAAATTTGAAATCACCTTAAAAGTGCTTGAAACGTACTTGACTTTGTCCTTGAAAAATGTGTATGAACCCTGGGTTTTGGAAGCTATAATTTGCAGACACTTTAATTGGAGTAAGTGTTCAGCTTTCATTTTGACCTTTTACCTTTTCCCTCCTGTTGTAGTGGACAGGAAAGTGAAGCGTCCACTTCCCCCGCTGGAGATCCCCCTGGAGCCCCGCAGTGCCCACGAGGAGTTCTCTCTGTTCAAGCCCCCTGAAGGAGAACCCAAGATCCGCACATCACCACAACTCCTACTGGCGACACACCGCTTCCTGTCCAGAGGTTTGTGTATGTGTGTGTGTTAGTGTCCTGGAGAGGAGGATATGCTGCTACACACGTAATAGGTGGACTCAGAACTGATGCCGTAGACACAGACTGTTATGGAGGGTTTTTAGGGTTAGGGATCGGTTGCATGGGCCAGATATCAGGATGAGGTGACTAGTGTAGTGTAGTGTAGTGTAGTGTAGAAGTCGTGTTTCCTCTTAACCCTTTATAGGGCACTACTATAGTACAGAGATACTGTGAAATTCAAAATTTCAACCTTAGTGTGTTATTGGAGGACATAACAAGACTTTATTACTTTTGTGATTTTTTTTTTTATCAAATTTTTTTATTGTTATGTAGAAAATCAAGGTCAATGAAGTTACCATATTTGGTCCCTTACCCGTAACTGGGAAAAAATAAATAAATCCAAGAAGTTTATATAGAAAAATACAAGAAAAAACACATGTAATGTGAAAGGAGCATGTGTTTTAGAACATTAGAACATCACTTTTAGAACATTAGACCAGCATCAGTGCTGATCCAGACACCTGTCAACATCCACATTATCCCTTTGAACATCATTACTTACA
>JAPQRQ010000005.1:32522071-32534314 GCA_037367365.1 Apogon talboti | reverse complement strand
CCAGCACACCTGGACGCCATTATGTTGTTATCAGGCTTCTGCAGAGCTTGGTGATGAGCTGATCATTAATTGAACCAAGTGTGCTTGAAGAGGGAAATATCTAAAACATGCAGGACACCAGCCCTCGAGGACCAGGATTGCCCACCCCTGTCATAGAGGTACTGTATATTGTGAGTTTACCCAGCAGAGCTTCATACAGTAGATGAACATATACCAGTGTTTTTGTCTGTGAATGGTTAATGATGTCCAGCCCACTAAATCATAGAGAATGCAGTGGTGAGTGAGGGATTTAACATGTGAAATGAAACTTAAAGAAGCATGATACTCTGAATAAAGGCTCCTTAAAGTGGAGGTCACTGCATATCTGTGCAGTACATCACCATAATCACAGACAGACAGGCGGCCTCCACAAGTTTTTTCTTTGCAGAGAATGTGACACAGGATTGATTTCTAAAATAAAAGCTTCAATTTGCATTTCTTAACTAGATTAGAAATATGAACTTTAAAAGAGACCTATTCATCAATCCGTATTCCCAAGTACTTATAGGAGGACAACCTTTCAATCAATGTATCATCAGACATAACAGTTCTTCGTGTCAAAGTTCTATAGTAGCGACGTTGCAGATCGCAACCCCTCGACTTATCCTGACCCACAGTAGCAGCTAAAATGTTAAAGTCCCATGTTCCTTGTATCTCCACAATTGCAGGTCTTGTTGTTTGTTCCTGGTTCCTCCACTTTCTACTAATATTAGACAGGTGGTAATAATGTTCTGCTCCCATAGATGCTGGAGAGGTTCAGATCCAGTTTTATTAGATACTTTTGGTGCGTACTAACCACTTTACACTGGGAATGTAACAAGATCAAGAGATGCTCTGACCCAGTGATTTGGCTATCACAATTTCTCCTTTATCAAAATTGTTCAGATCCTACTCTTGACCATTTTGCTGTTTCTAACACATCAACTCTAACGTCTAAATATTCACTTACTGCTTACTAATATATCCCAAATCAAACATAAAACACTTTACCTGTCAGTGACCAGAATATTACGGCTGATCAGTGAATGTTTGTATGATGCATAGTGTTTTGTAATGCACACAAGAGCTGGGTAAGATTTTTTTTTGTGTTCAAGATCTTTACAACTATGAGTCATACAAGCCTCTGGTCTGTTTGATGTGCAAGCAGAAGTAGTATAAGTCATTACCACTTCCTGCAGCACAGAATACTAGTAAGAGTGGTCAATTTCTTTCTTATGTTGTACATAGAAATTCAGCAAATGGTGGCTTAAAGTCATAAATGACTAACTTCCTTTCAGGGAAATAACATGGTATTCCCCCCTCCGTCTTCGTCCCAAAACCCCCAAGATCTGTTAAATACACCCATGCACTGACTTCTTGACAAAGTGTGACATATTCTGGCTCATTTATAGTCTCTGAAGTGTAAGCACTGTCAGAGATTTAAAAAAAAAAAAAAAGGCAATACAGCAAGTGTAATAACTACAGATAAAATTAACCGTTCATAATCAAAATCAATAATCCTTAAAATGAACAGTTTTTTAAAATCCCAGATTCATCACGGTCTTCATCTCCATTATTATTCTTTTTCGTTTACAGTTATTTAAGTGAACTGCCTTTTCCGACTCCACTTTTACACGTTTCAAAATCCAGTGAAAGGAGAACCAGTTTGTTTCTAAACCAGAATCACTCAGTGTTGACTTTCACAGTGCAATGCAGCATATCAACTCATACTCATTTAAGAGGAACTGGAGGTGGAGGGATTTTTTTTTCTAGGTCAGTGCTGATGTTATTGTCAAAAGGGAAAAAAGGGAAAAGTTATAAACCACAGGACATAACACAGAGCCATATGGTTTAACACAAAACCATTTAACAAACAGTAAAAGAGAGTAAAGTATGAATGTGTTAACAAAAGAGATACTTCTTGGAAACTCATGGAGGTAACAGGATTTAGTGAATAGTTCACACCTCTGATGAAGCTCATTACTACTTTAAGATCAATCCATTTTATTTCTATTATTATCTATTTATTTACAACGATCAAAGCTGACCAAAGTGCAATTGATAAAAGCTGGTGATAAATATCTCACGTTTATATATCTCATCACTCTCACAAATGCTCCAATCAAACTTTTCTCTTTTGGTCTAGTTGTGGGTTTAGAAACTTCCACTCACCTTGGCTACATGTGGTATTAGTAAGAACGATTTCCCCTGTAACAATGTTGTCTACGCCAGCAGCTTTAAAAAGGACAGACACGTGAAGTTTCACACACAACCTGCTGTGACACGAGTCAGACCGGTGCAGAGGAAACTATCATTTCAACAGCTTTTCTTCAGAGAAGATTTAAGAGGTCACTGCAAGAGAATGGATTTTGATTTGTCTCAAGCTTTGGACGGGTAAGTTCAGGAAGTTTTCTACATCTTTAGCATGTCTTTGACCTACTCTATGACATTTTCATACACAGCAAAAATTAAAATATCAGGATGAAGTACTACCAGTAAGATACAATGAAGTTAAAGGTGAAAAACTAGACCTGATGTGATCATGTGTTCAGGAGAGGTAGAAGCAGGAGTTTTTTTTTTTTTATCATAAAGTTTTAAGAAGTCAGCAAACTGAAAAGCAGGAGTTATGGGTAAGCTTTACAACCTACGTTATGGCTTTCACCAAAAACATAAAACCTGTTGGGCAACATGTTTAATTTCATACTGAATGGATGTAGTACTACTGTTGTACATCTTGGAAATATTTTATCTCATGAGGTTAGGTGGACGGTTCAGAGTTACTGAAGATCAGCTCATGACTAAAGTTATAACTACATCCATTCATAAAAGATTATTAACTAATGATTTCCATGTAATTCATTCATTAGTTCCTTTCCCCGGCAGTTCTCTTTTAATACAAGTCCTCATTTTGGACTTCAACATCCCCTTAGTTTTTTTGTATCATATTGTTGTATGTTACCTCCCTCTATGTGGAAAAAAACCCACACAGCATTTGGTGCTTCCCACTGTGAAAACTTCAGTCGTCTTTACATTACTTAGTGTTCTTTGAATCATATATTGAATATTGTAAATTTCCATTGAATTAATCTATTTATCTGTTTTGTTGTTCAGATCGCCCACATTTGATGACGCAACATTTCAGCTCCCTTGCTTTGACATGACGGTAAGTTAAATCGTTTCTGCTCTGGATCCTCATTAATTTCCTGTCACACTTTATTCTCCTTCCATAAAATGGAAACAGCTACATAGTATAATATACAATACAAGTAAGTCAGAGTATTTACACAAGACTGTAGTAAGAACCCCGGCTATGACCACAGCATCCTCCTAGTATCACACTGTCACCTGTTCTCTCACTACTATTCATTATTAATTAGACATGAAATACTCCCCAAATATATTCAAAAGAAATGTCACTTCATTTTATGATGCTTAATTTAAGAGAAAGTTTCTTCTTAACTGCACTACAACATTATGCATATGAAGACGTGAAATGAAAAATGTACAATAAATGTCAGTATTAGCCAAAACACAATTGCAGTTATAAAATAAGTTTTGATATGGAGTAATTATTCTTTATAAATTGACCTGCAGTGAATTATGGTTTCTGTGTTTTTTTGGGGTTTTTTTTTAACCCAACTTGGCTCTATATGAGTCATGAGGGTAAACACCTGCTTGAGGTTGTGAAGCTTTCCTCTCCTGTGTAGGATATTCAAGAAAAAACCTACACTCTTGACAGCGGAGTGAACCTGGTTGTGTCCTGGAATCGCAAGACAATGCAATGTGTGGCTAACCTTGTGGTGGCGGTAAACAGGATGAAAAAGTCTCTGAAAAACTGCGGCCGGGGCCTCAGTAATGAGCAGCTCTGCACTGAGATCTTGGAGAGCCTTGTGGAAGGTGGGTAATGACAGACTAATCCTTTTAATGTCATTAGAAATACACTGAAATGTTAGAGACCCTCACTCTGTCTCATTCTCTGCCGTCCCCACAGAAACAACTATTGACATAATGGAACAATCCTCCAGAAAAAAAATATACAACCGCGTCAACAGCATCAAGCACTGCACCATAACTGATATTTCCCAGAAGGATGTTGTGCACGGACCAGAAGAAATGAAACTGCAAGCCATCACTCTGAAAGGAGGAAACTGTGAACGTAAAGGTACAAAAATCACACCCGGAGGTCTCTGATGACACACAGGCCATACCTAATGAGACTGACAGAGATCATGTTTTTCTGTCTTTGTTCATCATCCAGTGAAGTTTACCCTGTCGAAGTACGTCACCCCTAATCCACCTGACAAAGGCCAGCCTGTCGTCCTGTCGATCAGGAACACTGACATTCACATTTCCTGCTGCATGGAGGGTAACATAGCTGTGTTGAAACTGGAGGTAAGCAGACAGTCATGCACATAGACTTATGCACCTTGTTTTTAATATTACCTTGTATATATATCCTTTATATGTTGCACATATTTCTTTTATCTCTGCTCTATTGATTTGGCCTTTTCTATATTTTCAGTATTTTTCATGTGATAATTTTTATGTACAGTCTTTTTTTTTCTTTGCTTTTTTTTCTAAGAATCTGCTGCTGAACAGAACAGAGCTGCTAAACTCTTTCTTTGTTTCATTGTGAGGAAAGATCAGCTTGGAGGCTTTTGCAAATAACAAACCATTACAACCTAATTCACAGTGGGTGTTATTTAGTATATAAATCATGACAAGAGCGAATGGAACATTCATGACCATTTTTACTGTTATTTCCTCATTATAAAGAGATTATAAACAGATATACATCTGACATGCCATTGAAAACTGTATAATAAGGTCATTCAGGAGACATAACAGACTTTAACTAGCTTTTTCCCTCTCATTAGGAAAAGGCAAGACAAATTTATTTGTATAGCACAATTCATACACAGGGCAATTCAGCGTGCTTTACAAGAATGGAAAATAGACCATTTAAAAACACACAATTACAATTAAAACATAATCAATAAAACATAAATAATGATCAGTTAAAATAAAAAAGAGACAATTTAAAACACACAGTTACAATTAAAACATAAATAATGATCAATTAAAATAAAGTACAAGAGAAGAGTGCAGATAGAATACTTGAACAGACCCGTTTTCAGCCTGGACTCAAACGTTTCAAAACTGAAAATGTACCACAATGTCAAAATATCATATTAAATTCTGTGTTATCAGAACAATATAAACATTCAGGACTATTAACAAGTACAACTTCAGTCTATGCAGTTCTCTCTATTACCTACGGTTACTGAGTCTGTGGTAAACAATACCTGGTAAGTACTACCCATCTGTGACCCAGTCTTTGGGAATCAATGGACTGTACACGATACATTAAAGAGAAAAAAGAAATAATAAAACAGTAGTATGTGTAAAATAAGACCCTCTGCATCATTTCTTTTGTAGAAATGCCTTGAGGAACATTTAAACATGATCAGTGATGAGAAGAGCATGGACCGCTTCCTCTTCTACAGCACCATCAGGGGACTCAGTGAGACCAAGTTTGAGTCCGTCAGATGTCCCAGCTGGTACATCAGCACTTCCTGTGAGGACGAGAACGAGCTCTTGGAAATGTGTCAGGTGGACAACGCCAGCCGCCTCACTTCTTTTAAGATCAACTAGAATGTCCCACACACAGATGGATCAGACACAGTGTAACGGATTTAACTCAGATCACCATTCTGACTAAGGTGGAAGTAGGTGTGAAATCGGTCACGTTAGTGTGTGGCTGAAAAGGTACAAATAAACAAAGGAGGCAGTCTGAGGAGGCTGCAGGAGGCCACGTGATACAATCTGACAAGGAAATTTTCTTCTATCACTAAATTCTTCCTCACCACTAGATGGCACAATCCTCTAATATTCACTTGGCTGCAGTGATGATGATGATGATGATGGTGCCCTCATGAGGTTAAGAAAACTTATTATTTGAGTGTTGCCCAGTAAAATAGTATACTTTATATAACTTGAGATACTTCCAAGAACAAAGATTAATTAATTTTTATTTTAATTCTTTCAGGATAAATATTGTAATAGGATATTCCTCAAACTACTGATGTGTTGCCATATATCATTGATTTTTTTAAATTTTCTTTTACATTTAACATGCTTTTTTCTCTCTATTTCATTCATCACTTTATATTCAGATCATAAATGTCTCTTGCACTGTTCATAGTTTAGATGGCCTCATACACAAACATCCAATGCATTGTTTTATAGGGGTTTAGATTAATCAAATGCACTTTTTCATACCGCATCTTATATTGGGTTTTTCCTCATTGTCATTTAAACTTTAACAGCTATCATGTTTTTAGTTATTTCTGTGATGTATTTGTTTTATTGTTTTTAATTTGGGTTGTTCTGTCTGATTCTTGTGATATGCTCCCTAAAAGCAGTAATAAGAAGCTGATAATACTTAATTTATGTTTCGGTCCGATTAAAGGTAAAACCAAAAATGTTTCATGTCTCCTTGGTCTCGGATTACAGCAAAGTGCAGCTCTAGGTGTCAGCAACAACTGGATAACACAAAGACCTATTATCACAGACAAACACAAGGTGATTTGAAGGTTTACTGCATTAGAAGGTGGAAAAATTCAGTCATATTTGGAGTCACGCTCCTCTTCAGTGTCTGTTTGCTGCAGTAAATATTTGGAGGAGACTTGTGTATGGGGATCTGTGATATTAATTTCTTGGTGACAGACACATGAAATGTTAATTCCCCGTACTGCTCTGCAATCAAATGTCAACTATGCAGAACCAAGATAACCAAAATGCATTATTTAGCAGTGTTACTGGATAAACTGTAGGCTTTACAAGTAAAATGATTGAAAATATTAAATCCACTCTGCAGGGAGGTTGTTGCCCTCTGGTTAATGATCCTGAAAATCAGCAGAAAAATAGTACCCGACAATAAATTAATGATATTTCTTTTAGTTAAAGTCTGATTTTGTCTGGATTGGCTGGTAGAAACACTTTGACCAGATATGATATCATCAGGTTATATAATGTGATATGTTATTGTTTGTTTTATGAATAGAGGTACACTCACTTAAGGCGTTTTGCTTTACAGTATGTGATTTCCATTTTTCAGCAGTGCCCGAACTGAATGTCAGTCTGTTCTTAAACTTCACAATAGCGGATTTAAGCAAACCTCAGCCAATCAGAGGCAGTTGAGTCGAAGTCCTCTTCTCATTGGTACAGCCTGCATGGTGATACTTTGTGCTGCTTCTTGACTGACTACACATTAATGAGAGATGCTGAGCTCAGTAGCTCTGCTCTACATCACCAGTGAGTGAAAGCAGATTATGAAATCATGTGAATTCAACTTTCAAGAGCCAAAATAGTACAGGCGAGGGTAAGGGTAAGAGGCCATGATTGAAAGAAGATAATAGATGTATAGATGCACAAACACTACATAATATGAATAATTTTCTATTCTGCTGAAGATGGACTGTACTCCTACTTTTTTTTTTTTTTGTATAATCTATAGACACGTGCCAAATACAAATCTTTACACTCCAGTTTTATTGATTGGCTAAAAACGTACAAATCAGAAGTCGGGAGAAAGAAATCGGTTAATGTAGACGTTGATGCGGATGCACATTCAAAAGCATATGTTACATGCATCACTTCACATGCATAAGATTTATTGGTATTGGTATGCAGATAAGTTAATGTCTGAGAATTTAAATCAATATATTCCTGACATAGACTCTGAGAACACACTCATATGTGCAGAAAAGCATGACCAGCCGTGAACCTATTGTGTGTGGATTTATGATTTGTGCGTCTGTGTGTGTGTGTCTCCCTCTGCCATGCACATTCCGGGCACATGGCAACAGAAGCTAAATATAGCCCCAGCAGCCCAGCTTCACAGCGGGATCATGCTTCCTCACTAAGGCAGGATCCCTCTCTGCCTCTGTCCTTCTTTCTCTTCCTCCTACAAACATGGGTTCCCCTCTCATAGCCCTCTCTCTGTTATTTAAGCTATTTTATGTCTTTGTTGTCATTTTACAGTGGCTGCTTTGCCACTTTCTGTATTACTCCATGGTTATACTGTATCTCTTCCCTCTCAGATTTTACCTCCCCTCTGAGCTTCGCCACATGATGAAAAAACATGTTATTTCATTAGTCTTGGTAGATATTCAAGAACAATTTAGCCACACAAACGCACAATCGCATAACACACATATATACATTCATAAAAGTTACAGGGTTGGATCAAAGTGATCCTAGCGTGCTGAGAGCATGTGGTATAATCCTGGCTTGATTTGGCATAGAGCCTAGTGAGGTATTACATTGCTCACAGGCTCTGTTAGTCCCACTGTTCGCATGTGCATGCTTGCACACATTACTGCTGCACTGCTGGGGAGGTGAGAGTGGGATGAAAGAAGTGATGGGGGGTCATTGGGGACAAGAAGCCTTCCACCATACTGATGAATATTTACAGTGTAGACACATACAGGGAGATGTTGCTGAGAGTGATAATGGATTTATTTAGCTTTTCTGCTGACATGGACCGAGAAGATGTTAATGCTGATCATGGGAATCATAATGGTTTAGGGCATAAATGAAGCTACAGTGTTATCACTCATTACTATAAAGTATGGTAATGAACTCTGAATGCCTCCTGAGAATCTTTTCATTGATCAATTGATGTCCAGGTGAGACATTTATGGTCTCCTTCTCCCGTCTCAGGATGATCTAGCTGACCTGGTTTTGTGTTTATAATGAAGTCGATTGTGTACCTAATGCAACACTGCAATAAGTCTGCTGAAATATCAATTGGGAAATCTCTGGTGGGTACACAGAAATACAGTAGGACCGATAAATAATGAACTTAGGTATATAAAGCTACAGTCACAGAACACATTTTATTTCAAAAGTAGGTGACCTATATCTGTAACCACAATGTGCTACAAGTAATAGGTTCAACATGTGACTGTCATGCAACTTAGTGGTTCTGAGGTTTACTGTGGTCTGTGCAGCTGTTATTTTTCATCCTGTTACCTGAAGGACATGTTGAACGTCTATGCTTTAAAACCTGTATTACTTTTTTCTGGCCCCAAGAATCCGTGACAAGGCCAATTTATTAGTAAAAAGATGACTAATTCCTTCCCCTGCAGATACAGAGCAGCATTAGCATGCATTTGGTCCAGCTCCTGAACTCAGGGCCCCACTATATTCAGTAGATAGTAGCTTATTTTGTCTTACTGCAAAAACAGTTCTCAGTGAGCATATGTTCTTTATTAGCGATTGAAATATAGTGAAAATAACCTGCTGAATTGAGTAAGCGATGGTGGTGTGAGTCAGAATAAAAATAACAGCATTCTCAACTTTAATAGCTTCATAATCAAACCAGTGTAGAAGAAATAATGCGATTTTAGTGTCAAACTCTATTCTTTTCATTTAGAGCTGTGTCCAGTGGTGAAAAAGGTGCCCCTAGCTTTTATCACTTTGTCACTTTATTTGACTTTACAAGTGGTTTCTTAGTGGTTCTCATCCCATCTGGTCACTTTCTGACATTTTGTTCAGAGACCTCCATGGTGTTAGTTTTCCTCACCAACAGAGCAACTCACTACTTCTTCTAGTGGTCACAGAAATCTGCCAAACTGGTGTAAATACATTCAGTTCATATCTCTGCAATTGGCATCTTTAGCATAACTTCATAACACTTTATGCTGAATACTCTAATAATCATTTCAGTTCATTTTTTAAAAGATATTTTAATGTATAAATCCTACATGTAGCCCCCTTAAGTAAAATTCTTCTTTTTAACATCACAACTGAATGTTTGCATGTGAAACCATGGTAATATTGTTCTTGTATATAATCTACTTTATAATACTCTGAACAAAAGGTTAAACAATGCTATTATCTGTCTAAATGCATGTGCAGTCCATTCACTGTACTGCTACATAGTTCACCTGATACTCACAAAGGCCACATCTATCAGGATTTTGCTGTGAAGCCAAAGTCCTTTTATATGAAGTCTGCGGTGACCTTTTTCTGTCATTGTAGCATAGCGTGTCATCATCGTGTGTGTCATCATTTCTGAGTATTAGCCCTCTTCAGCTGGAGCTGTGTGCTCTGTTGGCTCTTATCAAAGGCTGCAAGGCGGCTGCTTCTCACTACAGCATCAGGAAATGAAGCTGTCTTGTAGTATGTGACATTACATGCAGTGCATCTGCTTGAATATGAACAGAGGTCTCATTAATGGAAGGGCTTGATCAGTTCCTCTGAAAGCCTACTTACAGCTGCACTACACTTTAGAAAAATATGACATGAATAGGGTAGAGTTTCTAAGCAGCACTAAATTTGTAGAGGCACAGGATGATTTCTATAGAGGAGATACAGATGGATGTGCTGCATTTGGTGCTTGACCAGATTTTGCCCTCATCAAACACATGGACTTGAATTTTGATTTATTGATTGAGTTACCTTCCTATAGATTTCATGTGAGCGGCAGTAAATTAAGGATGATTCACCACAGACCCACACAATGAGGCAGATTGCACTTTCAAATGTTAACAAAATGGAAGGATGTTTCAACAATTATCTCTTTATATTTCATTATAAGATTATGTTCGGGAAGAAACAGGCTATTTGTAAGTTCCTCATTTTCCAAAGCGCAACAAAATATCTCAAAGAACCTCATTCGGTCTGAATAACATTTTAACCCTTTATTGTGTCTCACATCCCCAATGATTGTAATTTAACTTAAATGCAAATTTAGTTGAGACACCAATGCCTGACATTTATGCTGTTCAGGTTCCAAAGAATGCTCTCATAATTTCTACATTTACTTCAACTGAAAAAAAAAAAAGACTCTGTTTCAGTTACAACCAAAAATAAACATCACATTTGACTTCCACATCCTGGTTAACAGATAAAAGCTTAAACTGGTAGGACAACAAATGCACCATCATTGGGAATGGGCCAACATTTGCCAGAGCTGTTTCTGAAGGAATAGAGCAGGGTGGAGTACCAGTATATGACGCCTTTAACTTGTTTGAAATGAGACACTTAAGTAAATTGTGAGTAACAAAACATTAAATCGAAACGAAAAGATGCAATCAACCGCCCAGTGCAGTGTGAATGCTTACACTATATACAGCATATATAGGATAAAAACCTTTGAGATTGCGATATTTGGCTGCAGTCTGCAGTGGCTGACCTAATAGACTGTGTATTTTATTTGAGTGAATCATGTACTGGTTAGTCGGATATAAAATATCAAAGAGATATTGTGACGATGCCCCCTGCAGTTAGAATGTAATAGAAGATCTGTTTGATGTGCATGAAATAATGAGAAGAGCAAATGAATATGGAGGATGATTTGTGAGACACGTGCAGCTATTATTCATACTTCATTATACAGTTCCATTGTGTTGTTCTACTTAATAACACCACTTAATCATCATTTAGGTGTTATTTTTGTCACAAAATTACAGTTTTTTGCATATATTTATAACTAAGTTGCTCGTAAATGACTTCAGCCTAGCATGTCATTTGTTCTTAGTGCTTCAGTTCACAGCAAAGGTCAGACGAATGTGGAAAATGAAAGCAATGTTCACACAGCCTACGAGAAGAAAATCTGTAAATGAGAGATAGAACATACACATATTCAAAAGGAAAAGCAACATCCATATTTGGTGCAAGGGGATCAACATATAACTTCCAAAAGTACACTTTCAACATGTTGCACTTGGGAGAAAGTAAGCCGGACAAATATAAAATATTCAGCTTTGCCTCCAGTTCTTTGTGAAGCTGAAGATGTGGTATTTAGAGGTCGGCTGCCTGTGCAGGTAGTGACAGCACCAGCATGGAGACGGCGGCAGTGAGGAAGATAGAGGAAACTGAAAAGAAATTCAGTTTAAGTGCCTGTTTTCATTTAATTTGCAATATTTCAGCTGAGTGTAAATACGAAATGAAGCATCTCTAAATTGCAGTGTGTTTATGTAGAAGAATCCACTGTGTCATGTGTGAACAGATTTCAGCACAATCAGCCCGTTGTAGCGCCATGCCCCCAGGCAATGAGGTCCTAATGGCACAGCTGACTCCTTGACCAGGAATGTCAGTCTGTGGAGGCCTCCCACATTAAAATAGACTGCATGCCCTGTCAGCACTCGATCGCAGCATACGCATGGGTGACCAACAGCTGCCCTACTCCGAATTTGCAGAACTACTAGGTGG
>JAPQRQ010000005.1:32505499-32521925 GCA_037367365.1 Apogon talboti | reverse complement strand
TCTGCTCCTCAAACTAGAGTCAGAAACAAGTTGAGCTGTATATTTCCACACAATACAGTCATCTCATAAGAGCACTGAAGGATGGGGTTATAGACTGCAGACTGGCCAGGACTAAACAGCGTATCGTTTTGATTTTGCACTGCTGCGGATTCCACTGTCAAGAACAAGCTCTTGTTGTGTTGAACTGAGTGGAGATACAGGCTTGTTTCCTGCACATAGTCTTTATTAACTTTAGAGACAGCTGTTGTGTCAAACCAAATGGTGTGTGTGTGAGTGTGTGAGTGTTAAGACAGCAACTGTAAAGCATATGGTCATATCCAACTGGGGTATGAGCTTTGTGTTTTATATCCTTTTTAATGTCAGTGTGGTTGAAGTTTTAAAGCTACGGCATTTGGCGGGATCACTTTTAACATAAGGAAGAAGCTTTTGGGTGTCAGGGAAGTAAAAAAGAATGCTCATGATGTCAGATATAGCGCTTGAAGTCCTGGTCCACCATGACTGAACAGTTAGTATGTGCTGTCTTTTTAACAAAAATACAGGTGACTATATTTAACAGGATCTTATAGGATTAGAGCGGTGATAGCTTTTTTGTTGTTATTAAAGTAAAGTGATGTGTTTGTATGTATTACATTTTACAATATTTAAGAGATAGCTAAAAAAGCTAATAAATCTATTAATTGATGCAATCTACACATTTCAAATGTCACAAATAATACACACCCTAATGAAAATACAGGATTTGTATTTATATGGCATAATAGTGGTAGAGGAATTTCAGTTTTGCTATTTATTCAGATAAAGTACATCTGTGCAAAAGCACTTACAGCCAATTCTGAACCTGAGTCTTACCCTCATACACTGCAGTGATCTTGTTGAGTGTCGATGCATCAGGGACTGAAAAATACCTGGTCACAAAATTAAGTAATGCATTAACCTTTGGTCTGTAGTTAAGGGTGCATTTTCCCTGCAGGAAAAAAAAACAATGCAAACAATCTGTTTGAGTCACAACTTTCTTTTAAGAAATTAATCTTTTTTTATTTTTAGTCTTGAAATTCATTTACACAATACATTTTCTTTATAAGTATTTCAAAATATCTTTTGCTGTTTTTTCAGTAATATCTTTCCTATAGGTAGAATCTCATTTCAATATAGTTCTCTTTTGAAAAAAAAAGAAGGAAAAACTATAAACAAAACAAAACAAAAAAAAAACATCCATCAATGCGTTTCTGTCCAGGGTCTTCACGAGGTATAGGATGTTGTAACGGCAGGTTAAAGCAGCCGTCTGTACCGACCATGACAGAGAGGCTGATGGGAAAACGCATTGCTGATGGAGGTCCGAGGAGCTCATCTGTATCGGATGCAGCGCTCTCACCCACCCAGATATTTGGACCCTAGTAGTGTCATGTGGGAGCACATATGAATCAGTCCCATAGATATCTGTTAATTGTCCCTGGTGGAGTGGGCTCCCACAAAGCCCACACACATACACACACAGTTCCCTCCCAGCCTCCCACTTTCAGAGCCGTTGACCTCAGACACCAGGGATGCTCTGGTGTGAGGACACACACTGCTCTTCCAGACTTTGCAGTGTGTTTAACAATATGACTTATGCTTTCAAAATATTGCTAAGATTGTATGTATAACATAAACCCCCACTGATCCACACTGTAATTGACTACTGAAGTCAAAGCTTTAATTTAGTCTGCAATGCCCTTGTTTGGGCTTACCAATAATCCTCTCAGTGACTTCCCCTAACATTTTGGGTAATCTTTTCGATTAACGGCCTGCTGCTGCACAAACCAGTGTTGTTTGACAGCTCCCCATCTGTTAACATATCCACAGAGTGACAGCAGCTCTCTATACATTCCTCTCAGGTACATTTGACTGACTTGCAAGAATCCCACAAAATACCCACTGAGGAGAGACCTGGACTGGAACAGGAATACAATGGATGCTAGTTCTCTCCTTAAACTTAGTAAGGAAAACATCTCAAACAGACTGACTCCTTACTCTGTAAATACAAACTATGTTGCGAATAGGAAAGCATTCATTTCTTGTTATAAAAACAACTTGCTGGTTTTAGTAGGTTCTCTCCTTTTTTTTTCATAATAAAGCAAAACTCACTCTTTTTTTCAGCCAAAGATAAATGTCTCATTTACATTGTTAAGTCCACTTTTTTTCACTTTCAGATTCACACAACCAATCCAACCTTACCCCTACACACTTCAGGATAATACACCAATAATTCCCTGTACATGTACTTTTTACGCCACGATACTTTAGTAGGCTATTACAGCACGATTTGTCATGCACTTTATCTGTCATAATTCTTCTTTTTTTTGTTGCAAAATACCCCTATGTCGCACACCTGTCATGGAAGTGAACTATCAGCTGTTTCACTTGAATCTGTCAGTCGTCATCCACATCATCTCCCTCGGACTCATCTCTCCTCTCGTACATTTTATCCCTCTGCCTCTCCTGGATCTCTTTCATCTCCTCGGCGTACCTGGAGAAAGCTCCTCCAAACTTGCTCCAGGCTTTAAAGGGGATGGTGATTGAGTTCCTGTAGCTGGGCTTCACCTCGCTCACCCGCAGGAACACCCCGTATTTGTTGGACCCGACGTCGAAAAAGAACCGCTTGGAGTCCACCATGATGGATGTGCCCTCGGGGAGCTCCCCGTAGGCTCCGGCGGCGGTGCCAGAGGTCAGCTCATCGTCGTCCCCGCCGTAATCATCTATAAGCTTGGCAAGGGCGTCTCTAAACTCTATTAACCCCTGGGCCGGAAGGGCTATGGTCTGGCCGGCCAGCATGCCGCCCACAGGGCCCCCGACTCCGTAGCCAGGTCCGCGGTTTACGGTCTGCCGGATGCGGAGGAACCTCCCCCGTTGGTTCTCCTTCAAGTCCAGGTAGTACTTGCGGTTTTCCCGGACGAGAAACTCGCTCTTGAGAGCTCGCCTGGGCCCGCCGTCCTCACCCACACTGGCCTGGGCTATCTGTTCCGGACTGCTAGGCCCCAGCTGGGCGTAGTGCTCGATGAAATCCCCGAGGTAGTCACGGAACTCCGCCGCCACTGACAGAGAGAGAGTCAGGCGACTTTTGGAGCCCCCGGCCCCTACCTCGGCGATTTTGATGAACCTGCCCTTGCTGTTTTGCTTGACGTCCAGGTAGAAGCGCTTGTTCTGGATGTCAAGGCGCTTGGACGCCAGCTCCTGGGTCTCCTGCTCCCTCTGGAAGTGTTGGAAGCCGCCTCCACCTCCTCCCCCGCTGCTACCTCCGCGCTCACTCCCGCTGTCGCCATCCGCCATCTTCAGCTCCACCATTCGGCTCCTACCCCGCTCTTGCGTAGCTGCTTTCTGCGTGCACCAACCCAGTGCGCGCCCCCTTCACGCTCATCAGAGGTGCACTTGGGCTACCGCTGTCGTTGGTGTGTTTAGCTGTTACTCACACGAGTTCACACGGTTTCTGCCTTTCTATTGGCCTGTAAATACTCACGGTTCCACCCACACCCGGTTCCACTAGGAAGCTATTGGTTTAGAGTCTGGTGCCGTTTGCGTACGACTTATTACTTTTCCCTTCAGTCCTACTGGTTGTGAAATCTCCTCATATTATGACATAACATGTTGACAATGATGTTTTTAATTTCACTGGTTTCAGCTAAGAGTAGTAAAAATATTTCGACATATCTACTTTGTTTATCTCTGTTTTTAGTGTCAGTGAAAGCGGAATCTACCGAGATGTGAGACTTGTTGATGACCTATTTGATGACTTTTTATTTGAAGATTACACTGGCAACGTTATTAAATTTGGTCTTGCCTATCATTGTTTTTTACCTTAAGTATTGCGTGCATTTCCCGTGATTTAGGCTTGATGTAAAGCAATAAATAAATAACAAATGGTGAAATTGCAATTATGAGACATTTGGGAATCCCGTATAAAGGCCAGTGTGAGTTGTAACTTGTTATATGCACACACATTTTATTTTATTTTTTTGTCATTTTGAATTATCTCTCTGACTACACATCTGAGGAAAACTGAAACTTTAAAATTCATTATTTATGGTAGCAGTTTTCAATTTTGATGTTAAATTTCAGTTAAATAAAAATGGCCCATCATTGTAATGTATACTGATCATTAACATTTAAGGATCATTTTAATGTTGGAGCTAAAGAGTTAGGAATCAGAAGCATCACATAAAGTGTGGCTAATCTTTTATAGAACTCAATTATTTTCCATCACTTCCTGCATCTGCTGTCACCTCATCATTGCTTTTCTCAGTCCCGTCCGCAGATGGCGTTATAGTTACATTTTGGCCCTTCACTGGTTTTTCTTTTATATGAAAAGGCACCAGTGTTTAAACAAAACCACAGCCACCGTTGTAACAGTTCCACCGATGCGCAGTAGCAGATGCACAACAAGGTTTCAGGGTTATGTAGCTGGTTGTAGGAAGTCTTGAAAAACATTGCAAGAGTTTTTGTGGAGACTTCCAGCGGTAGATGGAAAACACACAGTCCCAAAATATTTCTCAGTAATTGTGCAATATATAATCAGCTGAAAAATGAATTCAAAGAGTTGGGATTCCTGGAAGTATCTAGAACAGGACTACACAGAAAACACAATGTCACAATCACTGAAAGAGCAAGTACTTGCTAAAAATAAAGCTTTGTAAATTAAAGAATGAAAATCAAAACGAGGTGACAACTAACATTGTTTTACAAATCAGCTGCATCATATTCTGACATACACAGATACAGAAACAAAACCTTTTTTGTGAGTCTCTCATTCCTGTTATTTCCCCTTTCAAGTTTATCTAGAATAGTTTGTTATATTCTGATTACTCAGTTATATTTGATTCATATACCGCCAATTTGCCTCTTAAATTACACTAGTAGAGGTAAAACTGAACCAAAACATACAGATTAGTATAAGGTACAGTAAATCTACTTGTCACATTCTGCATGAAATGTAGTGACAAAAAGTGTAGTGGATCAGAGCATTGTAACAGTGAAATACACGTCTAAAATGTGCAAAAATGTACGTACAGTATATGGTTAGTTAATCTTTGATCATTTTTAATTCCAGATAACAGATAGAAATGAGACAACATTTAATGATTTTTCTTTTGCTTTATTTAAAAATTAAGCCACAGTAACATGAACACAAACACAAATAAACACTTTATAAATTCCAGTTTAAATAGATCAAAACTATACATCATTACAAGCAGAGGCACACGTACAAATCACAATATTGCACATTGCTTTATGTGATCCATGATTAAACTTGAAGTGTCACAGCAGTAATTGTGCCATATTTTCTGTCTTTCTATTTGCATTGATCCATTTAGGATAAGAAATAGATCAGTGCAATCTCATCTGACAGAATATCACAGTAGATATTACTCTATGATTCTCAGGCATTAGATGGGTGTCAGTAGTACTGGGGATAGGTTGGGTAGGATGTCATCAGTGGGGTGGTGGTGGAGGGCAGCATTACTCCTGGGAGGCTGCTGTACTGGTAAAGAGAGTCCCGGGGCAGTGTGGAGACACCGGCAGCCAGAGGAGAGCTGTACTGTAGGCTGTGTGGATGGACGTAAGATGCAGCAGCAGCAGCTGAGCCATCCTGAGCTGCTGAGTGGTATCTGGGATACGGCGCCGGCCTGTAGGCCTGCAGCTCAGGGTAATGCATGAACTGAGAGGCAACACTTGCCTGGCAGGCTTGAGCCAGGGCGTCCTGTACTGAACGCTTCAGCTTCATCCGTCTATTCTGGAACCAGTTTCTGATCTAAATTGTGAAAAAACATTGCATGAGGCAAAGATCTCAACACAACCTGTGAGATTTTCTCACTACAGAGGTGTGCAGGAAGATTTTGTACCTGTTTGTCTGAGAGGTTGAGCTTCTTGCAGAGCTCAGTTTTGTCTTGTGTTCCCAGGTATGCGTTCCTCTTGAAGGCCCTCTCTAGGCTGCTGATCTGCTCCGCGGTGAAGGCTGTACGAGGTCTCCTTCCAGATGGAGGAGATGGCGGTGAGGTGGAGGCACAGTCTGTAGGCGCTGAGGGAGACAGTGAATGACCCTCTTCACTTTCATACCCAGAGGTCTCCTCTTCTGTCTCACTGCTGAAGTCTGCCGCAGCTTCTGGAGGGGAGGGAAATGAAGTGCAACATTTAATTGACATGTAATACAGCACTAGAAAAAGCTGTTCAACTCCTGGTTTTGTTCATTGTTAAAAATGTGAATCTGGGCTTACCATGCAGGTTGTGAACAGCGTGAGGGGTTTGGTGCTGGAGAAGGTTCATGTTGGAGCTGGGGTGGCTGTATGCTTCAAGGCTCTGGCTCCTGTTTACTTGCTGACCCTGTGCTGGGAAATGTTCTGGCCTTTGTCGGCAGTAGAAGCCAGGCAGACTCTCTGAATGTGTCCCACAGGTAGTGTGCTCTGTCAGGGGCCTCACAGAGCCAGCCAGGGCCTCTGCTCCTGTTGACTGGCTGCTCTGGGCCATCCATTCAATAGAGAAGTGTCCCTTCATGTTGTCACTCGTTGTTTCATCCAAAAAGTCCAGGAAAGAAATAAGTCCTTTAGATTTTTCAGCAAAGGTCTGTTCAGGTGATGCTCTGAATACAGGAGAAGCCGCTCAGGAGTTATGAGTGGCCCCTCGGAGGTGGTTTGTATTTATAGGGGGCATCCCTCCTCATTTCAAGCTCCCTCAGTCTGAGATCAAAGCATGCATCCTTCCTTCCCTCCCGCCCTCCGTTTTCACAACTGGAGTAATTAAGACGTCTCATTCAGTCTCAATGAGGCTGTTACACACTGGCTCCAGTGAGTCTGGGGGCCCCTCCCTCCCTTTCCTGCCTCCAAATAGATAATAGACGCACCTTGATCCCCTTAAATGAAATCCATACGGTAAAAATGTGGGATGTTCATCAGATAGTCATCTCTGTTCTTTAAGGCTGACTCAACATAAGCATGTATTTCTGGGTCTGTAACATAAAGCATCTTAAATATTGAATCAAAGCTTGCCCCTTGATAAATTTTCAGTCATCTGATAGTATTTATAAGTACTTTCCTCTGTTAAACATTTCAACAGGCTGTAAGCGCTCATATACTTAATCTCCAAAATTGTAACCAACACAAAAGTAAAAGAATTAATCAGGAAGATGATGAGGAACGAGTGGCTTAATAAAACACTGATCTGAGGGTGATCCCAGATAAAGGCCATAGTCAATAGGTTTTAAGGATGGATCATCATTTGTGTAATTGACAACCCATAGGGAAGTTTTAAGACTATATACTGAGTTTCACTCATTTGTTCTTGAAGGGCCGCAGAAACTTTGAAGCTTTGTGTGTGAATTTGTAAGTTTCCGTTTTAATAACAAGGATTGGAAAGAGGAAATGACACAAAGTAGCCTCATTTACACTGTATAAGGTCAATATTTTGATGCAAAAATGAAATAGGAGAATAAGGTACTTCCAGCTGTAGACTGAAAAAACCATCCAAGTGGATTGATAAGCACACAAATGTCATTTACCACAAATAATCTTATTAAAATGGTAAATACACTGACAGAAATGCTGATGACATTATTGTGAACCATGAAACAAAGACAAATTCCACTTCGAATCCAATGGTGCAGTACTAACGTGATACTTGTTTTTTTCTTTTTAACTGAAACTATTTTCAGTCGATATAAACTGATTTTATGAGCTCACTCCTCCTCCGTGTCCGTGGGGTGTGTTTCTATCAAAGCGCAGTGGGTCTTTGAAGTGTCCTGTATCTGTAATGAGCCATTAGCACCAGGCCTGTCCACGGTCCGCGGTGCGCACAGACAGACGGCCGTCTGGAGGCGCACAGAGCCGCACAGCCCCGGGTCCACTCACCCACCCGAGGACTCTCATTATCTTATCAATGGAGACATTCCGTGATTGACCCGATTACTCCTTTAACCCGCAGTGTCTGAGCTCAATGCGCCATTTGCACACAAAACAGCGCCTGGCTCTGTGGCCCCTTCCGAGACAGTCTCGGATCCACGACGCGGTCCTCGTGGTGTTTGTGAGCCACTTCACAGGTGAGGGTCACTCAGCCCGGGTTTATCACTCACTTAACCTGATCTCTTAATCCCTATTTTTTTGCATTGAAAGCCAAACAATGGTTCAGGATGATTTAAGGCGCCGTGAACCATCAGTTTCTATTATGCAAGTGGAATAGTGCGTTATTCCCCAACTTCTTCAGTTGATTAATCATCGATTATATAATAGTCAATCATCGAATAAGGCACATTTAAATAACAATGGTCATCATATATTTAAATAAAACAACTATGGCCTATTGATTTTCATTAATGTACTGTCCTTACAGGAATAAACATTTTGCGTCAATGCTCTTAGTCTGCCCTATATATTCTTAGTACATCACATTAACCGTTTTTACTCCACTTTTTATTACAACCTTTCACATGCAGATGTTTCAGTTCTTTTTATAGTGGGCCATGTGGTAACATTGCCATGCCTCAAATTACCTCAAAGCAAACTTAACTTACATAAATAAAACGATTAAAATGAGTTCTTCTTGGACATCATTTCAAGTCTTACTTCTACACAAAAGCATCAAACCTAATAAATAAACTTAAATATTCTCCTTTACTGTACTAGTCCAGACGTGAACATATAAACACACTGTAGCTTCTAGTGGCCTCCAGTAGCTTTATCAAAAAACTTAAAAAAAAAAAACAAAAAAACAAAACCATATTTCCTTTGCTATCATTGTTACAGGCCCATAGCCAGTGGTTTATTATCCAACTGTAAAAATCTGCAGTGTATATACTGAGCAAAACCCTGTTTTTATAATTAATCATTTAAAATGTGTGTCATATGCTACATTAGGGCCTGGTCTATTCTTTTGCCAACGTTAAAAGCATAAACTAAGCTAACTCATCTTAACCATTTTCTTTATTTAGGTTAAATAATTTCATGAATTTAAGCATATGCAAGCATAAAATTAAAATAGCAATAATCATAAATAGGATATTAAAGAGTTGATGCTTAAGTGAACAAAACAGAGGGGTTTAAAACATTTATTTATTTATCTATTTATTTATTTGTTTTAAACTCCAGACAGATTTTTTTTAGATTCTTTAGATTGCTACTTCAGGTCCTTTACGTATAAAGGAATATTCTAATACTAATATTTTTTGTTGTAAAGTAAAACTCAGAAATCTGCATCTATTTTTTTTTGCTTCTTATAAGCATGTTTAATAGGATGACACTTTTATCTCAGCCCAAAAAAACCTATTCATTGTATGTGGGAGTCTAACAAGATGAAGATAAAATGAAAACTATGCTGTGTGCAAAAGGCTTTGGCATGTAAATGTTAAAAAGTAAGACTTGCAGAAATTATATGTTTATCAGCATGTGTGAGTCAATTTAACTACACCTCATGTAGTTACTAATTCTATCTGTTCTATCTATTATTTCTGAATAGCTGGAATGCATATGTTTTGGTTGATCATGCTTATTTTTATGGATAAAGTGATGTGGAGAGCAGAGCCAGACAGGCCATGGTTGTGGACATTTCTGGGTGTCTCTGGATGTCAGCATGTGTTTGTCTCGTCTCCTGCCTCTCGTCTATCTGATCTGTCCATATACCTGTCTCTACTGTGTCTCCCTCGCCAGGCCTCACATCAAAGAGCCCCACCGTGAGCCGCTTGTCACAGGGTATGATGGGAGATGTCGAAGAGGAGCTACAGGACGACTCGTCCAGACCAACGCAGAGACAGACAGACAGACGGAGGTGAAGGAGAGAAAACAAATAATCACATTGCTTTGAACTGTTACCCACCATTTGTTTACGTGATTCTTGATTGAATCTTGATATAAAAACTGCCTCTAATATAATAGTGGATTTTTTTTTGTTCTCTCATTGTACAACTTGCACCTCATTTTGCAGCAAATACTAGGAGGTGGCTTTGTGTTATTAATAACAAAAGTCAGAAAAATAAGACAAAGTTAATTTTATAATCATTCAATCTGGTTCAATCTCCAACCACATATTTATTTTTTAAAGACACACCAATACAGTGGATGCAAGGGTTTTGTTTATGAAGCTCAACTGCACTGTGAATATTAAAATATAAGAACTCATTGAATACTGATTATTAAAATTGTGAAATATGCCCCTGAATATTTTCAGATATAATATAAAAAGTAGCTATATAAAGGTATAAGCTTTATTTCTGGACTGACTTTAAAATATCAACTTGTCTTGTGTTTATTTGCTGCTTTACCCTGAGGGGTTTCTGCATAATCCTCAGCTTCACTCCTATTTGTTTACATTTCACTTGTGTCTTTCGTTCCAATATACAGCATCTCATTGCATATGTGCTACATTCATGTGAAAATAAGCAGCATGCATGGTGAAATCTATGTATGGCTGTGCATGCTGTGTGTGTATAAATGTGTTATCCGTGCTCTGTGGCCCCAGTCTCAGGCTGCCGCCGTCTGTGGGGTAACAGGCTCCTGCTGGGCCCATCTTTGATTGGCTCCATTCAGACCCTTTCATCTCTAATGGGCCTGTTTGCTACTCTGTTATGGAAACAAACACACCTCGGCCCCCTCAGGCACTGACAAGTACAGCCCCAAGGACACTAGAGGCAGACACATGCCCGAACAGAACGGGGATCTCTAACATATTTCTTCTTCGGTGATGCTGGATTTTACAGATGAAAAATCTCCCAGTGATTACTCTCTATCATAGCGCAGTGTGAAGCTTCAATGTCATGTTAAACGTGACTGAATGGATTCAGATCAAGGTGCGGATGACACCCAATAATCATTGATCTGAATTGCCGGCAGTCTCCAGCAGTTGCCCGCCCCGTCTGTAACACAGTCAGTTAAGGCCTCTTCCCCTCTGCTATTGATCCCTATCAACCTCATCAAAGGGTCCGTGGGCTTTGAAGGGGCCAGCGGGACTGGTCCTGGTGGACGAGCAGGCGCTGCAGACCCCTCGACACATGGGGAGACAGCAACGAGGAGACCCAGAGCACAGACCCACAGTTTAGAATTTACATTTGTGCTGAATTTTTAAGCTAGGGGCTGGGGAATATACTGTAATATGCCATGCTGAGAGAATACATTAAACTGGGTTTCTATGTATATAAAGTACACTTGAGTGGCGTATTAAATCAGGTATTGCTCTTTTGTGTTGTGCGTCACGGTTTCTGCTTCTTTTTTCTTTATCTTCACTACATTTCAGAGAGTAATATTGCACTTGTTACACCACTCCACATTTATCTGACAGCTACAGCATTAACATTTTTTTGACAGATCTTTGGAATTCGTGAAAAAAATCTTTTCCTTTTCTAACTTTGTTTAAAAAACAATGTCTACTCTGTTTAATGTAAGCTCACTTGTATAAGGTTTTTTTTCTTGTTTTCTTCTACCTTTAAATTCAATTAAAACCAAGTTTCAGTCATAAGTATGACAGTTTGATGATTTTTTTGTCACAGCTACTGTTTTCCTGAGACTGAGCAGAGACTTTAAATGTTTTATTGTTACTGTTGGATTATAGACTAGAAACTAGTGCTGTCAAACATTTAAAATTTTTAATTAGATTGATCATGATGGATTAATGCACGTTAACGCGTTAATTTTGACAGCCCTACTAGAAACTAATCAAGAATAATAATATTGATAATACTGTTGAATTGCTGCCCTAGACTTAAGTGAGATCAACTTGTTTTTCAATGTAAATAAAACAGCTAAAAATGTCATTTATACATAAATACACAAGTAATTCTAATATAATATAAGGTATATCATTATCGGTTTTGGCATTTTACTTCATGAGTACTTTACCTACTGAATATATGTATATTTAAAGGCCTTTCAATAGATTTTATCAAGCGTGGTGTACTGTGTGTGGTTAATTTTACTAAAGGATGTGAATCTTTCAGTTCTCACAGTAGTCCAGACTGACAGTCTCCCCAGTGGAGGCTGACGTCACTGTCTTGTCTCCTTCTCCCCCAGAAGCTTTTGGTTCACACATACGGCGTCAAAAACAGTGATGTGTCAATGGTGATTTAGAAACACAAGATGAAACTTTCTTTTTTTAACCCTTTCCTGTTAGTACATACATCTTGTCCGCAGCTGCAGAAATCCTCCCATTCTCACCGTTTCTCATATGTTCACTGTATGTTGTCTCAGTTTTTATATTTTGCTGAAATTGGCGGTACACAATGAAGTGTGCACATGTCACAGCGTGGATGTGTGAGAGGAGACGGAGGTGTGAGCAGTGACGCGGTCTTTGATGTTAAACCGGTATTTAGAGGTTAATGAGGCTGTTAGGAAGAGGTGAAGGAAACGCCTGTGACTTCACACTCACACACACACACACACACACACTCACACACACACGGGAAACGCCTCTGAAGATCCCATAAGATCAGTACTGTAAAGCAGGAAAGTCCAGAACATATCAGACTGATTCTCATTATTGTAATACATTTCAAAGAACAGTGTAAGGGCTAAATGTTACTTTGTGTGCAGTGTCTGCTGCACTTTGCTCAGCGCTGTGGTTTACATTTCAGAACATACAGTGAGGACGTTGTTTCATGCAGGTCACTGGGACACAGGTGTGTATGTGGCGACACACAACCATGTTCCTTACAGGGCACAGCACTGACATGTCACACAGCCTGTGAAGCACAACTAGAAATCTGAAAATATATCAAAACACACTAAAGATGTAAAAGCTGCCTCATTGCCTAAGTGTTATTATTTTGTTTCCTTTTCTTACTTGTTCTGCTATAAGCCTGTTCTACATGACACAAGAGTTACAGCACCCTGATAGAGTCTCAGTCTGCCTTTATCTTTGTTGTTTTGCAGGTTTATAATGGGCATGTGTGTTTCTAACAAGAAATCTGAAATGCATGTGTGCTTTTAATACTGTTCTCATAATAATAATAATAATAAAGTTTATTTATATAGCACTTTTTACAGAAAGGCTTCACAAAGTGCTGTACAATAAAATCAGAAGTAAAACATAAGAAACAAACACACAATTGAACACACAGGTTAAAAAAAAAGATACAGCTGCAAATACAGACACAAGCCTAAAAGTATAAAAGCAAAGGTGATAAAATGATGATAAAACCCACTCCTAGTTAAAAGCCTGTCTTTTTAAAAGACTCCAACAAGTTTAAAGTGCAAAGTGGCAGTGTATGTAAAAAAAAAAAAAACAACACAGAGATGCTGAGTCATCTTTGTCTATCACCCTTCAGTTCAGTTCTATTCCGCTGCATGTTTTCTATCCCCTGGTTGCACTGTATCTTTGTTTTTCTCCCTCTTAAAAATGTCTGTCTCCACCGGTTCAGTGGCACTGTGTTGTTGTGTATAGGCCCTTACAAATGTGTCGACACATTGGGACCATATGCAGACCTTCCTGCAGTAAAAGCAATCTGTTCACCGCTATCAGCTGAAAAGTGTAAATGCCAGTCTGACTGTCCCCAAACAACCTCAAATTTTGGTTTCTCTTTGAAGAAACACAAATTGCATTCTGGTTTACCAACTGCCACCAATGAAAAATGTAACCGAGCATTTGAACAAACTTTAATAAGAGAGCAATTTGACATTATAATAAAATGTTATTAGCAGGGAATTGCCCGATAAACAAAAGTAAAACTGCCATTGTTCCTGAAGCACTGCCAGACTTCACACATGGCCTGTATATATCAAGTATGCGTGCAAGACTTGAAACAATGGTGGAAAAAAAAAACTGTTTAAAATGCACCCTGATCCATAAAACAGAACCCGGCACATTTGCTATCAGGAAATTCTGTGGCCAGCTGCAAATGTGTAGTTTAATTGATGCAATCCATTAACTCCTCTGATGTGGTCTTTGTTCATTGTGTCCAAATCAGTGGCGATTGCTTCCAGGTTCATTTGCATCAGTTTGTCAAATTCAGTATTGGCACGAGAGGCTTTGACGTGGCAGATCATGGAAGCACGATTACTGCTCAGAAATTTTCTAGGATGAGTTGTTGTATGTTTGGAGCGTCTTTGTTTACACATGGGAAACTAAAATGGATCCCACACATGCTTATTCTGCAATATTAGTTCTGTTAGCTGCACACCGACGACAATAAGTCATCTCAGCACTTTTTTTTTTTCATGAAGCAGCAGAGAAAGTGGTGGAGGTTGTTTAAAGGTTATATATCTGTGAACTCCTTGAACTCTATATAGATGAGAGGAGGGAGTGGGATGATCTAAATTTTCTTCTTCCTTCCTTCTTCCTTTTCGAGCAATACTTAATTTGTTATTATTAATGTGCATGGAAATTTCCATAATGTATTGATCACTTTTATTTATCAACTTGTGTGCTCTGAACAGTGTGCTACTATTGGTTCCTTGTACGTAAAAAATATTCTTCTTTTTTTCTTCTGCTCAAAACAAACAATAAACAAACAAAACAAACAAACAAACTCATAGGTTTAGGAAGTGTACAGCAGAGAATAGAAGAAGAGGGGAAAAATGTCTAATTTGGTTGTGTTTTTAAGAGAGGGCAATGTGAGTGGTATCATGTTTATTCTAACTCCTCTCAAAACATCCCAAAAAGTTAAAAAAAGACATATCAAAATCCCATTCAAGATTATGGATGATGACGACAACCGTTACGCCCACGATACAGTCTCTTTCTTGAAATATTCCTATGACAAGATAGTCCAAATTCTTTACTTTTACTCCAAATGTGAACCTAGAGTGCACTGTGCAGTATGTTCACACACTGAAGACCTGCTGTGGACACGTGGAGGTGGCTTACTCCTCCGTCTGGCCCAGATCTGTCGCTCCTACTCTGGAGGCTCCATTGAGTCTCATTTTCCTCCTCAGGAGAGGCTTTCATAACAGTAACCCCTGTCTCCCGTCGCCAAGGAAACACTCAATGTTACATTATACTCTGATTTGTCCCTGTCTTTCCCTGTTGCACAGCTCTTCACCTCACAACATTACCTCTCTGTGTTAGTGTTACAAGTACCATGTCCAGCTTGAGTGACGGCCTGAGGTCTGGTTGTACAGATTTTTGGACGGCCGGTCATGTGTGTCAGCATGTCGGCTGCTGAATCAGTCAAACAGATGTGGTGGACCAATGGCTTGGACAGATGATCACAGTTAGGTAGAACCAGTTTGTACAGTCGGCCATCCAATCAAA
This sequence comes from Apogon talboti, assembly GCA_037367365.1. Classification (NCBI taxonomy): domain Eukaryota; kingdom Metazoa; phylum Chordata; class Actinopteri; order Kurtiformes; family Apogonidae; genus Apogon; species Apogon talboti. Next base: position 32,506,733 of record JAPQRQ010000005.1, on the reverse strand, counting down.
GCAGACATGAATCAAACTGTCAGGGCTCGAGTGAGTATCTGACTGGAACATCATTCTTCCTGTGTCAAACTTTCTATCAAGAGATTTTAAACTCTAAGAGCTACATTTAATGGTACAATACTGCAGTAAAACAACACCACGGGCCAACACAAATATTAGAACAAGGACAATCAGATGAAGCCACCCAATAACCATCTTAGGAATAATCTATTCACAACATGCGGAAGGGGCCCAAATGCCAAATCCTCTTGCTCCCCTGGGATGAAAATCTGCAATCTAAGAGGTTTTAAATCAGGGATGGATCCTTCTGCTCAGCTTTTATTTTGTTTTTTTTTTACAGCTTGTGTATCTGTGCATCTTTCATTACAGACATTTACAAGAAAATAACTTCCCAAACATTTGCCTGAGCACTCCACATGACAAGCATGTTTTGTATTTCTCCGCTTGATATGTCATAAGTACTTTCAGGTGTGGAAGACGACAGGGGTAAAGAGATGAAACGCATCAGGTCATTCCTACATGCAGATTGGAAAAATCTGTGTCTTGTCTGTGACTAACTTTGAATTTTCCCCAGTCATGCCAATACCTGAACTTCAGCTACGACAGTTAATGACTTGTATGTTTCCCAGTGATTATAAAGACAGAACATACGGGGTCACTTCAGGTCAATTAGCTGGAAAAAATACAGGAAGGATTGGGAAAACATCTGCCTTGATAATGGCAAATAATTTCCCATCACAAACGGAATTTCACTTAATCTGCTGAATTGATTTTGACAGTTGGAGGAGTGATATATCCTGCAGGCGGTGAGGTTTAGCATTCCCCAGGACGAAGACTGGACAGTGCCAGGAGCAGTCCCGTAGCCACGCTGTTGAACACATTGCTGAGCAAGAGACGGAGTGAAGAAGAAGGATGTTTAAGACACAAAGGGATGGAGACAGACGGGGCAGGAGACAGGAAGTGAGCAAACAGAAACAGCAAAGCTCTGTGCTTCTAGTGGCCAGCTTGCATGGAAGCTGAACCACATAGCGGTCCTCTTCAGTCTGACAGCTGTGCCTGATCCGTCAGCGCAGGTTGGGCACATGCCAGCACGGCCATGCCAGTCTGGCAACAATACAGCCCTCAAACCTGTGCCAACAAGACTGATCTGGGAATGAGACAGGAAGGACTAGGGATGTAGCGCAGAGTGGAAAAGGACGAGTTTTGAAATTTGTGGAATGGGGGGGTTGTGGGG
>JAPQRQ010000005.1:32494766-32505399 GCA_037367365.1 Apogon talboti | reverse complement strand
TGTGTGTGTGTGTGTGTGTGTGTGTGTGTGTGTGTGTGTGTGTGTGTGTGTGTGTGTATATATATATATATATATATGATCATCTGGACAGACAAAAGAATAAAAGAGCATGAAAGCCTCTGGGACATTCTAGAGGTGTATAATATAAGATTATTTAAGAGACATCCATCAAACAGACTCACTGAATCCAAATGAAGGTCGCACTACATCGTGACGTCACCTCCGAAAGCTGTTTAGTTCAGATTTTTTCTTGCATGTTTCAATACTGTGCTCATATTTCCTATTTATTTGTAAATAGAGACACATGCCTATTACAATTGTGCAAAAAAATCATGTGAGACTTTTGCTCAGTGCTGTATATCACATCCCGCTGTAAGTGTTTAAAAGAAACCATGTTCTTAGCGGTGGTGAAAGTAGTATTTACAACCTCTATTTAACTAAATTTACTAAAATATCAATTATATTACTTACATATTGCTTAAAAAAATATGTAAATATCATCTGCAAAATCCAAAGACAAGTACTCTCGCTATGCATTAAAATGGTCTCTGACGGTGCTCTTCTATAATATGAGGCCTTTTCAGACATATTTTCTGTTGTATTCATGTATAATTTCCATTTACTGCTCTACATGTTTAACGTTGAGCTCATTTCATTTCAAGAGAGGTGATGAAAACTATAATCTGAAGAGCAACTAAAGCTGCCAGACAAATGTGAAGGAGTAAAGTGGTCACTATTTGATTCTAAGATGTAGTGGAGTAGAACTATTACGCTGCAGAATTTGGAAATACGCAAGTAAAGTACAAGAATAGTGTGTACTGATACTTCCATCCCACCTCTGGACATTACTTTGATTTTGGAATTTTTGGAGACAAACCCTGTTCATGCCTCTTTTTAATTAGAAAATATAATCATTGTAAAAGCTTGCTTAATTCTACTTCCACTCTGATAAAACTCAAAAGAATATCAATAGTCTTATTTTATATGTATTTTATTTGTAATTTTTGATAACATTGTTTTTACAGTGCATTATTAATGGCTTTACAGCTCTGGTGTGTAATTTGTGATGATCGGGTAGATAAATATAGCTCTTAAGGACCCCTCAGACCATTTTTGTTATTTTTCTTTTTTGATTTAGAGATCATTATGGCTGTGTTACAGCTCATAACAAGAATGCTTCTTTTTAGACATATTTATTGAAACTAATGTCATTTCGTCTTACAGGTGTATTATACACTACTGACGCTTTTCGCACCATCTGGGGAGCAAAAATGTAAATGCAAAACAACTGCTATAAAATCATTATATATCAATATATTTTCTGCTTTTTTCTACTTACATCTCTTAAATCACTCCGTCTCTGCTCAAAACTACCAAATGTTCAAAAATTTTCAGGATTTTAACCCTTTATATGTCAGTTTGAGTGCCTGATGCCACTTGTTCTATTAAGAAACAACACTAAATATGAGATATTCTCCATATAATACACAATGGATGGTTGTCATTATTTTTTTATGTCAAATATTAGCAATAACACTGATTTAATTGTATTAGTGGTTTTTGGTCATTGCAGGACCCTCTCATTTACTTACATTAAACCACATTTTCTAATCTCACATAAAAAGAATTAATGCAATATAATCAACTCTTACTCCTCTAACTCGAGTCTAAACACCAGCAATAACAGCAGAGACATTATTCATTTTAACTGGCATTTAAAGGGTGAAAATTCTGAAAATTATTGAACATTTGGTAGTTTTGAGCAGAGATGAAGCGGTTTAAGAGATGTATATAGAAAAAAAATCTGACAACATATACTGATATATGATTTTATAGCAGTTCTCGTGTATGTGCATTTTTGTCTCGAGACAGTCCAAAAAGTGTCAACAGTGTATAATAGACATGTACGAGTAACTAACATTAGATTCAATAAATATGTCTAAAAACAAGTAGTCTTGCAGATATTTATACTATAAGCTGCAACACAGTTATAATGATCACTAAATCAAAAGAGAAAAGACAAGTATGCATAACAACTATTGATATATGACTACTTCATCACAGCTGTTTGTACATTTCTGGTTTGCGGGTCCCCAGAGGATAGGAAATTAAAAGCATCCATAAGGCTTAAGAGACCATCTACTGAAATGATTAAATTACTGCTGTCAGTCTGTCCTCCAGTCTCCTGGTCCTCAGAATCGAACTGTACCGGTTTATCATCAGGTCTGTTCATGCGTTTCTCTCAAATGGTTGAATGTACTCCAGACCGAGATGAGCAAAGATCTCCTCTTCTGAAGTAGCTCTCAGATAAATATTCTGAATATGAGAAGAAAACAACACATCGCTAAATCAGCACATCATCAAAGTGAATGACCAGGCCGTTTATTAAAATGGACATGTATGTACCTGTTTATTATCATAGAGGGCGTGGCTACTGAGAGACATGGCCTTCTCATGCCCTGCCCATCGACGCAGCTCTCTCTCAAACAACTGAAAACAACACAGACTTTGTGTGAGTATCTGACACCTTTTGAAGAGTCCCACAGGAAGGAACGGTGGTGCTCTTGAGGGCTCACCTTGGATCCTGTCCAGCCCAGCAGAGCAAATGCAAACTGGCTGATGGGAGACACCACCAGGTCCACTCTCACAGCCCTCCACCGTCTGTCTCCAGTGAGTTGTTCATCCTGCCGGTCTTTGTCTTGAGGAGGCATGTGACCGCTAATGCTACATGTGACATCCTCCTGTGGCGGCACGCCATTTTCTGCCAATACTTCTGGTTTCTTTGCATTAAGTCGCTCTGTTTTCTCCAGTCTGAAGATGGAGAAACACCTCTCAAAGCGGTCCATGTTGGAGGAGGGCCGTCCGGGACCCTCGTCTGACTCTAGGTATGAGTTTCTTGTAGTTTTCTGATACAACAGATAACCCTAAAGTTGAAGGAAGATGAATTAAATTTATAATTGAATAAACTTTTCTGAGACTTCAACTTGTAGTTTTGTAACTGAAAAGAACCCACTCAAAATAAAAGGATTTACAATTAAACTGTGATAAATAAAAATACAGTGAGAGCTTACTCGTAATTCCAACCAGGAGACGACTTTAGGCATTAGTCCCACTTCTTTTCCTTCCTCTGGGTGGGTTATCAAGAAATCAACATCGTGACCCATCAGCTTCCCTCTGTGAAAAGTCAAGAGGTGATATTACCATTGATACGCCTGCTTTTTTTCTGTATGCTGGGTGTGGACTGGCTTCATTTCTTAGAAAAAGCATTCGATACACTGCACTTAATTATGATCAGTGTGGTTTCACCTCCTGAATCCTCCAGTCAGAGTGACCTCTGACCCCGGTAACACAGCGAGGACGGCCTTCTCTACAATTTCTCCAATGGTGTCGGCCTCTGCCTTGGTGACTGGCTGGTTGAGGTCGTCGTAGTGCTCCAGCCCTAAACCGTCACAAGATATTCACTCACACCGTGTCCATTAAATACACCAGCACGAGGAGGAAAACTGTGCTCACCTGCTTGTTGTGCTCGATTAAGAGAAGGCGCTGAATTTTGTAACTGTGTGAGATTGCGAATCCCTTCTCTAAACCATCGATCTGCTGTCTTTGTTCCTACTCCGAAAATACCAGTTAAAACCTGAAATGAAATGTTTTTTAAAGACTGTAATATAACTAGGAGTTGAATTAAGACAATGGCAAATACTACAAATACATGTCTTGATTTTATAGTTTCTGCTCTTTTGTTCATGAATCCCATCTGACTGTATGATCACAGCCACTAGATGGTGCTAAAGACTCAAGCACAACAAACGATGGTAATAAAAAATATATTCAGGAAATTACCAAATGCTTTTCTGTAACTTCTGTAACTACTTTTCATACCAACTACATATAAATTTCACTCTCCTTCTAAATATGTACAGAGTTGTGGTTTTATCAGAATAAACCCTGTATATTTTGATTAAACTATGTCTATGAAATCACAAATATGAGCAAGAATAACACATTAGTAACAAGAATTAACTGTAAACTGTGTGATGTTCATCTGTTGTGGTATTTCACACACAAACTGCTCCACCCAAACGTCTAAGTTCAACATCTGACTCACCTTTAGAGCTTTAAAACGTTCATTCTGTGTTGTCGATTCAACTTCACTGGACACTCCGTTCTCTAAAATGTCCTACAATGATAGAAAAAATAAAATATCTAGTGAGTTGTAATAAAGAGGGCAAGTGCTGGACTATATATGAAAAGAGATCTGAATGAAGAGGCATTTTCCACGTACCTTGATGACTCTTTGTGAGTGATCTCCTAAACAGGGCAGTCCTCTGAGCTGCTCCATGTCCGTCACTGTCATGGGGAGGGACTTCAGAACCGCGGCAGCCCGTCGAAACGCAACACCTCGACCGTCCTCGTCACTGAGCTCAGCCTTTTCAGCCAGGAGGGACAGAGCATCCTGAGACAGAGACGCACTTAAAATCCATCTCTGGAGTTTGTCTATAATTCATCGGCTTAAATAAATAGACTTAATGTGTGAGCGCACAGTGAGAATGGTGTTGTGGTTATCCAGACTGGTTCTTCTCTGACAGGCGTAGCTCGGTACTGAGAAAACCACCTTCTCTGCTTCATTTGTTTTCTGCTCCTGAAACACACAACAGGGTCACGTGTCTATTTACACTTAACCCTCATCAAAGCCGTGAAAACATCTGCTGTACCTGTAAAATATGTCTGTCCAGGATCGCAACAGGACGGCCAGCACGCATGCTCTCTGTGAACCAGCTGATGTCCAACAGGTGTACAGGTGGTCTGTGGCGTCCCTGGTCCTGAGAGTCCAGCCACGTCCTCACGTCAACTCCAGTGTTGTTTTCAGAGATGACATGAGTGACACGTTCACTGTGGAAACACACACTTAAAGCACACACTCACAATGTTTGTCTTAACCATAAGGTCTGTAGGGTTTTAGTCCTATCTGCATTATGGTTCAGACATTTTATTAATAACAGGACCAAGAGGTGGAATTACTTTTACTCAGGAAGTGTATTTGAGAACAGATTTAGACATTAGTGCATGAGTTTCCTACCACTTTATACTTCTTGTGTTCTACATTTTACTTCACATATCCCCACTAGGGAAAACTATTTCTGAATTAGTAAGTTGGTGAGAAACTGAAGGTTAAGTTCTTTCCTTTGTGGGTTTAGTTTCCAATTCTTTTTTAAATTAAGTATAAACACTCTTTGATTCTATGGAAAATGTATTTTCACAAAAAACTCCTGAAATGTTGACTTTTTTAGAGCCTGATCATCTAGAATGATGCATAGATACTGTAGATTAAACTACCACAAGTATATTAAGCAGTTCAAATTGGCAAAAAAAAAAATATTTACAGTACACACATGGACGCAGGGACAAAATGCATCAAAAACGTCATAAAAAGTTAATCACTGACCATATTACTGCACACTTTACACCAACTTTAAGTATATTTTGCTGATAATACTCTAGGATATGACCTTATTGACAGGATCCAAAGCTGTTAACCAGCTCGTACCTGAATGACTCCTCCAGTTGAAAGCCTTTACTGCGTCCGAGCTGAGACAGGAAACCTCTTCGACTGGTTCCCATCTTTCTTTCCAACAGGAATAAAACAACTTCAGGGAACTTGGTCACTGCATCTTCCCCATTGTTTCCAGCGCATTCAGCCCCGGTTCTCCCATCACCTGAGGAGAGGACTTTCCTTCGCTTCAGCGGAACCATAGTTCACTACTCCTCAGGAAACCACCAGCCTATAAACCTGTGCGTTTACATCCTGGTCGCTGGTGCTTTTATCATCAGTAGTTTTGCTCAGTCTCTCCTGTACTTCCATTTCTTCTTTGACAGCTTGTTTTCCGGAAGGTAGCTCTCACAAAACAATATTAATTATTACTGAAATTACATAACACATTCTAGTTAAGACGGCTTCGTTTTCTGCTGAAATTTTAAGACAGAGTTATGACAGCAGAAGTTTGGAGGACAAACGGAAGTGGATTTTACCCACCGGTGCGTCACAAAAATACATCCGTCTAGGAACTATGCTCTGAACAGAAAAAATTATTTATCAAAAACCTAAATACAAAGGGATCTCCTCATTTCACTTAAAATAATACCATCACAAAACTGCGTACAGCTACAATGTTTATTATAGTCTCCAAAATATAACTAATTAAACGTGGCAAGTTATTTTTGAGCTCAACCACGAGAGGGAGACAGAAGATCATTTATCAATGTAACAATATTGTTAACTGGACTGTTGTGTGCATTTTAAGAGCTTTTCGTTCTTAATTTTATAATAATTTTGGCTGTGCTCATGCATGCGACATTAGTTTTGGCAAGACTGTATTTTTATGTTATCTTGTATCTTGTATCAGCTATCAGTAAGTCTAAAATACACTGTTTACAAACAAGTGTTACACAAATACTATTCAGCACATAAAATGTGCCACCGAATCAATTCTAACTGCAGTATTTGATCTCATTTCCATTAAAGCATAATACATGCATTTTATTACATCTGGGTGTCAATCTGGGCTTTTGCCCTGGAACTGATCATTTTTGCTGCTCTCCACCAGATAGCATCACATCTGGCATGAGGAGGAAAAGGAACATGGTATTTCCACTAGATGGTACTGATCTCCCTCTCCTTTACCCTTCAACCCTGAGAAGTATGTGTTTGTATCTGGATGTAATAATTCAACACAAAAAAATGACTTTACATGTAATATATTGGAAATAATTCATTCAAAAAACTTGCATTTAAAGGGGTAAAATCTTTAAAAAATTTATTACATTTTTTTAATCAACATTTAGGTCAAATGTAGGTGAAAAAAATATCTCAAAGTGAATATAATATTAATGTGTAATAGTTTTATAGGTACCTTATGGAAGGTCCAATTTTTGTGGTTAGTGGTATGAGTGTGAGTATTTGACACTGCACAGAAGTAAGTGTAATCAGTGTTGCTTGTGGTATATTGAACATAATTATCTTTTTTCTGTTTTCTGTTTTAAAAACAGAAAACAGAATTGGCATCATAACAAAAACCTGGCATATAAAGGGTTAAAATACTAAAAAAAAAAAAAAAAATTGTATTTGATATCCATTATTAGGTCGTATACAGGTGAAACAAATACTGTAGCTTAATGAAAGTGGGAAACAATATAATGTATATAACGTTTTGATTTTCAACTCGTTCTCAAAAGGGGCATTTTTGTGCTTACTGCTATGAATGTGGTATGTTTTTTTACTTATTCATTTAATCTCATCTTGTCTAATCTCTAAATTCCGTTTTTTATCATGTGCTGTGTCAAAGCATTCCTTTTTTTCCCCTTTTATTAATTTTTTTCATCTAATTTTTGAAAATGCATATAATTTTTTATACCTACCTAAAATGTGTAAATGTATATGGATTTAGGTGTCCTCACTTGAAGTGTCATTTAGAAATATAATCATGCAATGTAGACAAAGTCTGAGCAGAATATCTCCATCCATCATCAGGCTCAGGGTATCCATTTGCAGCTCAGTGCACCTGAATCACACATGATGATGGTAATTTTAATCATGCAGTGTCACGATTATAGGTCACACCTCAGTGCTGTAGTCAGAACGGTCGTCTGGTTTAACCAAACTGAAAAGGTCAAGGAAATTATTGTTACATGAAGACAGATGTTTGTCAGTGTAAAGATGTGGGAACCAAACACAGCGCAGTCATACCGTCAGCACCTATCATCTAACAATTTACTACTATGGTCTGTGTGTACCAGCCGTCAACACAGGGATATAGTTCAGCATTTTAAAATGTTCTAAAAATGCAAATAAAGTGACAGAATCACAGTAGATGTTTAATGGAAAGTTTATATTTACAGTTGTTGATACTGAAAACATCAGCTGGTTTAATGGTCGATGTGGCAGAAAATTGATATGTCCATCAAATGAAATGAATCTTGAAAACGTCAACAGAGTGTGTCGTATCTGCACCTGTGTGTTACTAATAATTATTGGCAAAATGTCAACCTTTAGATACATTTATATGTTGTGTTGTAGACAAAACAGTTATGGAGATGAGCAAAGGCAACATTTCCTGCTAAATCTTGCATGATGTTTTAATTTGATGCTTTACAGCTTTGTTGTGTCATAAAGATGTCAGTGTATACTGTTTATTTCACATTATATTATGTATGACTAGCACTAATAAAACATTACCTAGCTTCCTTCTGCGAGTTCAAAGGTCAGGTCACGAGTGAGACGGGGCTGTCACTATGTGTGGGTAGGATTGTTTGTTTTAGACTTTTTAAAGCACTGTATAAAACTGACTTTGACAAAATACTTTACAAATGGAATTATTGTTACTAACTCTCAGTCTGATGTTTGAGGACTGTAGCTAATGAGACCAAATGAGTTGGTGAGTGGAGCCTCTGTGTGGAGCCCACTGTAGGGACAGATGATGAGCATGAGAAATCGTCTGCATTTACCAATGATAAACTCCCCCTGTGCATCGTCAACTGTCCTCTGCTGCTGCTTCATCTCACGGTCTGACAGGCAGCAGCTCAGGCAGAACCGCACTGATTACTACCTGACTGCACAACAACGTACCACAAACAGCTGCAGTGAGACCATTACTCACAGCTAAATCCACAGATTGGTGAGACCCGATTGGAAATGTTATGCATAATTTAATTTTATCTTCATCCAATTACAGTGTTTGTCAGCACACATTCACTCAGCACTGTAAACTTTAAAGTTTTTTTTTTCCTTCAGTCAAACTGACACAGCAGAAACTAGTGATTCCCATTTTCTTGTCCAAAGTTAGAATCATTTGTGGTTGTATAAATAGATTCATTTTTTTGGCCTGGTCCATTATACGGTAAGTCAAAAAATATTTCAACCTGAGAGAAGGCTGCACTGTGATGATAAAAGAACACCAACTCAGAGGAAGTGTTAAAGCATATGTTGATCAGATACTGTATCTAGAAAACGATCTATCAATGCACTCAGAGTCCTTAGTTTATGTTGTGTATGTATAGATTATTCTCTATTTAGCACACACTCAGAAACAGACTGCCCTTAACTCAAAGTTGTTTAGAGTTGTTTTAAATTCAGGCATTAAAGATTGAAAGTTTTGTTGAATCATCATCTGTTGAGTCACAAATAAGAATATGTGACATGTGGGTACAAAGATGTTGTTTTTACGGCGATTAAGTCTATTCATGAAAGAGGATCAACATCAGAGGATTCAGCAGTGAATAACAGAAGCTGCTCTGTGTTTACCATTTATTTTCTTCTATTTTATTTTATGTTTCCACCTTAATTTGTTGAATAAATTCATAAAAAAATTTAAATCTCTTGTTGACTTAACATTGAACGTATAATGGAACAATGTGCAACCTTGGATGAAATACAGGATGAATTGAGGTAACTATCTCAGTGTTTAGACTCAAAATTAACACTTACTCATTATTCATTTAATAATATAATTGTCTGGAATTGGAATTGTCTGGATTTTTTGTCCCACAAAGAGTGAAAACATATGTCAAGCACTTTCAAGCATTAGAGAGGGATCTGAGAAAACATTTATTATTATTATTATGATTATTAGGATTATTATTAATATTATTATTATTGAATCTACAAAATTATGAAGTAAATCAAAATGTAATTTATCCAACTGACCAATACAGTTACAAAACATCAGCATCATGAAGAGTCATGTCCTCCTGGAAAAATGTGAAAAAAAATAGGATCAACAGGTCATTAAATAAAGTCATGTTTTATCTAAGCTTTTAACCACGTGCTGTGCATTGTGCAACTGTGCATAACACTGCCCTCACAGGCTTGTACTGTCAGCACTAGGCATGATGGGTAATCATTTCATCCACCTCTTTTCTCTTTTTTGCGTCCATCACTCTGGAACAGGGGTAATCTGGACTCATCAGACCACATGACCTTTTTCCATTGAAACACACAGTCCAGTCTTTATGCTTTCTATCATTCTATTCTATTTCCACTTAGCGTCACTGAGAAGTGGTTTTCTTTAATTTCTTTAATGGAATTCACTATTAATTCTCAACGACCCAAACAACCACCAGTGATCGAAAACATCGCTGATCTAAAATGTTTAATAACTGTTGATCCACTAATTCTATTAATACATGTAAATAATTCACAGAAAATGCAGTTTCGCAACCTTTCATTGCCATCAGTTCTGACCCACCTGTACGTTCAGAGACTCTGTAGTGAACATGAACTTCGACAACATTGATTCACCAGTAAAATCCATTTAGTTTGACAAATGACAGTCGTTGTAGACGCTTGTTTTTACGTCCAGTTAATGATACATTTTGCTGAAAAAGTCACTTTTTTCAGTTTTCTCTGTTCTGATATAATGACCTTGTAATTTACCTTGAGCTTTTATGAACATCTACATCAATAAATTTAACATTGGAAAACTCAGATTCAGAATACTTTATTAATCCCAGAGGAAACTGTGTGGTTACAGTTGCTCCATGCAAACGTAAGAAAAGGTAGCATAACAGAAATGATCAATATTACAAAAATATATATACATATATAGCTGTAGATATATATATATATATATATATATTAAAA
>JAPQRQ010000005.1:32482490-32494666 GCA_037367365.1 Apogon talboti | reverse complement strand
AGACCAGCTCTATATGTAAAGTGCCATGAGATAACTTCTGTTATGATTTGGTGCTATATAAATAAAATTTGATTTGAATTTTGATTTGATTCATTGTGAGGTACGTACGGTATGGAATGCACCCCTCCTTAATTCCCCCAGCAGCATGTGCCCCCTTCAAAATCTTGATTGCCACCTCATGTATGACGATCTGGAACTGGCCCTGCTCAGAGTGGTAGAGAAACTGCAGTTGCATCGCAACCGAGCTGAGACTGCTTGGAAGAGGTGGTCTCGGTTCGGTTGTTTTGTTCCAGAACGGAGCGTGATTACTGCTTTCACATATGCCCAATCGAACCAAGCCAAAGATTTGTTCCGGAACAACAGCTCCAATCGATCCTGGTGTGAAATCACCCTAAGCTCTCCAACAAGGTATACTATGTCTATATTGACAAAAGCCTTTTTTGTATAAACTTAAATGTATTAAATACAAAATGGCAACTGGATCCAGTGGGAATGGAGAGGTTAAACTATACTAGCAAGCAGCTATAACTGCATTCAACATGGGTCAAGGCCATTGATATACGGGGCTTAATTATGCCATTCACAACACTTAGTTTATATAAGTCAGTGCTGGTCCTGTTCCCGGATTTGGATCATACTAGACTGAATGTGTGCCAAAAGAATTATGTATAAATAACTGTGACTCAATCAATTTTGATGTGTCCTTACAGTTATGTAAGCTACTGCTTTAAGAAAAATGCACAAAACTCAAAAGACAGAAGTAAAAATGTGGAAATTAAGCTTTCATTCATAACTTATACAGAAACATATCATGTTAAAACTAGGAAGCAGTCAAGAGAGTGACGCATTGTTTTCTGCTATAAATATTTAACTAAAAAACAATTTAACTGGGGAGAAAAAGGAAAAAAAGCAGGGAATTAAATTGAAAAAAGGGTGCATTTAGAAAATTAAACACAAAAGACAGATATGCCTGAAAAACACACCAAAAAGTATGACTATTTTAATTCAGCATCAAATGTTGAGCAAGACATCTCAGCGGGACATATCTGGTTATGGACCATATGAACTGTCAGATGTTGCATCTGTTGCAAAGCAGAAGATGAAGTTTAAAGGAGACTTTCCAAAAAGTGAAATTAAATAAACCAAGAGAAAGATGACAAGCCTGAAAGTAAATAGGAGCAGTGACTATTTTTTTTTTCATTTTGGAGGAAGCATGTGGTTTCTTAAGGTACTAATTAAAAACTGGCCCACTCACTTCTGTACAGGTAAGTGAGAAGGAAAGTCTGGGACAAAGGAAAATAAGAATAAAGACATGCATAATTAGTGTTTATGTGATGTATTTCTTGTACATGTTATGTTACATGTATTGGTTAATGTGCATAGCTGTGTTACATTTCTTCAACCTTAACCCAATCACACTGAATTTTAACAGTACCAGATATCCACTAGTGTAAATGAGATGGTAAATAGCACAGGGAGAATCAATTTTTTATTACAAAGAGTGAAGGTGTAATTACATTACAGAGAGCTCCAATTAGTGCCTTATCTTTCCCCAGTGGTTTAAGTTGCATATCTGTGTAGCATATGCTATTAAGATTTTTTTTTCCCTTTTGCTGCACCTTCTAACCACATGGAAAAGGGCTCAAATTGCAAATGCAGATGGCACCTATGTTTGGGCGGATGTGTTTTCCTATGTGCTTCTGATTCTGGTCTGTGATACTGTGTCTGCTGCTGTGTTCTACATATTGGATGTGATCTGATGCAATGGCTTAAAAAAATATAAAACACCTCTCTGAGATATGTTTCTGTGTGTGAGGCTAAACCTGATATTGGCTTCAGTTCCCACCTGGGTCTGGATGTTTGCATTCACGGTAGGTAGTTGTGGATATATAAACACTCACTAAATCGCAGCAGAGCAACATGCTGCACTTACTAAACCTCAACATAACAATGGGATGACTGACATGAACTCCGGTGTACTTTTCTGCTTAATTGAAATGCAACTGCAGCACCAAAAGACATTTCCTGAAGGAGTCAGTCTGAACACTGCAAGCATAATGATGACTCTACAAGTAAGAATATAGCATGTGCTAGGTATACTACTTCCATCTGTAGTATTGGTTCACAGTATGACACTCTCTGGAGTCATTAAGACCTCCTCCACACACACTGTGTGCCTTTCCTTGAATCAGTCTAAAGTTATTGTGGAGAGTTAAAACATTTTCACACATTAGACTCTGAACAGAGGGCAAAGACCTTTCTGAATAGATGCCATAGTAAATAGATTGAAACTAATATTCCTCCAAAGGATGATACACCAGTTTATTTTGTGGTTTTCAATAAGACTGAAAGCAACTAGAATGCAACAAAGCCTTAAAGCAAAAATGAAGTCAAGGCTCAACATCGACTGAGCAATTTCATTTGGTCTTTTCAGTCTGATCCAAACCATAACTGCAGCTGTGAAACATCCCACAGACCACAGCTGAACCAGGGTGGGATGGGAAGAGGTTGTCTTGTGGTGCTTTCACATCTACTTCATTCAGTCTGGATTTTCACTTTTTAGTTGGATCCAAACCAACTTGGCAGACACAAGTCTGACAAAAAGAGGTGGTCTCAGTCTGGATCGAGCTGACCCATGATTCAGTTCACTTAGAGTATTAATCGATGATTTGGCTGCTTGGACAGTTACGGTATAGAATAGGCATTTCTTAATATTCACTATTCTCACAATCTCATAAAATGTCATCAGTCGAGGCCCGAGTACTGTTCCATTTAAAAGTACGCACAAACCAAGATCTTGATGGAATTCCCCAGATGTTGTTCTTGTCTTGTCCATTAAACCAGGAATGGACTGGTTGGTGACTCGTGGACTTGGCTGGCAAATATCCCGAGATGCATTTTGTGCTACTGTCAATGAGAGACTTGTGTTCTTAGGAAGTCCATTCTCTTGAACCATTCTTATCAAGACCCAAAGAGTTCGCAAGTCCGAATTCAGCGAACTTGACATTGAGAAACGCCTAATGTTAAAAAACAGACATTCACTCGACATTAAAAGTACACCTACCACCTGAGTTGTAACCATGTCTATCAATATAGACTAAAAATAGAAACCACCACACTTAGACTACGTTTAGACGGTAATGATCTGAACTGAAAACACAAAAGTGCCATTGCATTTTACCTTTTAATTCCACGTTTAGACATGCGTTTTTGGGGGAAAATCTGTATGTAGACGGACACGCAAAAGTGTGTGAAATTTCCTTTTTATCAATGTAGTATGGACACCAGGTGGAATCACCACCACCAAGACCAAGTGCCTGCAGAACCTTTATGCTTCTCTTCCTGTTCTCTCCTAGCGTGAGATACAATCACAAAACAGGAAACAGGACATGGTGAAGCAACACACAAAAACGGACAATTTTGTCTGGACAGACGAGGAGGTGGAGTAATGGCTTAACACCACGTTAGATTATAACGTGGTGTGATGTAAACTCTTTAACCACAAGTAAACAGGGCGACGCCCAGCTCGAACATGGAGATTCAGCAAATGCCATTGTCAAGCATTTACTGGATTTCAGCATCCATTACCTTGCACTCCTCTTCAGACACATGATAGAATTGCTGGCGGATGGGCCGCACAGCCCCTTCCACAATGTCATGCGCCACCAGATGCATCCAGCTTGGTGTATCACCGAACAGCTCTGGGTCAGAGAAGACAGCTCATCTCTTATATCCACAGACAAATGATCCAGGAATGACTCTAGTTCACACAAAGTTTCAGAATTTTGCGCAACAAACCCTCATCCAGTGCTGCAACCCCATCGTCCTCCCCCTAAATAAGGTTTCAGCAAGTTCACATGGCAGAGTTGGGTGGCTTTCCAACACTTTGGGGTCGACAGAACATAATTCAGGTCAGACACCTTACGCAGCTCCGAAAAAAGACCAGAAAATCTGGCCTGAAATGGCAAGAACCTGATCGCCTGGGCTGACCACATGTAATTCTGCCTTCCGATCATACAATCGTGCCATATTCTTTTGAGCGGAGGACAACTGCTCCTTGGCCATCTCCCCAGCAGAGTACAACCATTTACATATTCAAGCAAATTTGGAAGGGGCTCAGACGGCACAACAGGGTCATGCAACAGCGCCAGTGGTCCATGAACTGTGTGGCCAAAAATAAGCTTGTTAGGGCTAAAACCGGTACTGTCGTATTCAACTTCCCTGGCAGGTAACAGAAGCCATGGTAAAACTTCCTCCCAGTCCTGACACAACACAATAGCTACACAACAGAGACTTAAGGGTCTGATGGAACGTCTCCAGAACTCCCTGACTCTGTGCGTGACAAGCAGAAGACCTATTGTGTTGTACCTTCATTAGGAGGCAAATCTTTTTAGCAAAATATATAAAAATAAATACAAAATAATAATAAAAAGTCTCAACTGTTGTGCTTTATGTTGGTGCAACTGGCAGTAATGTCAGAATAATAAAAATAGTACAGTGGCAATTCAGTCTGTTGATTCACACACTCATCCATCTAAAAACTGATCAGCCGAACAAATTTCAGCCCACAGAATGTAGGCATGTTATGCACAGTTCTATAGTCAACTTACAAAATGTGAACCCTGGTTCAAATATTTCAGGAGCAAAACATTTTTTTGTCTCCATCAACAAATTACTCATGGATATACTTTCTTAGGTGATGAGGCTAAGTGGCATAGGATGGTTATCCATATAAACTAGTCAAATTTACATCATTTTGCATCACCACTGGATGGCCGACCCTTTCAAGACTGCACAACAATTCTCTCCTCTTTTTTTCAGACAAACTCAACAGGCAACACAAAACTTTCAGCTACTGCAGGAATGACAGTTGGGTTTAGTGATATTACAAACTCAACTTTCAAAACTGAATTAAACACTACGACATATGCCAAATCACCACGGCAAACTGTGAAGTGGATGCATTGCAGCAGTCACACCTGTTAATCTTCCAAAATCTGGTTTTATCCTCAACAGTCTATGTTTGTATCGGGTCTTATCATTGTCTTCTGCATTGACCCATATCCATGGTATCAGATCTAAAATGGTTTTGATGCATTGTGGTCTCCCCATTCTGGCTCATCCAGGCACAGAAAACAGCCTAAAAAAACAAAAAAAAAACCCCACACCTTTGCCATTCCCTTGCTTGTGTGAACAACTTTATTTAAAAACATTTAAAGTGGGATGTATGAATACATTTGCAAGCATACATTTTTCTTAAACACATCCAGCAGTATCTTCTAGTCTCTTGAGAAACGGGAGTGAGAACCCAGATAGCTTGAAAACAAAACAAAAAAAAAGGCAGCAGGGCTAGAGATGCAAGATTTCTGTGGAGCGTTTTCATCCCGTCTGCACAGCAAATGCTCCCTTTTTTAGTAAGGCGAAGAGCATTACTGTGATAATCCTGTTTCTCATTATGTACAGTATTAGCTGTGTTTAATCTAGATTGAAAGCCTTTTCCTAAATAAAACGAAGGCTGCTAAAAATTCAAACAGCTGACGGCTCCTGTACCTGTGAGCTGTATATAGTTCAGAGGAGCATGGTGGGATAAAATAAAGTGTGTGATGTCTCTGCCGATTTCTCTCCTGGTTCATTAAAACTTGATGAACCTGAGCACTTGCTCTAAAAGCAGTGGCAGCTTTCTGACAGAGCAGGTCTTGATTCTGTCCATTAACATAATGTGTTCGGTGATAGAAATGGTCAAGAGCAGCAAGGGGACAGGATTTAAGGAAGTTCTGAGAACTTTCAGCCACTACTCAAATCCACCCTCCAAATTACACACATTTACCACTAAACTGCATAATACCAATATGTTTTGAATCAAACTGGACACAGTCCACATTATGCATTCCAGTGATAGCACTGGAAAATAAGTATAATGTATATCTGCCAGTTGGATGCTGTTGCCAGGGCAAAGTGTTCATAGGGAATGCATCTGCAACACTGACATATCTCATTTGTTTCCTCCACAATATGTGCTCCTGTCACTTCAAGTATTTGGGTAGAGGATTAAATACAATCCATGACCGCCAGTTTCAGTTTGAGAGCTTATCAAACACCAAGACAACGAACAGAAGAAAATAAGAAAGGCTTTCAAAACTGGAAACTGGAATTCTTTTTAGAGAAACAATCACTTTATCCTCTCCTGTATTCACTCTGACCAGTGAAACACCTTGCCTATTGTCATCACATTATACTGCAGCAAAAGTGAAGGCAGGTTACAATTTTCACCCAGCATGGAGAGGCAGTGCATGACTTATGGTCATATATTAAGATGTTGTACAGTATGTGGACCTGTAAGACAATACATATATTACCACAGGCAATCATTCCTACCTGTGGCCATCAGACCGGATAATTCCTCCTAATAACCACATAATTACGCACAACAATATTTTGCATACTTATTCATGTATATTTCTTTTACTTATAATATTGATAATATATGACCATCAATATAACAGAAATATACATGAAAAAGTGTGAAAAAATATTGTTGTGTGTTATAATTATGTGGTTAAATGTTGATTTTCACTGAAAAATGCAGAGGATAATACAGTGCACTCTTACCTGTCTCTTCTACACTTAATCTTCTTATCTTATCTTATCTTATCTTATTATAATAAATGGTGATAAATCATTAAAACTAAGGTTACATGTAGAGACATATTAATTTAGAAGTTCAACAGTTTATTGCATTTCATGAAGACTTCATTTATTAAACTACAGTTGTTTTAAGTCACTGTTGACATGCAACATAAATGTAATAGTATGTATTTAACCATCCTCAGTTTGTCTGGGTTCCATGAGCAGTAGTTACTGTATGTAGTTGAGTCCCTGTTGAACACTGTGTTCTCACTCCTCCTCCTTCTAAAAAAAAAAAAAAGAAAAAACGGCTGATCATATGACCACAGCAGCACCCAGCTCCACTTCCTCAAACTTTGAGTCCGTCCAGCCGCTCAGTCACCTCCGCACATCCTCCCCTTTTACTCAGGAAACGAAAGAGGATTTAACTGCGGCGGAGCGTTTGCGTGTGTCGCTGCGGCGGACAGACAGACAGACAGACGGACGGACGGACGGACGGACAGGCCCGGTGCTGTGGTGGCGGCCCTCATGGCAGCCCTGAGGAGCGGATCTGGAGCGACGGGACGCCGACACGCAGCCGTCACGCTCACGCTGCTCGCGGCGCTGCTCACCTGCTGCGTCAGGTGTGCGCAATGTGCCAAACCGAGCAACATCATCCTCATCCTCGCAGACGACCAGGATGTGACGCTGGGGGGAATGGTGAGTGTCCCGGAAAAGCCATGTTACCTGAGTTATTGTGTGGACTTATATATACTAGAGATACCATCTGTGTGATCGGAGCCACTGTCAGAGTGTTTAGACTCATTCAACACCGACTTTAAGACACTCAAGTATTTTTTTGTGGGGATTTCCAGCTGAATTTGTCTCTAGATTTAACTATAACCAAGTAATTTATCGGCATTTATTATAATTGTATGTTTTGCATTTTGTTCTGTTTTTTCCCTACATTTAATATTTCATATATAAGCTTAGAGTGAATTCAACAGTCATTATATCAAAACAGAGAAAATTAAATAAAACATGATTTTCAGCAAAAAATATATTATTGATTCTACATAACTTTATGGGTTTTATTGCTGAACCAGTGTTGCAGAAGTCTATGGTGTTTCTGTATTTACTACAGATACTATGGGTATATCTGAAAAAGACATCTAATGCTGCTAAAATGCTGCAAAACTGCATTTACCTGAATTATTTAACTGTATTGATAGCATTTTTGGTTCAAAAGTTATTTAACATTTTAGATCGATAGATGTTTTTGGGTCTTTGAGAGTTAAAGTTGTTTTATGGTGTTAGAATGATGCCGGGCTGAGCAGGTCAGCTGACTGTACATGAAGTGAATATTCTGGCTCTTTGGATGTTGTGGAACTACAGTCAATTAATTAGCTGATTAGCTGTCAATCATTACATTATTCAACAAATATTTTGGTAATTGATGAATCACTATTTGGTGAAGATAAATGGGTATAAAGTGTTATTTTCTTCCTTCATGACCAAAAATATATCACAAATGTAACTGTTCCACCGTCAGAACACTGTCTCTCAGTCTCTTTATAATGTCATTTTTTCACTTCCTGTGTTTTTTTTCATTGATTGAATCTTATTGTGTCTTTGATGTCATTTTTGTCTTGTCTTGCCTCATTTACTATTATATATATTTTCGCAAATCTTTTACACCATATTTGTCCCTGTTTCATCATTTTCATCTTGTTACGTCTCTTTTCTCCACTGCATTTCATATGGCCTTAGCGAGGTCAACATTTATAAACTCTTCCAACGAACACTCTCCTCTGTTCTAATTAGGAAAATGAATTCACATATTATCATTAATGTGATATATTTTCCTCTGCCAGTGGGTGAGCTAATAAAAACAGCTCTGTGACCCATTTTGGCTCCCAACCCTTAGTTTGGGAAGCACATCTCTGTGACGCTGAAATGGATCTGACACAGCCTTTTATGGTGCCATTTGGGAAACACTAGTCAATATTTTTCTCCATGTTCTCAGATTATACAGACCAAACAACTGATCGAAAGTAATAACACTATAGCACCAACACAGGTGACCCCCTAGGGGAAGAACCCTATTGATTTTGGGTGTTCCATGAATATTAGCACTTGTCTAAATGGGGGGCGCTTCTGTTGAAGAATCAGTTTTTTTGGACATTGTTAATTGATATAGTTGGCCAATCAAGCACAAATGTGGTTCATATCGATCATCCAAAATTAAGTTGGTATCTTTTGTACATTGTGTTGTTTATTTGCTTTATTATATAGCAGAGGATTGGGGGGATTTTGGGGATATACCCTTGCTGTCATCCCCGACAGCATCAGCCTCGTTTCTAATGAAATAGTCTGTAATTAACAGATGTAATGGACTCGTTGAAAGTATCCATTACAGCCAGAGAAGAAAACAGGTCTCTGGAAAAGGACAATGCAGTAGCTAATAGAACCCAGAGTGTGTGTTATTTGCAGAATAACATATTCCCACTGTAATTAGTCATTTGTTTTGGGAAACGAAGCCTGTGTTCACCTTGCCTCCATCTTCCTCTGTAGACCCCTATGAAGAAAACAAAGGCCTTAATTGGAGATGCAGGAGCGACGTTTGTCAACGCTGTGAGTGTTCGTACCTGTGATTGCTTAAGGCTGTGAAATGTTGACAGACAGGCTCACGCTTTCGTCCCTCTCATTCCCCTGTTCTCCTGTTCCTCAATCGATGCTCTCGCTTCCTTCTGCTGTGAAGTTTACAGTCACGCCGCTGTGCTGCCCCAGCAGGAGCAGCATTTTTACGGGTCGGTATCCCCACAACCACGAGGTGAGGAACAACTCCCTGTCTGGGAACTGCTCCAGCTCCCTGTGGCAGAAGGGCCCCGAGACCCAGACCATCCCAGTCTACCTCGGGAAGCAGCATTATGAGACATTCTTCGCTGGAAAGTATCTTAACCAGGTGTGAACATATGCATAGTTTCAGAGCTGATAAGAACCTGTTTATCCAGCTTTATAAAACTCACAATGTAAGTTCTGTGTTTAGTGTCCTTGGTCGAATCACCTATGACATAAAGAAGTGGCTTCATTTGCTGTATCAGATTGTCACAGTTCCTGTTTCCTCACTGACATACAACAAAGTAATGTTTTTACAGGTTAGAAAAGTATATTTGGATAAATGTGATGTTAAATGAAAAAGGACAACCGGTGGAATCTGGTAAAAAAGTTAAATGTTGAGCTCGATGATTCATCCTTGACATTTAAACACTTGACATCTGACACACACTCATTTGTCCACGAGCTTTTAAGCAGCATGTATCTGCTGATAAAGACCATGTGATAACTGGCATCCACTAAACTGCATGAATCAACTTCTCTTCTTAAAGGATCAGTTTACTTGAATCACAAACATGAGGTAAAAATGTTGTAAGTTACTGCTGTATGTTGATATATACTTAGGTGTTTTTATTGAACTGTGACATAACTGAATTATTACTGCTTTTGGTAGTCATAGCATTAAACAAAATTATATTTAGGTGCCGCAGCTGCGATACATCTGTCTAGAACTAGTGTCTCTGGTCTAAAAAATCTGCAAAAAAATGAATGACAGTGTCTCTCTTTAAAGGAGTTTCTGTGGGGTTACATACAGAAATAGGAACAAATATTTATAGTAGTTACGAATCTTAAAGCAACCTCTGATTTAACTGCTTCCTCTGTCTTCAGTATGGTAAACAAAGAAGCATATAAAGAAGAAAGAATATAAATAAAATAAATAAAAAATAAAAAAAGCTGATTGAACTGCTTCCTTTGTCTTCAGTATGGTAAAAAAGAAGCGGGAGACGTTGGCCATGTTCCTCTGGGTTGGGACCAGTGGCACTCTTTGGTGAGTCTCACACATACTAAATGAACAATTTTTTTTCAGTTGTTTGTTCATGATTATTTCATTGACATTTGTTTCACAATCTATAACCAAAAACTCAGTTCCCATCCCTTGAATTTCCCAGAATACAAACAATGCCACAGAAACATAAATAAGGCAAAATTCTATTATGTTTCTTAATGTTACAATTCAGATGCGACGGCTCATGTCAAGTATTTTCACATAACAGTCTGTGTATCATATCGCTTCAGGTGGGAAACTCTCAGTACTACAACTACACCCTGTCTGTTAACGGCAAAGAAGAAAAGCACGGAGACAGTTATGAGAAGGACTATCTGACAGACCTCATTGTGAGTATTGATTGAACAGTATGTTTTGAGTGTACATGACAGCCATGTCCCAGTGTTATATCATGTTTTAATGATGTTAAAGCACGATTATGTAAGAATTTATAGGAAGAATGAGACTGTTCACCCTGTAAAGTGTCTGTTTCAGCTCCATAAACTTGTAAATTGTCTAGTAATGTCTTTGCTGCCAGTCAGCTCAGTAAATAGTTAATCAATAACCAGGTAGTATCTCAGAAATATGAAGACCACAAAAAATCAGGCTAATATAGGACATTTGTCCAAGTAACATCCACACGGCTGTGAAGAGTTATGTGTTGCTTGTGTTTTTATTCCGTTGTATGTCAACTCTGTTTAGAAGTTACTGGTGATGTAGCGATTAACCTTTCTCTCTTTCTGAAGTTTATGAGAACTGAACTTTCCTTTATTGCATGTTTGTAAAAATGCGTTGCCGTGATTTTTCTCTTACAATATAAATGAACTTTGAAGAGTCAAATTCAAGGTTAAAATATATTCAGCAGAAACAGATGTGGCCCATCTTGGGGGAAATGAGCAAAAATATATGGGTCAAAGTGCAAATATGTACTTTTTTGGAACTTGGTAATGACACATTACCCGTAAAATGTGTTGTCACCGTAAATGAATCATTCAGTCATTTGGTTTTTTCTGAAAAAGTACATTTACAGACGAATACAGATGGATACTCACATTTCATGCTGTATGTTGGTTGTAGAAAATAATCTAGCAGAGTATTTTACTGAACTGTGGATCAACAAACTTAGCAAAGATAATAATGTCACATAATAACTTTATACCGTCATAAGCCTCAGAATCAAACTCACACGTGTAGAAGAAACACTTTGATGTCAGCACCATACTTCATTGTTTTACTTCAGGGCTGCGTCCGGTGGTGAAACCTTTCTGAGAGGAGGATTCTTTGAGGTGTCATGTTTGGTATTGGGTACAGAAGAATGTGTTGCGTAAATATTTGGGCAATGGATATGTTCCTCTTGGTTTGTGTGTGGGTCTAATTCAGTAGTTAATATTTTTTGACTGAGTTACTTCATGAATGAAAGTTGTATATGTAACAAAAGCCTCCTCATAGTTTTACATTAAATATTTATTGAAACTAAATGTTTAAAACACAAAATGGCTGGAAACATTATAATTGACAGTAGCAGAATACTGACAGAATAAGGCTAAACTTATAGCCTTATTTGACACAGTGTTGGATCATTACTCATAACAGACTAGTTTGTGTCCTGAGGTGATAATAACTCACAGCTGCTTTCCAAATATGGTACTTGTGTCGGGGGGGGGGGGGGGGGGGGGGGGGGGGGGGGGGG
>JAPQRQ010000005.1:32450286-32473735 GCA_037367365.1 Apogon talboti | reverse complement strand
CTGATTCAGGGTTTATGATGCTCTGAGCAATTTGCCAATCACACACACACACACACACACACACACACACACACACAAAATGTTTCCTCTATCTGTAAGGAAACATTTGTTCTTAACCAAAGGTTTGCTGGTACACTGCAGCTGACACTAATTCAGTCTGTGGAGGGTGAACAGTACAGATCAGTTTAATATATTGACAGCCTGCTCATGATTTTATCTTTTCAGCACTTTGAAGAAGTAAAGACAGCTGGTCTTTCTTTTGTGGACACCACATATGTGCCTAGACATTTAAAAATGGACTCAGCTCAAAGATCTGAAGTCTGATGTTTTGTCCATTACTTTTTAGAGTATTAACATGCAAGTGTCTTTTGTCGGGTGATACATGTGAGAAATATTTTTTAATTGTGAGGAATTAGTTAAGGGAAATTAAATATGAAACAAATGCTTTAATCTGTGTGCCTTGTGTTTGCACTGACAAGGCTCATGTGCCTTAAATGTGAATGTATTTGCACTGTGATGAAACTGATTGAAATAAATCAAAAGAAGACTTTAAATCCAGTTGTTCTTTGTTATATGTACACAAACATGACTTTTTTTTTGGTAAATCTTCAGAGAAAACACAGGCAGTTGAAAATCCATATACATCCATTGTACTAAACCCAATACATATTTTTAATGATAATGAATGATGTTTACATTTATATGACATCTTTTCATTTTTGGACTTCATTTCACAAACTGTATTGTTGAAAAGGTTTGTATGGGAAAGAAATTGAAACTGAACCCACATGTGAGCCTTAAGTTTATCAAAGTTGAAACTGTCAGTGACAACACCTTAGTATGTAACTTTGGCTTTGTACTCTATGCAAGAACAAAATCCAGCTGATGGTAGAACAAACCAAGTCCCGGTGTCAGCGCAGTCAAATCAGATGTACTTATAAACAGCTTTATCTCGGAGTGTTTGGATCTCTAACTTAACCGGACATTTGTAAAAATATGACAGTAGTGTCTCTGAATAACCTATTAAGAAGTAGAACTTCACCGGTGACAGCTTCTGCAACATTAAGGCGCACACGATGAGCATGTTGCCGCGCCTTTTGATCACAATCTCATTGGCGATGCAACCGTGGAAGGTCCCGAACATGAATCGTCTAATGAACACGTCCTCTACTGCCCGCTCGGCTGCTCCCCCTTCTCCTTTGAGGTGACCTAGAAGAAAAGGTGCAGAATATTATCCTGAGAGTCTTGGTATAAAACATCAGTTATTACCTACGCCAAGGAGGTTATGTATTCACCAGGGTTTGTATGTTTGTTTTTTGTTCGTCTGTTAGTTAGCACGTTTAGCATGGATGGATTTTAATGAAATTTTCAGGAAATGTCCGAAATAGGAAAAGGAACAAGTGATTAGATTTTTGGGGTGATCCAGGGTTTTGGTTTTTTTTTTATGGCATTTTCAGTTGAATAACCTCTCAGCTGGCAAGTCTGTCTCTGCACATGACATTTGACACCATGTCAACATGGCCCTATTGTTTATCTGTTGCCTAGTAACCCACTTCAAGGGTATTATATGTTACAGCAGCATGGTGGGGAACTGAGCTGCCATGGCGGAGGTCTGCGCTCTCCAAGTGCTTTTCTAGTTAGAATATAAATTCATTCTGCAAAGTTCTTAAGTCTTGCTGATCACCAGAGACAAGTCAATTATTCAGGCACACAATCCTGTTGTATTCCAGGATCGTTCATATATAATATAGAACCACTGCATAGTTAGTCATGTGATGTAAGAACTATGGATTTCTGAGGAAAACAAATAAGGCACAGAAGAAAGAGAAGAGGCTCTAAAAAGCTTGCCTATTTCAGAAAATAATCTCATGTTAACTTCCACTTTTGACTGCACTAAAACTTTTTAATCATGTCAAATATTCATCACCATGTAACAGTTCAGATATGAAGAAGAGAGAAACACAACACATGATATTTTTAAAGCTAAAAAATACAGGGTAAGTGGTAAACATGGATAAGCGTCTTACAGGAGTGCTGTGAGAGCCATCCTTTGTGGTGACCGATGTGATGAGGATGGAACGCTTGCTCATAGGTTAAAGGTTTGTCTCCTTTCCCCACACGGATACGAGCTGCTCGATTCTGGAAGATGAGGGTAAAACCGAGAAATACAAATAAACAAGGTGTCTACATCACTTCTTAAAGCAAGCAGACCTCTGTGTAATAGAGTCAGAGGTGCAGTGGTTTCTTTTTTAATGCAAAACAAGTTTGTGAAAGAGCTTTCTTTATGTGAATTTTAACATGTCTTATGTTGATCAGTTTTATTACTATGAAAACCCAGTCATTAGAAGATTTGGACACACAAAGTTATCAGAATCCTTATCTTACTGTTCAGTGATGATGGGAGGAGAGCAGTGTTTACCTTGCAGCACACAGCAGTGACATGGAGGGCTCTGCTTCCGAAGGTATCGCAAAATAAACTGGACCTGGTTAAGGCATTCTGAAGAGGAAAAAGCAAGCAATTATAGTTAAACCCACCAAATTTCGATGCACAACATCAGCGACAGACATACTGCCAGAGTGTTTGTACTGGGCTATAGTGAAAAAAGAGGGGATGCATAGTATTAGACAGCGGGCCATACACACGTGATTTGCACGGTTAATTTTCGAAAAGCATGGCCAAAAAAAATGGTGCACGGCTTGCTCAAAGCCGTGCTAATTATCAATATATTTTTCCCTTAACTTGTCCCGGACTAATTTTGGCTAAATACATCTATTGTTTGCAAAAATGAAGCAAATTAACTCTAGAGAGTCCTTGGACATGTCGGCGCGTCCTGATGAAATGAACAACTTAAGATGACATGGCAGACGGAGCCTCACTGAAAAGTGCAGATGTCAAACTAATACACATGCGGATAGAGACAGATGGTCAGCCACGCGCTGATATGTTGACCGATCCATGTGACTACACGCTTCCATACTGTTTATATACTTGTATGTGGCACAGATGAGTCAGACAGCAAAACTGAATCAAACTGTTCCTATGGACTCTTTTGATTGAAACTAATGCTCAGACTAAATATAACTTGTTGTTTGTTTGCTTGGATCCTTAATTTTCTCAACAATAAACTTAACTGGGATAAATAGGTTTTTTCCCCGATCTGTTCCTCATTTATAGAAGTTGTGGTTATGAGATGATACGATGCATGGTAGTGCACATGGACATAAATATTAAAATGGATATCCATGGTCAAGCATCCATGCTACGTGGTATTATTAGTATCTACTATTGTACCTGTATGTACATCTATTTGATCACTCAGCTACCATACAGGTGACACAAACTAAAGTAAAACTAAGTTCTATTCTATTTCAACACCCTGAATTTGAACAAACTCTCAAATACCAGTGATACTACATGAAGATTCTTCTAAAGTTTTTCCAGTGAACTTATACATACATGTTCATGAAGCATATGATGTGTTTTTGTTCAAATATATATTAATACAGGAACTTTATAAAGTAAATGTCTATCTCATGACAGTTCCTACATGCATGCAGATCACACCAAGGCATACTTGTAAGCATCTTCAAAAAAAAATTATTTCATCTACAACAAAAACAATAATATTGCTCATCCAAGACATTCATCTCAGGATCACCCAAATGATGAACCTGTGAACTCCACTGAAGTGGGTGGGAATTTGAAGGGAGGCGGGTTGTTCTTGTTCAAACTTTTACTAAGTGCTGTGCGACATGCCAGATCGGTAGTATAGATATAACCACCAATAAACACACAGTCATCGTTCCTGTACAAGTACAGCAACTGCACGTTTGGTGCAGGTAGAGACGGTAAAAACGGGTTTCTAAGTGAATTTCTCGCAAACAGGAAGTGCTTGCATTAAAGACCATATATGTCTATAAGAAAGATAACATATCGCCACGTTTCTATCGGTGGAAAAGTGCATCATATGGACCAATCAGATACTGCGCGTAATCTGGTTGCTGCGCGACCACGAAAGTTGTGGATTAACGGTAACGGAAAAAAGACAGCAATACAATTACTAAACTTCAAGATGTCAGAGGTTTGTGCATATTTAGCGTTTTTTTGACTGTGCAATTAGTCTGTTGTGTCGATACTACGTGATTTTTATCTTTTGAAAGGGGGTTCTTCTGATTGGCCCTGAAATATGATACATGCAGCAGCCACATAGATAGTAAAACAAGCAGAACAGACTCAGTCCCAAAGATCTCATATTTGATTATCTAAGATAACTTTTATACCTAGTCATCTCCATGAATTTATTTGAATTTATGTAAATTTCAACTTAATTTGTAATTCTAGTCACCGAAAAGTGACCAGAATTTTATTTTCCCCATTACTTTATTTTCATTATTTCATGGAAACCACCAAAAGATAAAACATGCAAAGCCATTAACTGAAAATAAAAATTAACAATCACAAAGCAAGAAATGAGGTTAACTCGATAGAATGAATTGGCAAAAATGACAGAAAAAAAAATATATTGAATCAAATTCTAAACTTATTTTCCATGTCAAAACATAACATTTAACATACCAAAATGCAAATGCAGCATTTAAGGTCTATTTTTTCCGATTTTTTCCGGGGGCCGAGGGGGACGCTACGCGTGTCGCTTTTACACCCGCTGGAATATTAATTACCCTGTTATTGTTTTTTTATACACCCTGATCCTCCATTTCTGCCTAATATAACAATATGGCCACAGTGTTGCACTTCTGTGGATGATATACACCACAGTTACAACAGGTGAAATGCAACCTAAAGCTTTGTTTGTGTATGCTGTGTTTAATGTTACTACAACAATCATAGTAACACTTTACACGAAGAAGTAAAACATACATCCCATTCTGTATAGTCGCACAATATGTCAAAAACTACAAGTACATTAATGACAAATTAAACACGAGATTCATATTGTCTGTGAAGCAATACTAAATGTCACTAAAACACAAGTATTCCCAATTTGTTTGTTGTTTAGAAACTGGGAACTTTATTACAGAAACTTAAAAAAAACATCTTATTGTAGTTTCACATCTAAACGCTACAGTGACATTAGCTAACGGTTAGCTAATAGCTTTTAAACCGAAAGCATATTGTTAGAGCTGAATTTAAGCGTGATATTTGCATTACTAAACTCGTAATATCAATTCGATTTATTAATAATATCCAAAATGTTCGTTTTGTTAAAATCCTCACCAGTAGCCTCACGCTCCCTGCGCTGTTCAAGGACGCCGCCATGCTTTTCCACTGCCCAAACACTTGGAGGGTAACAATAATGATCAGGGAATTGACTTTGTTCTGTTGGTCTCAAGCTACTACAATTTTATATGTATTAATACATTTTGTAGCACTCTAATAATAGTAACTTGCTTTACGTTGGCTAAATTGTCATTTTTATGGAAATTGTGACTGTAGAGTGGAACTGTTTGTTGACGACCATGTATCCGTTTCCAACGGATGATTGTTGAGCTGTACCAAACGGAAATAATAAATAATAAAATAGATTAGGGAGAATTTGACTTTAAATAAACCTATTTTGATTGTTGTCGTCAGTGGGATAATACATAAATAAGTAATTTATTTTTTTGTATTTTATATTTTGATCCCACGATTCCACTCAAGCTTTACGTTTGTTTTCAATTTAATGCTGAAAGTCACGGGACCGGAAGTGTTATTGTTCTGGAAAGAGCAGCACAGGCTTCAAGAAATCTGACCCAGCAAGTCCTCCTTGTATCTTTACTTAAACTAGTTCTCAAAGATTTGTTTTTACGCGTAAACTGTTGCCATAAATACTTCAGACTTTAACGCATAAACGGATAACTATTACAGGCTGCGATGGCGTCGCCGCTGGAGATGACAGAGATGTACGACAACGCTCTGCTGGGGATTCTGCAGCATGTGGGAAACATTCAGGACTTTCTACAGGTCTACTTCGGCTTTTTGTACCGCAAGACGGACTTTTATCGCCTGTTGTCAGATCCTAATGACAAGATGGGCTTTCCTCCTGGAGTGGCAGAGAAGATGGTTCTTAAGGTGAAGTTCACTTGTCGAAATGTAGTTACACATTCTCATGGCAATGGAGACCATTTAACGACTGTTTATCAACCAGTAAAACTACTACGTTACTCTGTTGACATTATTTAGCAGGAAGCCTTAAAAACCTATTTATCGGAGTCATAAGTGAGCTATATTTCCGTGCATTAGCAGAGTAGTCACTGATATTTAAATAAGATCAGTGTGATTCTTCTTTAAGTAATATGTGGAAAATGGTTATTCAGTTATTCGCTAAAATATAAACTGCCTATTATTTAAATCTAAACAATTTAAGTACGTTTACTTATTTGTCAGGGAAGTTCAATCTTAGAGATGCTTTTTTCCCCAGATTCAAATTGGTAGGTAATTTTCATGGTCTGCAACTTTCATATATTTGGACCCAAAAAGGTCAAACAGGAGATAAAGTCAGACTGACCAGAACTAAGTTAAATACTAAACTCTGCTTATGATTATATAACATTAAAATGTCCTTGTTTGTAAAATACAACTCTGTGATAAAGTGCAGTGTTGGAATGTAGTAAAGTACTTTAACTGTTACTTTTACTTTAGGTCAGTGCAACTTCATACTTGTACGCCATTATTTCTCAGAGGAAATCTTATATAACTCTGCATTTGTCTGACATTTTTAGTTTGTAAAAAGTTTGAAGCCCCTCTTTTATTAAAATGCATTTTCATTGAAAAGTATTTTCTTGAGACCTTCACTTTTTAGAAATAAGTGTTCTCATGATGCAACAAACTTCTGATGATCTTAGAGAGTATAATGCATTGCTATAGATTAAACTACCAGCAGTAGTTGAAATGATTCCAACCCTAAACATGTACATAAATACAGTACTTTAATGTATCAAAAATATCAAATATGATCATGAACACTGACTGAGGGAACATTTAAAAGTCTATTAACTATTTTTATGTTAATATTTGTAATACACTTTGCTCATAATACTTTTACATAGATAAAGTTTTGAATGCATCACTTTTAGTAAAGGGTCCGTGGCTACTAAAGTGAGTCCCAGTGCCAAACAGGCTCAAAAGCTCTAAAGAGTGTTTTCTAGAGGTCGACCGATATGGGTTTTTCTAAGACGATGCAGATTTTTAAAAATTTGCTCAACCAATCGCCGATATCTACAGCTGATTTTTGAGGCCGACATTTAAGGCTTTTTTTTTTTTTTTTAAAGCACATTGACCGTAAAATACAATTGAAACACTCAGATAATTAAGATTTTTATGTAGCAATAAAAATTAAATTATTAATACACGTACACATAGTACTCTTCTAACATTTATTGAACTTCAAGTGCTGCCCACACAAGTGCCTGATGAAATATTTTATAAAATTTTTACTACTGATCAAATATCAGCTTTCGAAAAAAAAATTAAGGCTAATGGCTGATATTGAAAAAAATCTATAAATCGGCTGGCCGATATATCGGTGTACCTCTAGTGTTTTCCTCTCTGGTTAAAGTGAACTAGTGAATTGGTAAAATCCAGGCTTATACCCTGTTCGATCATGATACCGCACTAATGGATTACTTGAACCATTTCATGTGTGAAATGTTGTGTTTCCTCCTCAGACATTTAAGTTGTTTGAGAAAGTGGCAGAGCATGACAGAGAGCGACAGGTGATTGAGCGTCAGCAGAGAGAGGAGAGTAGAGCTGTTCCTCCGGCAGTTCAGGAGCTGGAAGTCATGTGTGAGCCTCAAGAGGATACCAAAGAGCAGAACGCATCAGAGGACGCACAGATGGAAACCTCCCCCTTGGACGGTGGGGACGCTTCAGCTCCTGCCCCACCAGAACCGGCCTACGAGCCTCAGTCCAGCAGCAGCAGCACAGACCAGTTACCTCAGGCAGACCAGGCAGCCGCTGCCAACGCCAAAGAGTGAGTAACTCCAAGTGTCAACAAATCTTTAAATAATCTTTAAGTAATCATTGGAGTTCATTGGAGGTGGAAGTCTTTTGCAGTGCATTTCAGTAAATACACTTTCACTTGTCTGTATTCCCAACCAATGAATGAGAGATACGTCAGGATAATGCAGTTGTAGCTGATAATTAACTGTCATACAAATAATTAGAATTGAGGATTTAATTGTGTTTTCATGTCCATTTCACACCGTAAGTATAGTATTAGTCTAATAACAGTACAACTAATGAGGAAGAAGAGACATTTACTGACACTGAACACTGGAACACATAAATAAAAACTGCATTTCTGTGAACTTTTAGTACTTGCAAACAAATATCAGCAGATATGACAGAAATATTGTAAATATATAACAAAGCCTGTTACTGAAATATACTAGAAAGTTTTGATAATGACAGGAACCAATGAAGTAAACACCTCAGTATGAAGTGGATGCCGCAACCCAGTGCCATTAAAAGAACATCAGTCAAATCTCAAACACTGGAAAATGATGTAAAAATACTTTTAGAAATGTGACTGTTGTTTTAGTTTTGTGCCATTAATGGAAATGATTATTATAATTTTTCAAAATATGTGCAGTCAATTAATTTCACTCAAATGATTGGAATAAAACAATTATACTAAATGCAATGTTCTAATGTTACCTTAACTACAGTAGATATACTGTAGTTACATTGTCCCTTTGATATACTACAGAACTATAATTTGACATTGTTTATAGAACTAGTCTATCAATTAAGTTTATACAGTAGCTGGCTCTATATGTTGGATATACAGCTTGTAAATATCTGACCATTAGCACCTTCTTTAATAATAATATTAATTGGTCCTATGGATTTCCTGATTTATGTTTACATTTTT
This sequence comes from Apogon talboti, assembly GCA_037367365.1. Lineage (NCBI taxonomy): Eukaryota > Metazoa > Chordata > Actinopteri > Kurtiformes > Apogonidae > Apogon > Apogon talboti. The sequence goes on along the minus strand of JAPQRQ010000005.1, from coordinate 32,464,859 downwards.
AAAATCTTAGATGCTTTTAAATTTACACGCAAACAGTGTTACATTAACACATTACATTAAAACTGGTTACATTAATGGTTAAGAGTTTTTATTCTACCTAAAAATCTGCCGTAGCTTTGACCCCTCAGACCTTTAAAGTGGACTCTAATTTGAGGATTTCCTGTCATTTTATATCTATTATATTAATAATAGCTAATGTTTGTATTAAACAAGGATGGTTATTGTTATTAAAAGCTCAGGCTAAAGCTGCTCTGAACACTTCATATCAAACATTTTTTATACTTTCATAATGAGTCTCATCAACTCATCATAGATTTTGTAAATAAGCATTGAATACAGGCACAACATGCACACAAATGATATAGTCATGGCTTATATGTAAATGGTCAAACTATGTCCTCCAATGAGCAGGTAAAGGGTAAAATATTTACCACAAATATGTTCTGCTGTGATACTTGTTTTTGTGTTGTTAACAGTGTTCATGTATCGTATTCCAGATCAGTTTCATCCTCCAGTTGGTACATCTGGGGTGAAAAGTTTCCATGGGTGCGGTGCTCACAGACGCTGTGTGCTGGGTTTTGGCAGGCTTCCTGTAAACTGGCCAATAAGAGCAGAAGTTTTTCTGGAGGGGGGGCCAGAAAGAACATGGCCTATTTCTGATAGAGGCCTGCATTTAAAACCAGTATCAGATAAACAGGGAGTTTCTTGAACTGTAAATTATGCAAAGCTGTTTTGTGGGAGCCCCAGAATAAAAATGTGCATAATAGATCCTCTTTAACCGATGAGGAGGAACGAGTCGGTGAAATCAGCTGCTGTCAGACTTCTGGGTCAGTGCAGACATGTCCAGCGCTTTTAGCCTGTGATGCTGTCTGTGATGAGGAGAATATAGAGCCGGGACAGAGGCAACCCAGATACAGAGCTCTCCCCTGGGTCACATATATCTTCTGTTGTAGAGCCGCTGTCATAGATTAATGACTATAACCAGTAAATTAACAAGTATCAGATGAAGCTGTCATCCTGGTGCTGTTATGAGGCTTTTTATATGTAGTTATTATATAGTAACTTAAACTAGGGCTCTTCATTTACAACAACTTCACAACTTACAACAGGTCAAATTACATCGAAAGCTTAAATCACAATATTTAAAGAGTTTAATATAAAATTATCCCGGGGCTGTAGTGAGTAACTGACAGCTGATAGTGAATAATCTGAGCAGTCTATTAAAAGAAAAGTACAGTTTCTCTGATTTCAGGCTCTTAAAATTGAATATTTTTCTGTTTTCTTTCCACCTCTTTGACATTGAACTGAATGTTGCACCAAATAAATGACATTTTGACAAAGTCTGCATCATCCAGCGATGATTTAATGAAGTGAGGAAAGGAAAAATGAATCCAGGCACATTTTCACCTTTTTTCTCAGAAATGAAAGAGATGCTACTATCATCTGGAAAAATACAGTTGTTGAATGCAGTCTTTCTAATAAATTTTAAGCTTTTCACTATCTGTGGACATGAATTTAGACGACACATTAAAATGAAAGTAGACTGTAGAGTGTAGAATAGATCTGCTCATAAGATAATGCAGATATAATGTTGTTAAATAAGCGATCATTTAAATCAATCAATTTTGCATCTCACTTATTATTAAATAGCAACAAGATATAATCATTTTATCCATCAGCGATCAACTGCTGCTGTTGAAACTATTTGACAGGTTGATTTCTGTTGATACTGAATAAAGGACACTAATACTTTCTTAATCTTCCATTGATGCATTTATTAAGTCAGATCTGGGAGACCATACACTGCATGCCTACACAAAGGATCTCAAAGATTTGGTTATTGTTTTGCCTTTATATAGGTCTTCAGCATGTATCCAAGGTAGCCTTGTTCCCCAGCTAGTCCACACATCTGGAAGTCATTATATACTATACCTTAGACCACATTCCTTTGCCTTATATATAATTTCATACAGAAACTTTAAATGCACATAGATAAATCAGCCTTACACTATTGAAAAATCCTCATCGGACAAATACTAGTCTTTTTAGAGCTGCACAAAATCACTGATAAATTAGCAGTAATCCTTTCAAGACAAGCTGCCAGGAAGTTGCACACATCACCTCTATGAACAATAGAGCTGTAAGAGGATGTTCTGCATGCTGTCATTTTTCACTTCCCTTTAATCTCCACGAATGTCACACTGAGTAAATATGACTAATAAATGACAAAGCTTTTACATTATGTCAGGAAAATGTTTCTGTATGTGCATTCACTGTAAACACACTGAAGAGTGATTAGAGAGAATCTACAGCGTAAGGCAGTTTGTGTAACCTGTGTTTTAACGTGTGCGCATGTTGTGTTTCAGGAGTCAGAAAGCTTTTCAGTCTGACCCTGACAGTTACAACGGAGCGGTGAGAGAAAACTACAGCTGGTCTCAGGACTACACTGATGTGGAGGTCCGCGTGTTCGTACCAAAGGCAGTTGTTAAGGGTCGACAGGTAAACGCGGTGTAATACTCCTCCCCTCAGGGCCGCTGCTGTCTGAACCATTACAGTTTCGTGTCGGATTTATTTTTTTTTTTCTTCACGGTCTCCCTCAGGTGACGGTGAGCCTGCAGACCAGCAGCGTACGAGTGTGTGTGAGGGACGGCGCGGAGGAAAAAACACTGATGGAGGGAGAATTCACACACAAGATCAACACTGAGAACTCTCTGTGGAGCCTGGAACCAGGAGACTGTGTAGTTGTGGGTTCAGACACTAGTCACTTGGATTTATTTGTGTGATTTTACTCAAAGGCAGTGATTTCATCTGCTCTATTTGTCCTCCAGCTGTCGCTCAATAAGACCTCCGAGGTTTGGTGGAACGCGGTGCTGAAAGGAGAAAAAGAGATTGATATCAACCAGATTAATCGGGAGCGCTCCATGGCAACGGTTGACGAGGAGGAGCACGCCGTTTTAGACCGACTCACCTTCGACTACCATCAGAAGCAGCAGGGCAAGCCACAGAGTCATGAAATGGTGAGGACCGACGGACTCTGGCTCACCCCTAGGTGGCACTGCAGTCCTTGTGTTTCTCACAGTCACGGGTCCGTCCTTAGTCGTCCACACCTTCACAGTCCAGGCGAGAGTCCTTCGTGCTGATCAGTGCACCCATGAATGGATCAGTCTAGTGAGTGTGAAGGCTGCGCCAATGAAAAGGTCCCGACCCAGTTTGGTGCTTTAGTAACACATGATTTTGACACCTTTTTCAATAGATGGAAATGAAAACACAAATGAAGGTGGTAACAAGCCAGCTCCACCCACTCATTCACCGCCTCACTCACTGAAGTCACTACATAGCTCAGTAGCACACATCAGAATTAATATCTAGTAAAGTAATAAATAAAAGTACATGGGTGATAATGAAAGAGGAGCCGCATCTAGATGTTCTACTGAAACTCGGAACAACGTAGCTTAGATATGCCCTAGATGCCAGCATTCATTTTAAACATTTCTCTTTTCATGTGCATATCAGTGAACTTAACTATAACTTACACCTTACACTCTCTAAATCTTAACTCGTATCCTCCTGAGACCCAGGAAAGTAAAAGGATTCACTTTTTTACATTAAATTGTTGCAATAATTGCCTTTATTTGAAACAGCATGATGGTTTGGGTTTTTTTCAGATCCATAATTTTTTTAGTGGACTATTTTTTCCAGTGGACTGCTTTTTTTTTTTTTTTTCTTTTGGGTCTCAGGAGGATATTGCACTCTGACTTATTGCTATGTAATTCCAGAGAACTGTTCCTTCTTGTACTTAAATAATTCTTTATTTATATAATTCTCCCTTATTAGGGTTTTATATATTAGGCACTTTATATTTTTTCTGCAATACTTACTTTATTATCTAAGCACTTAGGTTAAGATAACATGAGATGATATGAGATGAGATAAGTAAGATTAGATGAGACTTTATTGATCCCACGATGGGGAAATTTAATGAGGGAATTATAATGAGTTGTACATAAGTGCATATTGTACCTGCTGTTTACCGTTCATTTTTAAAGGATCCATGAATAGGAATGTGGACACCTAAAGACTACAGAGCATCCACAAAGGCATCATTGAAAATCCTCTGAAAGAATGACTCGATAACATAAATTCAAAGACATATCATTTTGTAAAGTAAATTTTGCGGGATCTTTGACTTTGAGAAACACCCATACGTTCAGTATTTATTTTTACGGGGTCAACGTGTGTCTGTGTCTCTTTGCAGAAAGTGCATGAGATGCTGAAGAAGGGCTGGGACGCTGAAGGCTCGCCGTTCAAGGGGCAGCAGTTCGACCCCTCCATGTTCGACATCCCACCCAGCGCGGTGCAGTTCTGAGGTGCCTCCACCTCACAGCCTAATGCGAACTGAATTCTAGTTTACAGGTTATCGGCTGTAGTACAGTCAAACCAGTCCGACTCCAACCGGGGGAGGAGACGTGACGCTGAGAGGTTGGGTTCGAGTGGAGCTGGATTAAAGGATTCTGACGAGGACACGTCATTACACGTTATGTGACGTTATGGCAGTATGAAATTGGTTAGATACTTGTACGTCGGTAACTGCTTTTGCTCTTTATTTAAAAATTTTGCAGTGCCTATGTTTTTGTGTTGGCCCTACTGAACGAGTCTTTTATTGCCATTTTTCCATGTTTATTGTCAGTTTAGTTGACAAAACACATGAATCAAACCAATAAAATGTTATAACATACTGTATTCTTTAATCTACTCTCATCTGGGTCAACATTTTCTTTCGCCCAATATCTACTTTGATATTTTGTTCTGTCATCTATATTTATAGAAAACAGATTTCAGTTTCTGCAGTCATGTCACTGGTTTTGCCACCATGTGCTGCTTTTAACTCCTGAAAATAAATACTGAATCCAGCGTAATGCATCAACAATGGATCAGTATCGCATATTCATGAAAAGTCAGTGTATTAAAATTGTAAAGCTAAACTATAATAAAAACATTAATTAGCCAAACTTTAAATGTTTATTAAATTATTCATGTTTATTTATGTGATTCATGATCATTAAGATAAATTTACAGCTGTATACACTTATCTCTGCCAAGGAGGTGGTATATTTACTGGAATTTGTAAAAAAAAAAATTAGATCACATTTAGTTTTTTCTTGGTCAGAAGTCAATGTTCGCCCACTGTTAACAGGTGAAATTTTATGTGCTCATATCTTGGTCAAAACTCAAGTGATTTGATTCTAAACAACCACACGGACATGTAGCATCAACGCCCAGGGTCATAGTAGATGAGTTTGTTCATGTACTGAGTGAAAATCTTTGGACTGTTGTTGAGATTTTAAAATAAAATCTTGAGTGAATTTGCATAATCATGCTTTGGATGTTATGGGGAGTATACAGTTGAAACCAAAAGTTTACATACACTGTATAAAGTCACATAACATTTTTTTCCCTCACTGTCTGGCTTAAATAAGACTGAATTTTTCCTCTTTTAGGTCAGTTAATATTACCAAAATTATTTCTTATTTGCTAAATGACAACAATGAGTTTTGTTTTTTTTTATTACTTTCTACAATGTCATAAGTTTACATACACTAATATTACTATACCTTTAAACAACTGAGGAAAGCCCACATGGTGACGTCATGGCTTTGGAAGCTTTTGATAGGGTAATTGACAACATGTGAGTTAATTGGCAACACATGTTCTCTGGCCTCAATTTGACACCATAAGTTTCCAGATGCCTGAAGGTGCCATATAAATGTCTGACCATCATACCACTCAGGTAGGAGATGGGGTCTGTCTCACAGAGATGAATGTGCTTTGAAGTGAAATGTGCTATCAACCCCAGAAAAAAAGCAAAAGACCTCGTGAAGATGCTGACTGAATCTGGTAAGGTGTCATTATCCACAGTGAAACGAGTCTTGTACTGACATGGGCTGAAAGGCTACTCCGCAAGGAAGAAGCCATTACTCCAAAAGCAGCATAAAAAAGCCAGATTGCAATTTGCCAATGGACACAGGGACAAAGACCTTAATTTCTGGCAACATGTCCTGTGGTCTGACGAAACTAAAATTGAACTGTTTGGCCATAATGACCTTCGTTACATTTGGAGGAAGCTTGTAAAGGCTGAGAACACCATCCCAACTGTGATGCACGGGGGCGGCAGCATCATGATGTGGGGCTGTTTTGCTGCAGGAGGAACTAGTGCACTTGACAAAATAGATATGGTATCATGAGGAAAGAACATTATATGGAAATATTGAAGCAACATCTCAAAACATCAGCCAGGAAGTTAAAGCTTGGGCGTAAATAGATATTCCAAATCAGCAGACTGCCAAGGTAGTTAGAAAATGGCTTAAAGACATCAAAGTTAATGTTTTGGAGTGTCCATCACAAAGCCCTGATCTCAATCCCATAGAAGGTTTGTAGGTAGAGCTGAAAAGGCATGTGCGAGCGACGACCAAAGTTCTAGCAAAATATTGTGAGAAGCTTGTGGATGGATACCCAAAACATTTGACTCAATTCATACAGTTTAAAGGCAATGCTACCAAATACTATGAAAATGTATGTAAACTTGTGACCTTGAGGAAAGTAATCATCTAAGGAACTCATGTTCATTATTCTGTCATTTAGCAAATAGAAATAATTGTGGTGATCCTAACTGACCTACAACAGAAAAGGTCTAGTCTGATTTAAGGTGAGACAGTGAGGGGAAAAAAAGCTTATGTGTCTTATTATACAGTGTATGTAAACGTCTGGTTTCTACTGCAGCTAAACGTTAGTAACTGATTGATTAAGTTGTGTTCCCTCTGTCTTTATTAGGTTCAGGTTACAGACAGCACCAGGCCCAGTGGAGAATTAACTACACGACTTTTCCCAGATGTGGAGGCAGTTGGTTCCCAGTAAACTTCTTTAGCAACTACTGTTTTTAACCTTTTTAGCTGTTGTTTATTATCTGCTGTAGCTTTTCCATTCTTTGTACACAGATATGATGATAATACTGTATTTTTTATTGAAAAGTGTTACATTTTCCAACATTTCCACAAACTTACACAGAAAATGCTACAACCCAGATGATACCCATGTCATCTGAAAACATGGAAAACTTAAAAATGAAAAAAATAAATAAAAAGCCTAATGAATCGCTAATTATCTTAGGTATTGCCAGTGGTGTTACTACTGGCTGTCATCTGATTCAGATACCTTGTGCAATCCTTCATACGTCTGTTTCTGTACAGCTAGACGATGTCTTTTGTTGTTCATCACATCATCATTGATCTGTTTCCTCCTTGCAAATATACAGGAGTAGGTAATGCACTGAATGGACCAATGAAAAATGGAAAGACAGATGCATAGTGGAGAAACACTCTCTGATGATGAAGCCTTCTGATCTGCTTTAGGCAAGAGGCGACATTAGGACACGGCCAGCATTGAACATTTGATCATTAAGGATCGTTTTGTTAGAATTAAATGACAAATAATTCATCAGAAATTGAAATCAATTGAATTTCGCCGCAATAATTCAGAGGGTGCATTCTTATTTGGATGGTCTGATAAATACTCATATGCCTTAATGCAGTAGTTTATATAGAGGAGTACACCCTTTGTACTTACAAGTCGCTGCATTAGAGGCAATCTAATGCCACAAGTTCATTAAGTGAAGACACTGTGGGATTCATGCGCAAGCAAATCTACTACTGCACAAAACAAAACAAAGGTACAAATTAGATTTCTGAAAACAGTGCCAACAAAAGTGAAAATGTGATTGCACCCCTATAGTAATGACAGTTTAACTATGATCACACTGCAAGAAAAGGCTCAAATCTGATTTCTTTGACTCATCTGTAACCTGTATGTTTTCTCATGACACTTTGAATATATCACATACTGTATATACTACATATATATCCATATATGGTCCTGAATCAGACACAGATCTGTTTTTTTTTTCAATGTGACCTCAGTCTGAACAGTCAGATCCAAACTCATGTGAATTATACGTCGCTTTAAATGGAGATTCATCACAACTCAATACAAGGAGTCACTCAATGCAACACGCACATGAATGCAGCAGTAAAATGCATCCACAGAAATCCTCACAGGGGCTTTTTTTTTTTTTTTACTGCACTGTGATATTACCTAATAATTTAGCTTGAAATAAACATTCTGAGTGCACAACTGTTATTTGTAGTATTTTCACTGTGTGTATTAGCACTCACCAGAATCTGGCATTAAAAAATACAGATAATGTGAACAGACAAACCAAAAAATCTGAACTCAGCAATAAGTCAGAATAGAGTACTAAGGCTGGCAGTGTGAATGCAGCCACCCCTTTCAGCTACTTGATGTTGCAGACCTGATGTTCCGCACAAAGGTGTCCCACAAGTGGTGTATGGAGCTCAGATCAGGTGTCCTGTCAGGCCTTCAGTCCTTCAGAAAGGCAGAGGTCTGAAGGCGTGGAGTGATGATGAGACCAAACGCTAACAGGAAGGGGATCATCTTCTTAAAAGTCTTTTGATACATTGTGGAAACAATATTTTTATCAATGAATTTGAGATTGTAAGTACAAGCAGAACTCATGTAGCCCAGGTTATGACCCTACTATGTTTGATTTGAACATTTTTCTTGATAATGTTCATCTCCATGTCTTCTAGGAAACTAAAAGACCATTTCTTTTTTCAATAAAGCTGTGAAACTTTTCCCCAACAGAGGAAAAATACACTACTTGGTCTCAGTAGGATAAGTTCATCGATATCAACTAGTTTGGATCAGATGATGGAAATACAGTATATTGATTAATCATTATTGACGCAGTGAAAAGACTCCTGCGAGGATTTTTGTGGATGCATTTTACAGCAGCATTCATGTAGCTTTTGAACTATTTTACAGCGCATGTGATTCCTTCCACTGTAGACTTGTGATGAATCTCTATTTAAAGTGATGTATGAAGTCACATGAATTTGGATCTGGCTGTTCAGACTGAGGTCACATTGAAAAAGACCAGATATATGTCTGATTCAGGATCTCATATGGAAGTGGCCACATCAAGAGGATAAGAACACACAAAAATCAATTTGTTTAGATCAGGTGAAAATATGACTATTGATTAATCATTATCAACAGTCATTGCGCAGAAAGAAGTTTCCCGTCAGTGTTTTTGCGGATGCATTTTACTGCTGCATTAAGTTATATGCCGCTTGGACAGACTCGGTCTCATAAGGATAAGTGCATACAAGGTTCAACTAATTTGGATCAGATGTGGAAAAGTATGATGGTGGGGGGTGGGGGTTCAACATGGTATCAGACATCTCAAATGAGCTGCTGATATACAGGATCATTGTAGTAGATTTTAACCACACACCTCCGGCCCTAAATTGAAGGTTTGCGCCATAGATGGATTGATGACACTGGTGTTTGTTCCCTCGTAGTCTCTGTAACCCTACACCTAAATCAAATTCTAACCTTTTATGTGTATTGTTTCAGAATAAAAAAAAAATCCAATCTCTTTGAACCTCCTCAGAAAAACCTAAAAATAGATTGATAAGAGGCAGCCCCAGTAAGTTACAAGTGAAGTAATTTCATTATGGGGCTGCAGGCTTCTCCTCATCCTCTGATTTATAATAATGTGTAATCAAATCCTGCGCTCCCCCGCACTCCTCAATCAGCTCTCTCTCTCTCTCTCTCTCTCTCTCTCTCTCAGCCTTTCATTTACATGCTTCTCTATCTTTCGCTTTTTTTTTTAATCACCTGGAGGAGCGTGTCATGTGGTGAGCTCACATTTCCATTTTGTGTGGTATTAGAAGAATCCCCGCCCGGCGCAGAGGCTCAGAGCGCAGAGCCCCGACGCCGTCCGATCCGGGACCGTGGTGCGTCTATGCGCGCGCGCGTGTTTGTGTGCGTGCGTGTATGTGTGTAGTTTATATGCTGTGTGTTTGTGGCGGGCTGCAGCTGAACCACTCAGCCGTCCGGAGCTTTGGAGGTGGGCGGAGACTGAGCCTGAGGTCCTCCCGTCCGCAGCGACGCACCGTGCATTCCGGACTCGGCACCCGCACCGTCCGTCCGAGGAAACATCATGGCAACGACTACTTGTACACGTTTTACAGATGAATACCAGCTGTACGAGGAGCTTGGCAAGTAAGCCTCTGTTAGATTCCGTTTCTTGTGAGTCCTGCATGCAGCCCTGACCCTTGTCCTACATAATGAGGGATGGATGGGGATGGAGGTCTGCACATCTGCGGTGATGAATGCAGCTCCATCCCTTCAAAACAAAACGCACGCTGGAGGTTTCTCTGCACTTAACAAAATTAGCATCTGCCTCTCTTTCTCAGCCTTACGTTGTGATCAGTTCTCATTGCCTCCTTTTTCCTCACGGGACCACCTCGATGCAGGAGCCAGACTACAAGCCATCATATAGTTTGTGCATGAAGAGCAGTGTTGTACAGATGGGAGGCTGCATGAGCCCAGGAGCACTTCTGGGTCCGTGCAGCATCCCTACCCCCCCTCCAAACCCCCACCAACCCCCTTTCTGCCCATAGGCTAATTAGGGACAAACAGGCCTAATATCAGGGAAAAGCTGATGTGTTGGAATTAAGCTCCCTCATCAGCTGCTGGCTTTAATCACAGTGGCACACAGTTTAGTAAAGAAGTCAGAGAATAACGCTTCTGCCCTTGATCTGCTGCTAATCTAATGAGGTGTGTCTTGTGATGAAGAAGAAATGGAAGAGATGGGGGGCAACGGTAGCCCTAATAGGGTGCAGACAAATTGAGAGAGACTGAGGAGGCTATGGGTGCCACAGTGGGTAGATGCAAAGTGGACTCAATGTCTCTGTCAGGTTGTGCGTGGGTAGAGAGGATCTCTCTGCAATGTTTGCCTCACAGGAACATTTATTCCACAGCCTTGGAAAAAAAAATTCACTGCTGTGGAACGTTTATAGCTCTTAGTTAATGTTGCCAAGATCTTGTAGACTTTTCTTTTGTGGCTGATCTCTGGCTGCGTGTGTGTGAGATGTGATAAGTTAAAGACAACAGACGTACCCGAGTGGCAGCAGCTGCCCTCACTGATAACAGTTGTTTTACTGCTTTACTTGTGTTGTTTTGATTGATTATTGTGTTGTCATTTTTGTGTTTGTGTGTGTGTGTGTGATGCAGATGTAGAGACAGGAGGAGCGTGTCGCTAATACCCGCTGATTACCCAGAGAGGGGGTGTATTTAGAATGTGAGTGTGAAATGTTGAGACAGTCAAAGTGTTAGTAGGCAGGCTGCATCTGATGTCCACCCCTCCCTGACTGACTGGTTACATACTGGAGCATTTCACTGAATCCAAATACGGCATCAAATCCACTTTAGAGCTGCACCCAACACTTATTGTACTTACTGATTGATTTGTTTGGCTTGCTTTTCTGCTTTGAAATCAAAAATGGACTCATCTTACTCTGAATTGGATGCTCAGCTAATCAATCAGTCGACTAAGTAGATCTGAATTATTACAAGTTTAGCTTCACATGGCAGGAGTCATGAACAGGAAACAACTGTGACCTTAATTCATTTTAAAGAGAAAGTAAGAAGAAAGAAAACACCCATTAAAATGCCTACTTTTTATGTCTTCCAGCAACTTAAAGAAACACATGTCATAACCTCATATTTAAGATCTAATACTGACACTTTTCAGTATTCATCTAGTTTATTAATCTAATAATCTTTTCCAACTGAAAATCAAATCCTTTTAAATGATGAACATCTATTTAAGTCAAAACTGACTTTATGACATGAAATAAGTTCTGATACAACTGATTAAGCATTTAACTGTTTAATCTTTAATAGTTGTTAGTCTTTTCTAATGCACACATTACCTTAAACTCTCCCAAATAGCCAATGGCATCTATTTAAGATAGGTTTAATGTACCACTTAAGCCTTTTCTTTTGATATAGTGTATATATGCAAGTTTTATCAGAAGCCTGAGTTTACTTAGGTTGTTCTTTTGAAATTCAAATATAAATGAGGAAATATTTTACATGGATCTCAAAGGATGAGAGTATAGGATTGTGGTGAGGCGTGTTTGGGTTGATTTATTGCTGATCAAATTGACTGACAGGGATAAACCCGCTTAGAAAATGTGAAGCCTGTTAAGCCATTAAACTTAATCCTTAAAGACTGACAAACAAAATACTAATTACATTCTAATATCCAAGTTGCTGTTTTTTTCTTTACCTCGCACATAAAATCTGAATGATTTTGCATATGTTAGTAAATGTAGTCAAGTGTATGATGTGATGTAACATTTAATAACATACTCAGTCCTCAAAGATCATGGGCTCAAAGACTGACATAAATACTCATTACACTGTTACACTAAAGGTTTTTAATTTTTAGGAATTGCTACTGGAATGTTTTGTCCAATATACTTTGGTAATAAACAAAAAATTAAATGACGCTCCAAAGGTTTAGAGGATTTGTTTGGCTTAAGACAACCAGCTTATAAATGAAAGTTGAAACCAGACCGAAACAAGGAAGCGGCTCTCATTACAGAGCCCTCCTGACTCCCACCTGCCCTGCAGATAACCTGCCATGTCGGTGCCCTGCTGCCTTCGCTACCACACACTAGGAGTGTCAGAGAGTGTCATGCTTACTCACCCTGTGCGCTCATAATGTATGCGTGTTATAGTGCTTGTGAGAGGCAGGGGCTGTGAGGGGAGTGTGAGTGTTTCATTGCGTAACAATACTGAGGTGAGATAAAATTAGCTCTGAGAAATGACAGACGTGGTTATTTCTGTTTTCCTCCTTTGGGTTTGATCAGTACAAGTAGCCCTAAAACACACATATTCGCATTTATCTTGGCTTTTCTTCTGCTAATTCTCGCTTTTTGATAGTTCTGAGATACTAATTCAATATGTTGTAAAAAAAGAAGCCTGGCTAGTTTCTTTTTCAAGCTGAATAAATATGACACATCAGATGAGGGTGGTTTAAAGAAAGGCAGAAGTCCAGGATAACGATGAGGTCAATGTGATAGCTGAGATGCCCCTTTGATGCTGACAAAGCTTTTATGGCAGCTGACCCGTCTCCTGCTCCTGTCTCCTGTTTGTTTCCCAGGGGGGCCTTTTCAGTGGTGCGCCGCTGTGTCAAACTCTGCACAGGCCAAGAGTACGCCGCCAAAATCATCAACACCAAAAAGCTCTCGGCCAGAGGTGAGAGAAACGTAGTTAGAAACTCAGCTGTGAAAACAAAACAATAACACATACCCTGTAATGTGTTTCCAGAGAGAAGAGTAGGAAGAAGCAGAGGCATCATGGGATTTATCATCATTATGCTCTCTATGTGCATGTGTGTATGTCCCAGATCTGAAGGCTCACATTAGCATATTTTAGCGAGTGTTTGATTCCAGTGTGTGAAGCCTTCACGTCTGTTCCTCTGAGAGCGGCAGATGACTGTTTCAGTCAGATGCACTGTCAAATCTACTGCAAGAGAAAGGATCTGAGCATCAAAAGGATGGCTGAAATCAACACTCCCTGAACAAATTGTTACGAGGACAACTAAAAAAAGACAAATTTGGGCTCAGTTTCTGTACTCCACGGAGTGGTTGTGACAGAATAAGCAAACAGAATCCTTTTAAAGTGCTATTTGCAGTGGTTTAGACATTATGTCATTGTCAATCGAACTGTGATAAAGCCACGTCCTGTGTGTGTATGTGTCTAAACTGGGACGAATTTGTCCAATGATAGCTCTCTTTGTCTCCCCATAGTGGTGTTTTTGTCCTCCCCTGAGGTATTGAACCCAGTATAAATGCCTCAGAAATCATCCAAAAATACAGATCATGGTACCATGGTGTAATTTCTGCAAAGAAATCAGATCAGTGGTTTGACTACTATAACATCAATTTACACAATCTGTTTATCAAATCAGAATATCACCTACTGAGTCATAATGTTTATGCCTTTAAATAACTTAAAGGAATGTACTTAAGACCCCAAACCCACCTAAACCTATCTTTTTTAAGTATCCTGATCAACCAGTTGATTATTAATTTTTATTCCACATGATCTGCTCCTTTTTAAACCTTGCATCAGATCACACTTAACCTCACAATCAAGTCTCAAAACTTAATGAAAAATCTTGGAAAGAATCTAAAAATAGTGACCATTGTTGCAAAGAAATAAGAACATGGCTGTGACAACAACACATAATCTCTTCTGTGTTGTTGTTGTTAACACCCTGTCCAGCTGGGTGCTCTTAGACGTCAGACCACATAAACATTTTGGTTTACGTGATTGACACACATGTCTGTATCTGAACTGCAGAGCAAGACTAACTGTAGGGATATCAGTGAGACAGCAAACAGATAGAAGACAGACACAGACTCGACTCAGCCGCCTCTCCTCGCCTTGTCTCCTTGTTTCCTTTCATTTCTTCTTTTCATTTTCTCTCCTTCTGGATATGCTTGTCTCCTCTGCTCTTGTCTCATCTCCTCTCTTTTTGTTTCCTTTCTCCTCCCTTTTTTTCCTTTCCTTTCCTTTCCTTTCCTTTCCTTTCCTTTCCTCTCCTCTCCTCTCCTCTCCTCTCCTCTCCTCTCCTC
>JAPQRQ010000005.1:32426530-32447827 GCA_037367365.1 Apogon talboti | reverse complement strand
CTCCCTCCTTGCAGCTCCCACTTTAGTGAACACACACACATACACTCACACAGATACAGCTATACTCCCCCGCACCGGAGCCAGTCTCCATGGCAACCCAGTCGGAGTGAATCCTGCAGCCGGGGTTTCCCCCTAATGAGGACATCCCCCTCCTGTCTGTGTATGTGTGTGTATATGTGTGTGTATGCTCTCCCTCAGTGAAAGAATGCGCTTCCTTTACATGTAATCTGGTGTTTTAACCGCCGTCTTTACGTTTCTCAGGGTGACAGGAGGGGAGCTGTTCGAGGATATTGTTGCTAGAGAGTACTACAGTGAAGCAGATGCCAGGTAAACACCCAAATGAATCTCATCTTTGGCCTCACTTCTCTTCTTCATTCTCTCCATGTGTCTAGCCTCTGCAGTGCTCCAGCCCCTCTCACAGCACACACACACAATCAGACAAAAAAAAAAAACTGACACAAAGACATTGAGACTGATGGAAAATACCTCTACGCAGTTTCTCGCTCTGTGAACTGAATAGCAATCGAGGTCGAGTATTATCCCCCGGACTCAAAATTTACAGACAGATGGAAACATACACATGCAGAAAAGCACACACGCCCACGTGGTAACCCCTCAGGAGGTAGACTTAAATCAATTTGACTGTGGAGGCGGTTTGTGGAGGCGAAAGAGAGAAGAAAAAGAAGGGGACAGGAGCTGTGAAAGGAGGAAGCAAACTGGCGCAGGAAAAAGAAGGACAGGCAGATTTTCTTCACCTGATTTTAATCAATACGCTTCCTGTAAAGACTTCTATCTCTCACCTCTTGTCCCTACCTGCTGTCATTATCACAGCTCTGTAAAGGACATTTTTATACAGTTTGCTCGCTCCACTGCTTCCAAATTGAAAACTGGAGGATAAGCTTTGTCCATCACGTTATACAATCTCAGGAAGCTGTACGTTGGAATCAGACAGATCTAAACGTTGGCAGCAGATATGTAAATCAGTGCAGGGAAATGACAGGTGCAAAGGCGACAACACAATATAGCTTGTTAGCTGCTGGCTTATGGCTAACAGGCCCCAAGCGGTAACATTATTATTTTTCCCAGGAGTTTTCCAGTTACTTTTATCTGCCAAAAGCCTGTCAGTGCGCTCCTGCTTTTATGTGTCTACTGGGGATCGCAGCCGCACTGTTCCTGTTTTGATGATGATGAATATACTGCAGATTAGGCAACGTATGGAACATTTTTGACCATGAAATGCTATAATTCTCTAATATGCCATTTGCTGCTATGCTGTTTTTGCAGCTGCTAAACAAGTAATTCATGTTTTGTACTATTTAGTAGAGGTGTGAATCTTCACTGGCCTTATGATTTGATTCGAGTAAGATTTAGCTGTCAAGGATTCAAATCCTCTGTGATTATAAACATTTCAGTGTATGGCATCCTCAATTTTCTAGAGTATTTCACATGGCTGCTTTTTTTAATCAGTTAATACAAGCTGTCACATACAGTTTTTTACTTTCTGTTTAGTGTTTTCAAAAATCATACGACAACAGTCTATAAGATGAGCAACAATACCAGAGTAAAACAGAATAGGAATCCTTATGCAGTGCATTACAAGAAGGGTGTGACTATTCACTGGCCACATGATTCGACTCAGTTATATCTGCAATCCAGCCTTGAATTCAGGAATTTGCTCAATCTATTATATAGCACGTGAATAATACTGAAATTGCTGCATAACATATCGCCACCATACGGTACAGTGATATACAGTATAGCATTCTGGCTAGCCAAAATAAAATCCTGTACTCAAAGTCCGGATACAATCAGCTGATTCCTAAATGTAGCCTTACAAGTGGCTATACATGTAAAATGGATGGGAGCTATCACCCGATGCATTCTTTGTTGAGGTATTAATTGCCTCCTCCTCTGTTTCTGTACTAACAGCTTTCAATCCTCCATTAAACTGTGCAATACTGAAATACAAAGACAAAGAACAAAAGAGCTATTACTGGGGCACGAGTTCTGTATTCTTACAAGAGGTCTTTGACAGCAAAGACCATGTGTCACCAAGTCCACCAGTCCATTAACTAACCAATGATTCCTGCAGAACACTGCTTTCATCAGGAACGGCTGGTGTTTGAGCCACTTAAAGAGTTCTAGGAACAAAGAATAATAAAATTAATATGATACCAAGGTTTATATGCTGTTTGGATTGTGTTTCCATCACTACTGAATTTCCAGTCAGTATACAGGACACATATACGGTGACACACTGTCTAAGACCACTGATGATTTCCTGGATTTTGTTCTCACTATATTGAAAACCATTGTTTCTACTTCAGTTTTACTTCTCTTATGCTTCCTTCCTATTATTTTTTTTCATTCCACCACCCCTCACCCGCCTTCATCCTACCTTGTTCTCTTTGCATAAATTATGTGTGTGTCGCTGTGTGTGTTTGTGTGTGGGTGTGTGACTAGCATGGCTTGATTTCTGTCCAGCAGTATCTCACTGACAGTCTCCTCTGCGTACTCCATCTGCACACAGAATTTATGAATCCCTCCTTTGTTTTCCACCCCTTTAAAGGGTCAGTTTACCCAAATGACACAAAATTATAAAACATATTTTCTGAGTTACCTTAAGCAGTGAATTATATTTTTACATTATGGCATTTTAAGACCATTAGGCCTTCTACTTTGTTCCAGCAAACATCAAAGGACTCATACTAATTTAGATCATATAAGCAAATTACTTACTTGAGAAATGTATACACATACTATATATATCCTTGTGTTGGATTTACAAATTCAAAGAGAAATATAAAATCTCACAATTCATTAATAATGTTAAAGTTTAATATAAACAAAATCTGTATTTAGTTGTCAGTTAGATGCTAGGAGCAGAGTGTTTAACTATGTCTATCTGCAATTATCTCTCTATCGTCTCAAAATTATATCCAAAAAACAAAATGCATCAAGTTAAATGATGTCTTAAATTAAAAATCTGACAATAAATTATGTAAGCCAACAAATTATTGTCAAGACAGCATACAGAATACAGAGAACAGAAGGTATGGATTTTATGGACCCTGTAATAAGTGCATTTATCTGTAAATTACTGTACCATTAATAAGATTTTAGGGTGAATAGAAGGCCTGGATATCTACAGTGCCAGGCTTTGATTGACAGATGACTTATTGACTGTTCAACTGTAGATGAGGTTAAGAAGTCACAAAAACAAGACCATTACATCATTTTATTTTGCAAATGTATCATGAACTTCACTGTTTTACTATATCCGTAAAGTAGTGTTTGGCATGAACTCACCCATCTCCCTTTGTGTTTCACCAGCTCCACATAACAATAGTTAAAATGCAAAATCATGGCTTCAGAATGGTGCTTCAAACAGCAACAGGCAGCTCCATTCACTTCTTTTATACACTCTGTGAATTACATTGAACAACGTAATTGTCTAGCATGTTAAAACCAGTAAAGCTTTACTCTTTTGAGCATTTATTGTTTAATATGAGTCAGTTGTTTTTGTTGGTATGAAAGTTGCAGACATAAAAATAATCAAATGTGGAGGTTATTTTTGTAGAATTTATAGAACCTTACTGTGATATGTATCTTCACCATGATGTAAAATTACATATTCTGTGATGGAAGACAATAAACTGACGCTTTAATCATATTTATTTGCCTTATCTTATCTTCTTTAATTCCACATCCTCAACCTTCACTTATATATTATACGTTATACAGCTGCCTCCAGATGTTCCCTCTTCTATGACCTCCTATAAGCCTCCTATCCTTCCTGTGTTCCCCCTCTTTAACAGCTCCTCACCCTGTTGTTTTGTCTCCACAGTCACTGTATCCATCAGATTCTAGAAAGTGTGTCTTACACCCACCAACATGACATAGTGCACAGGGACCTCAAGGTGTGTGTGTGTCTCATTATTGCATCGCTCTGCACCCTCTGTACAACGGTTGCTCCTTCCATGCTTGTGTTATTACTGTTCTTTCTTTTTGCCTGTGATTTAAAGCGACTTGCCTGTGCCTGCTGTCTGTCTCCTTTGCGTGTCTGCCTGTCTTCAGGTTTTGCTTTTGGGACTCTTGTTGCACTATTTTAGATGGTCTGAACTAGAATTACCATCTCCTGTGGGTCCTAGCAGACAGAGCACCATACTCTGAGTGAGTGAGTGATTGAGTGAGTGAGTGAGAGAGTGAGAGAGTGAGTAAGCATGATAGAGAAAAGCAGAGTAGAGTTTAGTGGAGTAACAGCAGCGCAGCGTCTACTTCAGATGCTTGGAAACCTGCTAAAATTCTTTCGTCTAAGGCGGTGTTGTGGTTCCTGAATAAATTACACAGGAAAATGTGCAGGTTAGACACAGCGTCTCCCACATGGAGCTGCGGCACACTCCTACGCTGCCTGACTAATGTTTGGCATTTTCTTTGGAAACAGAAAATAGCACACTGCACACCTTCTTGCTCAGAAGTTCACAGACAGGTTCACTGTTCACACTTTTGGTGCATTCGTGTGCGAATGTGGTGAAGGAAGGCTTTGTGGTTCTGAATGTACAAGTGCGTTTGTGTGTCTGCTGTTTCAGTGCGTGACTGCAGTGAATGTGTTATTATGTGTGTATGAGTGTGTGTGTGTGTGGCCTGTATTGAGACATTGCTGCCTCTGCATGGATGTGACAGTTGGGGGCTGAATGTTGTTCAGACTAACCTGCTCCCCCTGCTGTTTGCATGCAGTCATTGCATCCAGCAGATCCTGGAAGCCGTGCTCCACTGCCATCAGATGGGGGTGGTACACAGAGACCTTAAGGTGAGTCACCCACAGGGGTGTGTGTCTGTGTGTTAGGAGTGATTTATAATTGTGTGTGTGTGTGTGTGTGTCCACGTCTGACTGTCTAACTGTACTTGGTTCTAAAGGCTGGTAAGTGCGGTGACACATATTAAAACCCAGCATGTCTATGCATGTCTGTGGGCCTGATCTATAAATACATGCATGGGTGTGTATGTGTGTTCTTGTGTGCAGATGTGCAGTTGACTAATTAGACAAACATCTGAGCATGCTTTTATCTGTATGTTTATGTATTCATTGACTTGATGTTTATTGAACTGCTCCAACTATGGCCATGTGGTAATGGTACATGTAATTGCAAAAGCCTTGCATTAAATATGAACTTGAACCTTTCACATGTCACAGTGGTTGACTCCAATGATGCACATCCTGATATTGAACAAACTCTGATTAGAAGGAGTACCAAATTAATTTTGTAGAAATAACTGCCGTATTCATTCATTCATTCATTTTCTGAGCTGCATAGTCCTCCAGATAGTTAACTGCCATATTTTACTAAATTAATTTGATTGAATTCTCAGAAATATCCAAGACACGACTCCACACATGATACAAAAGCAATAAAGGATCATACTCTACTGATCATGTACCATGCATAATCATTTATGCATGTATTTTCTATAACTGGCAATAGTATAATGCTGTATTCAAATATAAATACAATTAACTGTAACTTCTTTATATAACTAGAATAATTCTTGATAATTTGGTATAACGTGAAGTAACAATGTCTTCAGTAATTTTAAATGTATTTATTAATAGTTAGAAATCACCCTTAACGTATTTAACATGTGTATATATATTCAAATAAAGCATAATAAACAAACAAAAATGCTGTCCACTGCAAAGGACATTCCATAAAAAATGTATATGAAAAAACCCCAACTATTGCATCATGCTGTTTTCAAATCAAGGCAATCATTGAATGTCAGAAACCCAAAACTTTTACTTTCCTGGGTCATAGGAGAATGTAATATTTAGACATTGAGACGCATGTCTATGATTCTAGCTATTACACCACGTACCTACAATGCAGTTTGTTAATAAAGGTTTAATAAGAGATTATACAATTGCACTTATTCACAGACTAAAAGCAAATGTGTTTAAAAATGCTGAAGACGTTTCCATACATTTGGTGCGTGGCCGTGGCTCAGGTGGTAGAGCGGGTCGTCCAATAACCGAAGGGTTGGCGATTCGAATCCCGCTCTGTCCGAGTCATCGAGCTGTTGTGTCCTTGGGCAAGACACTTCACCCACCTTGCCTCCAGTGCTGCTACTCACACTGGTGTATGAATGCGTGTGAATGTTTGGTGGTGGTCGGAGGGGCCGTTTGGCACGAATTGGCAGCCACGCTTCCGTCAGTCTGCCCCAGGGCAGCTGTGGCGACAAATGTAGTTTACCACCACCAGAGTGTGACTGTGAGAGTAAATGAATAATGGATTCATTGTATGCGCTTTCAGTATGCATTAATAGAAAGGCGCTATATAAATCTAATCCATTATTATTATTATTATTATTATTATTTGATTTATTACTGTTATTACACCCGTCATGAGTGGTCCTTCTAACTGCATACAACTGCATCTCAGTGTCTTATAATGATTTATAAGACATTTATTCAGGGGTTTAATTGAATAAACATGAATCTTTTATATGTGTTGTTCATGTGCTGTGTAAAGTTGTCTGACATGTGTTCTTTTCCATACTGGCCTCTTCTCACTTAATATTATTGTAGTAGTTCTCTTAGGGGAACTCCACAATTACTTTACAGTACAGAAGTATATTAAAGGTTGCCCACACAGAGAAAGCCAGATGGGAAAGGTCTTGTGTTGAGGCGGAATAATTTCCCCTGAGGACGTTTATTAAGTTACCACAAAGGAAAAGACACTGAGATGGTGCCATTGGTATTGCTTTCTCATTAGGTGAAAGAAGGCTTAAACATATGGTCAGGTATGGACTACACTGAGGGAGAGGTGAAGAATGGCACCTAATAATCCCAATCCATATCTGAGCCTCACTGTGCCTCTGTAAATGTCATATATGTCCACTGTTTGTTGTCCTCATTTCCCCCTTTCCTCTTTCTGAGGACTTCTAATTAAATAAGTCTTTGTCAAAGCAAAAAGAGCAAAGTTTAAGTGTATTTGTGCTCTTTTCTCACTTAATGTTCAAATTCTCACTTTCCCTTAAGTGTGTTCTCCTTCTTTACATTTTGTACTGTTTTATTCCCCTGCTGACTCTGACTTCAGAGTTAAAACAATCTGGCTTTGTGAACCGGGAGAGGAAATTTCAACTATTGATGAACTTCTTACATCGAGAACAGAAAATAGAGAAATACAGTTGTGAGTAAAAACAAAACAAAGTAGCTGTGACATCTTATTTATAACTGGACAGAGGTTTTTAGTTGGTCCCTGTCTTAGTACTGAACCTTTGTAATGTTAGAAGATTCACACAGAGACAAATCTTTTAGTGTTGAATAGAATAGAATAGAATAGAAAGGTAGTCTGTGGTCAAAGAGAAAAATATAAAAATGAGGTAAACCGAATCGTATCCATATACAACAATCATGTTTTATCATACTATAGTTTTTGGACAACATTAATGGTCTAAATAGAAGCGCAGGATCTGACATATCTTAAATTTAAGTATGTGTCAAGCTAAAAAAACCCACAAAAAATCCCCCACTATACTACATTTCCCATGCAATTCATTAGTACTAGTAGTACTGTGATAAATACCCTGTCTTTAAGACTTTTTGTACTGGTTTGTCACTGTACCTGACCTGTAGGTATGTTTAAAGTTGGTAAATGTGCCCCTTTAATCTTAAACTTTAAATGTGAAACTGACCATACTTCTGACCCCTACTGTGTGTTTTAGGATTTAGGGTAAGATATGAGCTATAGATGGTGCTACAGTGTTAGCGTCTTCTGTTCTTTTGTTTTTACTTGCCCCTCTCGTGCTCAGAAGTCAAACTTCCACTAATTGAGTTTTGGGATCAGCCAGCAGAGGGTGACATGATGTCTCTCCTGCAGCTGGAGTCCATCAAACAGCTGTGTCTGTGCTGCTGTGCACAGATGATTTTTGTATCATGGCAAAAATCTATCACAGTCTGCAGTCAGTAGTTATACGTACGCGTGTACATACATGTGTTGCGTGAGGCTCAGACACTGTTGACATTTGTCTGATTGCTCTTTCATCAGCGTTTGGACAGAAAAAAACACAACTGTTGCAAGAAGGCAAGCTGTGTTTGGTCTCGCACAAGTAAAACAAATGGCATAAAAGGCTTATACACATTCTAAGCCCCATCTGTCTGCGTCAGCGTATGACTGTGTGTGCATGTGTGTGTTATTAAGATATGTATGAATGTTGCTCCAGAAGTGTGTATCAGTGGGTATTCTTATTGGTCTGGTTTTGATTTTCACTGGTTGCATCTCAGTGGTCTGTCACACCTTCTTCCTTATTTTCTACTGTCTGCTGACTTAGAAAAGAGGAGAAGCTCTGTGGCTTATTTCTTCTGTTAGGTTACCCCACTCCAGATCCTGAGGGTTTACAGAGGACTTGTTTAAAATATGGAACTTCAGAAAATCATCTCTCCAAAGCATTGATGCGACTGTGTTTGGTGTGTTTGTTCATCATGCAGCCAGAGAACCTGCTGCTGGCCAGCAAATGTAAGAACGCAGCAGTAAAACTGGCTGACTTTGGACTCGCAATTGAGGTTCAAGGAGACCAGCAGGCTTGGTTTGGTATGCTACACACATACACAGCACACACATTTGAACTGTGCACAGTGGTCTTTTTATTGCACTGGCAATGGCATATTATTCTGAATTAATATTTAGCCACAGCTACTAGTGCAGTTGTGCTACCAACTGAATGCACCTCATCTCACATTCCCCTATATCCCCTTATTGAATGGAATATTAATTAATATTGGATATATATTAATATTGTGGGCCATACTCAAACATAGTAGGTGACAATGATGTCCTTAATGCTGAATGCCACTGAAACGCTCAAGTCTGTACAAATATGTATCTTCATATAAATGTGGACTATAGCAACCTGCTCCCTCAGTAGATATAAATGCCTCCCTTTAACATAACAAAACACAGAGATAATTTCAAGTAATTACACATATTAAATTCCTCTTAACCTCCCCTAAGTCTTACACACTGGGCATTTAAGCTAAAGTTAAAACTATAACATTTAATCATGAAAAAAAAAAGAAAATGTCTGTGAATGTTCCAGACACTGGTCAAATTCAAAGATCTCTGTCAGCAGAAATCATTGTACATTGTGTACACTTAACTAGTGCCTCCGTCCAAAAAGATAGAGGGCAAAGAAAATCTAGAGGAGCTGGGTCATCTGTCAGTCTGTCGCCCTCATCCTACTCTTGATCATGAAGGCTTCTGTTGCCTGACAGTTCTGATGTGCAGCTGAGCTGTCGCAGTAAGTCTGTACACCCCTTTGATGGAGAGAAGTGTACACTTTCTCTGGACTGTTGTCATTTTATCCTCCTCTGGTGTAGAAAATGCCGGGGGATTTTTTTCCCCATTTATCTTCAATTGGTTAGTATCAACTTGTGGAAATTCTTTTGTTTTTAGATTTCATATTGTTTTCCATAGTCAGTATATGTAATTCTCTTTTTTCTCTTGTAGACATATTACATCTACTTCATATTATGTAGGACTCATTCGGGGAGTTTATTTAAGAACAGAATGATGTTGCTAGCATCTAATGATGGTGATTCTCTTTGGGGAAGCTGACCAGAAAGGCCACATTAGATTTTTAGGTTAGCTTCTTAAACATGTACTAAACAGTAATCTCAACCAGACTGATCAAAGCATATAAATGTACTATCTTGTACTATGACAGAGCGAGCAAGCCAATAAGAAGATACATCGTACAAAACTGTAGTACCTTAACCTCCTAGGACCCACTGTCCACATATGAGGACAAGAAATTCACAGCTTTATACAAAAAAAAAGAAACAACCATCCACCGCAAATGACATTCCATAAAAATTTTTAAGAATGCATCTGAAAAAACTGTTGCATCATGATGTTTCCAATATGAGCAATTATTTAATTAAAAAAAGCCAAAACTCAAAAACCTGTGGGGCTCCTGGGTCTTAGGAGATTAAAGGCTCTGGCTGTGCATCAGGACACATTTTTAATGTTGCAGAGATTTTATAGACACCTGCCCTTTTTTCCACACTATTTTGTTTCTGCTTTTGAATGGGTTTATGCACACATGCTCACAAATAAAATTCCCACTACAAAATAAAGACCCTAATTCACACTCAGGAATAATAACATTTAATGT
Source organism: Apogon talboti (assembly GCA_037367365.1). Taxonomy (NCBI): domain Eukaryota; kingdom Metazoa; phylum Chordata; class Actinopteri; order Kurtiformes; family Apogonidae; genus Apogon; species Apogon talboti. The sequence goes on along the minus strand of JAPQRQ010000005.1, from coordinate 32,437,657 downwards.
AGGACTATCCTTCAAATGTGTGGTGTCTCATATACCCAACACATAAATTAGAAAATTCTCATCTGTATTCATCCAACCCTGCAATATATTTAACAAACTTTATGACTATGCAGTGAATAGTAAATTATTACAGACCAATGTATAGATATTACAAATAAAATGTCTGACATTTCTCAGCTTGTTGCTTCAGCTTCTTATGGAACAATAACAGAATGAATACTGAATGTGTGTGTCTCCATATTTAATTCGTAGTGATGATTATTATCATTTAGTGAATAGTAAGTGAAACATCAAAAAACTTGTTTATCAGTTGTTTAAGCACTAAAAACTCACAAATTTCTCACTCTTTTAAGTATTCATGTTGCATATTTGCAGAGAAATAAAAATAAAAAGTGTTTGTGTTTGTGGGCGCAGGCTTTGCAGGGACTCCTGGGTACTTGTCTCCAGAGGTGCTGAGGAAGGAGGCGTACGGTAAACCTGTTGACATCTGGGCATGTGGTAAGCCTTTTTGTCTGCATTTATCACTGCTGCCTCCTCCTTTTGCTTTCTTGACACTTGAATAAAGGGTCATGTTTTTCCTGTGTAGGTGTGATCCTCTACATCCTATTGGTTGGATACCCTCCGTTCTGGGACGAGGACCAACACAAACTCTACCAACAGATCAAAGCAGGAGCCTACGACGTGAGCCTGCCACTGTCACTGTCACACTCCTCTGTCATTGTTTCACATTTACATCTCACAGTTTTTCCTTAACAGTTTTCTTAAGTTCACAATCTCATTTTCAGTAGAGTAGTACCAGAGACGACATTTACAGTTATAGACAAAGGATTCACACATAGAAATGCAGGTAAGATGAGAATAGTGGATGTGTGAGTATAGTCTCACCTCCTCAATGAAATGAACCTCAAGAGATAATTATAATTTAGTTTATTTGTATAAAACAAAATACTTTAACTTACCTCTGTAATGGGTGAGGAGTTCATGTCCACCATTAAAGCCTAATGATCTGTGAGGTTGAGATGAACAAAAGGCACTCATGTACACAAGTAGTGCTTATTGTATAGGTTTTTACATGGTCAGTCTAATGTCCAATCTGACGTAATGCATGCTGCTCTACTCGTGCAGGCGAATGACACTGTGAAGCATTATCAGTGCCAGCAATGTATAAAAGTGCTATATAAATGCAGCTTATTTGCCATTTATTATAAATGTGCCTAAAGCATATAAAATCATATCATCTGCATGGTATTCCAAAGTAGAATTTGAAGAGGAAGAGATAATATGATTTTTGTGGAGAATGGAAGAGGGTTGAGGACAGACCCATGTGGGACAACTGTGCTAACCTTTCAGACTTTAGACTTAAGGTGACACCATTTAGAACTATCGTCACAAATGTGTAAAGGGCTATTCATTTTGACCACATGAAAACACCTTTTCTAGGAAAAAATACCCAACATTCTAAAATGCTTCAAATACAGTATGTCTGTATGACTGTGGCACAGTGCTGATGAGTCTCCAGGCCATTAACATAATGTCATTCAGTTCAGACAGTTGCAGCTGTTGTTGTGCTATGCCTTGTTTTAAATTCTATTTTCTCTTTACAAAGACTTATATCTAGATAGTCCACATATGCCCAATAATATTTAGTAGTTGACCTCAGTGGCAACCTTTAATATTTGGGGTATTTATGAGACAAAATGAAAGTAAGTTACAATACTGATAGATCATATATGTGTGTGTATGCATGTGTACTTCAGTTTCCATCTCCAGAGTGGGACACAGTAACACCGGAGGCTAAAAATCTGATCAACCAGATGTTGACCATCAACCCAGCCAAGAGAATCACCGCCCAGGAGGCTCTGAAGCACCCATGGGTCTGCGTAAGTACACCCAGTACATACTGTGTACCCAAACACACACACACCTCCATCCTGGTACTGCACAGAGAAATCCATATCTCATTGCCCCGTTTAATAGCCCATCAATTTAGAATTTATAAATCCAGTAACGGCAAGTTTATGAACATCTGTCCAAAGCTGCTAGATATCATCGCCATCTGTTTCCAAACAGGAAATCTCTGATGCACCAGATACTAGGTCAGCTTATCTTGGACAGTTTGTTCCAAAGAAGGGCAAAAGACCAACTTATCTTGGGGATAAGCACTTCTATCTGCTTGTTGTCAAAGCCAGTTTACATGCACATTAGGGATATACTCTAATATATCATATAATATATGCAGATAGAATAGAATAGAATAGAATAGAAGAAATCTTTATTATCATTGTTACAGGAACAATGAAAATCAGTTTAGCAGCTGTGTTCTATTCAGTTAAGGTCTATGAGTATATTTTTAACAGTTTATAAGTATGGTGATGAAATACTAAAATATAATAAAAATACCCCCTGATCACAGCCATGCAGAGACAAAAAGAACATAATCAATACTGTAATTTAATGTCATATAAGGTGTATCAATGTAAACAGTAAAAATAATCTTATGGTTGTTAGAACACCATAAAGCTCAGTTAAACACATTTATCCCTGGGGTTTTTGCCAAAAATGTCATCACCCAAAGTGCCATAGATTTAACACATTTCAGGGAAGCAAGTCTCTCCAGCAGCTCCTGCCCACATAAACCTGTCACTGTCAGTGCAGTTTGTCTACTGTTTTATTTTCAGCGTCTCTTTCTCTGTCTCCTCACAGCAACGCTCTACAGTGGCCTCTATGATGCACAGACAGGAGACAGTCGAGTGCCTGAAGAAGTTTAACGCCAGGAGGAAACTTAAGGTATAAAAACGCTTCAAAAGTTATCACACATTTTCAAATAGGAAATAGGCTTCTAGTGCCACTCTATTATTAACATTAAAACCCACTCCTCCTCCCCCCGCCCCCCTTTTTTTTCTCCTCCATTTTTTTCCCTGTCTTTTTTTTCTTTCTCGTCCTTCACAGGGGGCCATTTTGACTACCATGCTCGTATCCAGGAACTTCTCTGGTGAGTGCTGCTCGCTGAAAGACAAGAGTCAAGGGAACGTCTCAACCCCCTGAGCAGGGGAGGAGAGGACAGGATGACATGCCATCTGTCTTCTGCCATCTTACGCTCTTCACACATACACACACACACACTAACACTCAGCAGGTTGATGGGCGGCAGTGTTAAAGTAAGCAGGAAGCGCAGCAGAGATGCTTGATGGGTTTTTAGGGCTTCTGGAGTGTGTTAGCCTAATTCTTAGATAAGGCTGATTGTGGTACTGGTTCAGACAGACACAGATTACCATCTGATGAAAGGGCCAATACACTAGGAGCTTAAGTTTTCTGTTAATAAATGTGCTTAATGTGTTTGTTTAGGTATCACAGCTTTGTTCTTCAGTTCTGTCTGATCCAGAGCAGGATCTCTTTACAGTAATTTGATTACTATGACATTGGCTGCAGATATTCATGCTCCAAAAAAATGCTAGGAGACACAAAAGGGATCATTAGTGCCACCATAAGGACAAAAAGTATACACCAGAAATATTCTAAATACTTAAGAAATAATTATAGATCTTATACAAAGTCTGTGTTTGAATGTTAAAGTCAGAATGTTAAGTAATACACTATTTTCCCTACCAACATAGTGTATAAACATCATATTTAGGGTTAATGCTTATTAAAAAAAAGTGTAATCCAGATGCTTTAAAGACAGTGATTATATAAAACAATATATATATATATGTCATATAATAAAAAAAAAAAACAGATTTCAGGGAAAAACAGATTGACTGCCCAAAGCACCGCAGCTGTGTAAAAATGATAGAGGGGGCACTTATATGTGAAACACTGAACCGCACATTAAATCACAAGTCTCACATAATGTCATGACCTGCTTCTGTCAGACACAGGATCTAAACCTAACCTGCAGAACAGAAACGGTATATATATGTGTGTGTGTGTGTGTGTAACTATTTATTCTCCTAAACACAGTGTATGCTGTCCTGATCACAGTGATACAGAGATGTCTTGGAAAACAAATATTTTTCTCTGTAATCGGGTTTTCATGTTAGTAAACCAGAGTGAAGTTTTTAAAAGACAGGTTTGTATATACATATCTGTACGGACAGGGAAATTTTAAAGTATTGGAAATAAAATAGTGAAAGTTGATGACGCTCTTATAATCCCAAGACCAGCACTGTATGATGATGTACAGTACAACCTGCTGTCTGTCTATGGTCTGATTATAATAATCATAATATTGTCTCATAATATTCATTAGTGTTGAAGGTAAAATAAAAGGAATTGGAGGAAGCAATGATAGACCTTAATGACACAAAATGTAGCACTTACAGCAGATAAAACATCCTGATTTTTGATCATGCATATTTGACAGATAAAATGTTCCATGTTCATCTAGTAATGGCAGCACTAAGAACACACAACACACAGCCTGCATAGTTATTGACTTAAGTAGAAGCACCGAAATTTGCATTAATTTCCTTTAACATATACTAAGTTCTATATTATGACATAAAACCCTCAAATTTGGACAATATGCAGTCAGGTGTAGTTTAAAAGTTTTTTTGTTTAGTCCAGTGAAACATATTTTAATTAAAACACAGATGATTAAATGATTTTCTAAGCCATTTTTAAATTTTTTTAGTAAATCTGACTCTCAGAGTACTACAGTCTAAACTGTGTCCTCATTGTGCCTTCCTCTTGTTGTGTTCCAGTGGGTCGGCAGACTACAGCCCCCGCTGCTGTCAGCGCCGTGGCTGGAACCACTGCCGGCATCGTGGAACAAGGTAATCTCCATCCCACTTTACAGTTTCTTGTCTCTCTGCTTTACATTTCTGACTTCACCTCTCTTTCAAAGTCTGCTTCCTTTTCTCTCTCTGAACTTGAGGCAGACGTGATTAAAAAGAAATCGCCCAGAGTCACAGCATTGCACACTCCCTCTATCCCTTAGCTTGTTTTAATCTCTCTTCCTAAATCTTCCTCTCCCTCCTAATGCTTCGGAAATGTTTGCCAAGGTAAGCATCCTCATCTCTCATCTGGGAACGGAGAGCATTAACTGTTCAGATTTCTTTGCTTGTCATTGGTTAGGGCTCCTCTGTTGTGCAATGCAGTCACATGCCCTGCAGGGAATTAGGAGGCAAATAAATGTGTATGTGGTAGCTTAGATGTTGGATGTGGAGGGAAAGAAGGATGATTTTAAATGAGAGGTGGAAAAAAATGTGTACACTGCAAATTATTTGGTTATTACCAAGATAAAAAAAAACTTAGATTAAGAAGTGTTAGATAATTTATCTTGTTTTAAGAGTTACTTTCTTATTTTAAGTGTTCAGCTTTACACTGTAATCTTAAATCAAGCACAACCTGATCTTTTTTGTCTCAAATAGGCAGGAAATCTTAAAATGAGGTAAATTACTGTTAAAATAAGATATATTACATCTCTCCCCAAAGTCTTGTCAAAATAAAAGGTGTTTTAAGATTCAGTAATAAACTAAAGCTAGTCACACAAAAAGCATCTGAAAGAAACAGTTTATTATTGCTCTGACTTCAAGCATGCACCGCAAAAAATGAGTCTCAAGAAATGACAGCTACTAACTTTTTTAACCATTTATTGTTACTTACAGGCTTAAAACATGACAAAAATGACAACACAAGTTTAACATAATCCTTGACTAATGTGAAAAATGACTGAAAAATTCCTACGGCCAGTAAGGATGTTGTAGAGGCATGAAACGAAAGCTGATTTTTTTTGTCTCATTCACTTCCATGTTAAAATTTCTGTCACTAATATGTTTGACAAACGCCACGTTCCCACAATCACTGCTTACTCAGTTCTGACTTTTTTTCCTCATATTATACATCGATGCGTTCACAAGACTCACCACAAGCCTCACCTGCAAGAGTTTTTTAGATAGGATCTATAGTTATGGATTAATAGCAGTTTGTTTAGGAGATGGTTTCTTAGTTAATTTAACATGGACGCCCATGTCTCCTCCATAACGAGTAGTAAATTGATTGCTCAACAGCACATCAGCTGTTTGGCTCAATAGGCATCAGAGTCCAATGTGAGAGGGTTGATTCCTGGTTGAAGCGGTCATTTTCAGCTGAGTCAAATGCTTATTTTAAGAATTTTTTCTACTTGTTAATTCTTATAGCCAGCTCAGTCAGCTTATATTTAGTATATTTCATTTATTTTGAGGCTGTAAAAAAGTTAGATTTTAAGTAATTGCATTTTAAAACCAGCATTTTGTGCTTATTTTAAGCCTACTCTGTAGACATGCATATTTCTAGATTTATCTTAAGTCAAGAAATCTTGTCAAGTGAAATTATCTTGCTGCATGGACAGATAACTTAAACTTGTTTTGAGTACCTTTTCCTCAGATTTAGTGTTTTTAATCTTGTTTTTAGACACTTTTTTTATATATAGTGCAGCTTTCAGGTTGAAGGATGCACACCCACTCTGAGCTTCAGTCTTGACCATAATGATGGATGAATGTCCTGTTTTGCTATTAAAGTGTGCTTCTTCAGCGTTTTAAGACCAGAAACTTCACAGCATCTGGGTGTGTTGTTTACAATCCGAGCCCATCAATGAACTCTGTAGTGGTTTGAACTAATCCAGCCTACTCTGCAGATTAACAAACCCATTATCACACACCTGCATCTCCATTCCACTTCTGTCATGCTTTCAGTCCTAATCCTCCGCTCTATCCGTGCCTGTGCGTGCATCTGTGCGTGAGTGTATTTGGATTATATGGTGAATCGGTTAGACTCTTCCCCCCCAGTCCTGTTGCCCTCTGCTTATCTAATGCTTTGGGCAGTGGATCAGGGTTAGGAGGTGCCAGTTGGATGGAGATTTTAAATGTGCGTTTGTCACTGTCGTTTTTTTTTTTTTTCAATGTATTTTTACAGGAAAGAGGGTGGGAGTTTTGTTTTTTTCTTTTTTTTAGAGGGAGGGATGAATTCTGTTACTTTTTTTCACCGTGAAGTGTGCCGAAGGGGTGGAAATGCACACATCCATTTGTAAAGTTGTTGAGATATCCAGGACTTCGATGAGCAGGTGAATTTAAGCCAATGCATGCGGGCATCACTGTGCACCTGTGACTGTGTGAGCAAAGTTAGAGGGCTTTGGTTATCTGAGGTTGTGCGATGTGTACTCTTCCATCTGAGGGTGTGTCCTTCTGCCTCTCTGCAGCAGCCAAGAGTCTCCTCAACAAGAAGGCTGATGTCAAGGTAAGCTAAGTCGCCTCTCCTTTTGCAATCCCTCCTCTCTTCCCTCTTCTGACTTGCCTCATTTCCTCTTTATATTCTTGGCTGCCCTTAAGCTTTGCATACACCCTTTGTGTCTAGAACAACTTTTATTATACCATAAATATTTTGTACAAAACCTTCACGGTGTTTTGACTTTGCTGCACTGTTGAACTTTATAGATATTCACAGCATATTTACTGTATGCGGTTACTTTCATTATTTAGTTATTTTTTATTATAAGGTCTTCAGGATCTAATTTTGCTCTTTAAAGGTTAAGGTTAACTCTCTTTATTATCCCTTTGGGTAAATTCCATTTCTGTATTTTACCATCCCAATACACACAGTACTAAGCATTTGACTGTTTAATTTTCTTTGAGTGTGATGGTGTCATCTACTACTGAGAACTGTGTATTTCCTTGAAAGGATAACATCCAGATAACTCACCCCAGAATCAACGTGCTGATATCACAGCATGTAACATACTTTATTTTATGTTCATCCTTTAAGAAACACTTTATTACAGGAAAATAAATGGTGCAGGAAGCCATAAAATGACTTAAAATTGTAAATTTTCGATTGTAGATCTGCATCTACGGTTTACAGAGCACCAATGCACCTGGAAATATACAGTATATGCACAGCAAATCCATCATTTAAAACATTGACTAGTTTCCTGCAAATTGCATTCAACTGACTTTTCCATGGTGTAATTTGGTGAAAAAACATCAATATTAGTATTTGAGTAAAGTAAAACCAGTGAATAAGGATGTATAAGCTTTATAGTGTACAGGTCCAATCTTCAAAATCGTTAATATAACAATGACATAATGTGCTTTTGCCTAACTACCAACAGTGACAAATTAAAGGAAAAAAAACAATATAATGTCTAACAGTAAGGTGTCACATCCTTCCAGGACAGTTTCAGCATTGATTCTACACAGTCTGTGAACTTTACTGGGATGATGACCACCAGTCTTCCTTCATTCATTGTTTTTGATGATGGTTTTAAAGTGTGCCATCTAACAGGGTCCATAAGCATAAGATGTTTATATGTGTGGAGGCATTACCATCATAGATGAGACCACACCCTTCAGGATTTTTCTTTAATACGTCAGGCGTCTGTAGATGGTGTGAGGGATCATTATTACCCCTCTTCCCTCTCACATACGTCAGTCTGGCATAGCTGGCACTTTGCACCCCACTGCAGACATTTTTCTTGCAATATATTTCTCAGTGCCAAAGAAAACCTCATTAAAGTATTGGTCTGTAGACTTGTTCATTTCCTCAAGTGAGCGCGCTGAATCTGCAGCGACTTGGACAAAACTGACATTATGGGTGCACCTCTATTAGCTAGATTCTCCTGTTCAACCGCCTCTGTCAGGGTCTGTAAGTGTCTGTGTGCCGTTAACAACGCTCTTTGCACTGTCACAAATACGTATATGTGTTTGGTGTGTTGTCATGCATGCATGCATGCTTGCATGAGTCCACGAAGTCCTGAAGGTTGCTGTAGTTCAGACATTATGTTATTTATACTGTAAGCTCCAAGCCAGTGTTTATTATCTGACAAATAATAGATGAAATAGAAACAGAATATAATTAACTGAGGTCTCCACATTTTGATATTTAATGGAAATGTCAGAAAACTGCTCCAAATATCAGCACACTTGTTAACACATTGGTACTCCTTATATTATTTGAATAACTATAGGGCTCTCGTTTGCACAAAATAATGCATTTTGCATCAAAAGTCATTACATTAATCGTAGAATATGACAGTTTGCACATAGAACCCTTGTTTGTATATCCTAAGGGCTTAGAAGATGGCAACTGGATGTATAGAGGAGTTGTTGTTGTTCAGGCATTTAACCACTGTGCATGTGTTTGAAGAAAATATTAGTCCTCTAAACACATTAACAGATCGTCAACACTTAAGAGGTTGTTGAGGACACCTGAGGTCGTTGCCCACCTGAAACTCACCTTTTCTGATTTTCTGATACATTGTTCCGGTTCTTGCCTGGGTTGAAGTATAATGTTTATCCTAGGTGGAGTTGTCATTAATCTCAGCTGTGGGTCCTTGTTCACCATTCAGTCAGAGTGGAGGAACTTGAAACATCTTCAAGACTCTAAAAGTCCATTTACCTCTTACTAAAGCACTCAGGATATGCTGTGACCTGTGACCAATAACACATGTATGTATTTTGCACTTCACTGATATGGATGTTGCTTTAACAACTTTGTGTAATCAAAGAATGTGGATGTTGTTCGCACAAAATAATAAGATGCGTGTCCTCTGTAGAAACTTATGAACTTAAACCATGTTGACAAAAGTTGAAAACTGGTGCACAGAAGATACTGATCTTGTTAAAGCAAAAACACTAACCAAAGATGTCATTTGTGCTCATAAGCTATGAATCTTGGTCATACATGAAAACAAGGAACATAAAATCGTGGATCTTGTTGCAGCATGACATACGTATCATAGGATACAACGATAGGTTTAGTTTTCAAAAGTCGTGTGCCTGTGAACAACAACAACAGTATGAAGAGGTAATGAGCTAATAACTTGTGTTATTTTTGTGTTAACGTTCTAATTTTCGAACCTATCATAATAACTTATGTTCCCCCACGTAACCCCTGCCCAAACACACATGCACGCTCTCTTTTGGTGCCCTGATGCTAATCTCAGATTATTTCCACCAGATGATTAATCTGTTTTTACATAATCACAGTTTCTCCTTTGCTGTACCCTGACAGCACACAGATGCACAGAGCCCTGAAACTCTTTCAGTTTACCTGCATAGTAAAGGAAACCCCGCTCCTGTTCACCCCCCTCTGTCTTTTTTCCACAATTTACAAGGAATATGTTTTTTTGTGGTACCTAAGGATGCCCAAGGATGACTTTTATAGTCTGTTATATGTTTTTCTGGGTTTATGCCAAATATTAACCACACAGTGTTATTTTAGGAAACAGTTTGGGTAAATATGTCTTTGAACACCTTCACCATAAGATACTGAGTACATTGCATTCTAATCCTGGTTTCTACGTCAGTCCCAATTATTTACACAAATTACCCCACACAATGTTATGTTTTTCTGTTTTCTTTTTTTTTTTTGCTGCGGAGACTAATAAAACAAGTCTGTTTACCCCTGCATTTGTTAGATTAATATTGCTGTAAGTAAAACAACTGACAAGCTCAAATATATTCAACCTTTTAGCTTCACATTAAATGCACAAAGCACCGCATTAATATTGTTATGGGCAAGAGCTAAAAACCTTAATATACAAATGAAGCTGTAATGGTGTTTGTTGAATCACACAGTGACTCAGACAAAATGATGGCAGTGTCAGAGCTGTACTTTTCAGATGCAGTATATAATTGATGTGTAAGCTGAGCAAACCTCCTTTTCCTGCATAATTATACATCTATTTCAGCAATTTCAACACAGTTCCTTTTCTTCTTCTGACAGTGTTTTTATTCATGTTCTCATATAATAGAAGGATAGAGGTATTTACTGAGAACATGCATCATGCTCCCTCCCTTAACCCTTTATAGTTCACTCATAGAAATACTCTGAAATTCAGCATTTCAACCTTAGTGTGTTATTGGAGGACACAACAAGACTTTATTACTTTTGTGTAATTAAAAAAAAAAATTATGTAGAAAATCAAGGTCAATGCAGTTACCATATTTGGTTCCTTACCCATAAGTGGCAACAAACCAAAAAAAATCCAGGAAGTAAATATAAAAAAATACAAGAAAAACCAGGAAGTAAGGTGAAAGGAATATGTATTTTACATTAGACCAACATAAGTGCTGACACCTGTCAACATACACATTATCCCTTTGAACATCATTACTTAAATTAGTACCATTACTTCATGGTACCTAACAA
>JAPQRQ010000005.1:32384367-32414129 GCA_037367365.1 Apogon talboti | reverse complement strand
AGAGAGAGAGAGAGAGAGAGAGAGAGAGAGAGAGAGAGAGAGAGAGAGAGAGAGAGAGAGAGAGAGAGAGAGAGACTCAGAGTGAGCTAAGCCTTCCTCTCACTGTGGGGAGGAAGCGAGGGTAGAAGGACACAGTAAATCTCATCTAAAGGACTGGGACAAGAATAGCGTGATGAGCTCAAGCAGCCTTACATGCGAAGCACAGATATGATGGATGATGGATGGAGGTGAGGAGCGACACAGCGGCTAGACAAATCATTTTCTGTTTTTTTTTTTTTGTTTTTTTTTTTCTAATTTGTGGATATGTACTTGAGGACCATTTGAGCATGGCACTCCTCAGGGAGAGAGAAACCACACAACTTCTTGTGCAGAAGTAGTTTTAATGTGCGCTGAAGCATGGAGGAGATTCTATTCAGCCTGACAGATGAAAGGGAGATGACCGATAACATTTACAATGAGTAACAAGCTCTTAGGTGAGTCTGAAGTGAGCTGGGTTCGTTCTTAGTATGTGTGTTGATAAGATGTTTAATTCTTTTGTTAATGGCACAAGCTACATACATGTGATGCATCGGTGCACTCGTGCTCCATGGACGGGAGCGAACTGTCAGATGAGATGCAATCACCGTTCTCACTGTGTGCTCATTTCTTCTCCTCAGCTCGCAAACAAGAGATCATAAAGATCACAGAGCAGCTTATCGAAGCTGTCAACAATGGAGACTTCGAGGCCTACGCGTGAGTCCACCACTTATTCCTATTGTTCTGTGAAAAAAAATCTCTTCATCAACGGCAGGAAAACTTTTAGCTTTAAGCTCTCCATCAGCCATGAAAAACCATTAATCTGATTGCCATACAAATGTGTTTTGTCTTTGTATTAAAAGATTAAAGCGTAATTACAGTACAGTCATTATTTTATCCTCTTTATACCACACACTTTATAAAAATGCATGACAGATTGAGTGAGGGTTGTGCAGGGCGTCTGCAGATAACATATCTATCTGTTTAAAGTCAAAATGCCTTAAAGTCTTGTGCTTTGTTATAAAATACTGTGGAAAAATGGCAATGAGTCTTATTTGTTCATAATATAGGAAAAGCTTTTTCACAGAGTTCCATTTAAGGAAGTTAAGATTAAGATTTTTAAAGATAGTATATCTCTGCCTGCATGTTTTTACAGGAAGATCTGCGACCCTGGTCTGACCTCGTTTGAGCCTGAGGGGCTGGGAAATCTAGTGGAGGGAATGGACTTCCACAGATTTTACTTTGACAATCGTAAGACCACATTTGCATATTTCTACTGACTACGTTTTTGTAATTTTAAAGGCTACTTCACAGACTTTGTCCTCCTCCCCCCCCCCCCCAGTCCTCTCCAAAAACAGTAAGCCCATCCACACTACTATCCTCAACCCTCACGTGCACATGATCGGCGATGATGCCGCCTGCATCGCCTACATCCGCCTGACGCAGTTTGTCGACGGACAGGGCCGTCCCCGTTCCAGCCAATCAGAAGAGACTAGGGTATGGCACCGCAGGGACAGCCGGTGGCAAAACGTCCACTTCCACTGCTCAGGAGCTCCTGCCGCCCCAATGCAGGGATGAGGTACTCGAATAACACACGCACTGTACAGACAGTCCAGAAATACAGCTGACATGATGAAATATCACACACTCCTGAAATTAAATATCTGACACTTTTATGCACTCATATTACAAAGGAATCATGTTTCTTTTTCCTTTTATATTTCCTTACATTTTGGAAAACTTTCTTTTTTTGTGAAAACAGTGTCTTAGTCTTAATTGTATCTACACAATGCTTTGACTGGACGTTTGATTCAGGTCAGATTTACTGATTTAGCCCAATTTCACATATCAGAGATCAGCCTTAAAGAGCTTTACAACATGTACGGAATATGAAACCCTATGTCCTTTGACCACCGGTTTGACCAAGGAAAAGCTTCCTAAAACAACTTTTGACAGGGAAAGAAATCGTAGGAACCTCAGGAAGTGCCACAGCGAAGGAATCCCTCTTCTGGGATGGAGACACTGATTCATTAGTCTAATGATTCTAGGGTGTTTAGGTGCAATAATTAGTTTGACAACTCTGTGTATGGTTTTAAATTTCATTTATTATGATTATTATGTTTTATGCAATTTAAGAAACTGATTTAAGCTACATTAAAAATACAGCCCAAAATGAACGCAGCTAACCTACCGTACTAAAACATATAGACCAAGAAACTGAATCTTAACTCAAAGCTATGGAAGCTAAATTGAACTCCTGCTACTAAGCTATACATACCCTAATTTGAACTAATGAACTGAACTAAAGACACTTGTTGAACTTGTTGGACAATAAACAAATGTTTAAAAGCCAATTTATGTGGATTCAGGGGGATCTAACTGCAGAAAAGGGTTTGACCTCTTTTTCAATTAATTTTTTTATTATTGAATGTATATTATTTTTTCTGCTATGTCATAATGTTTGTGCTCCATACCATACATTTGGTGATGAGCAAAATAAAATAAAAGAAAACAAAAATAAATGGAACATTATAGTCATAATTATTATTATTAATATTATTAATAAGGTGGCTGACCATATGAAACATATTATTGGACAAAACTGATGATTGTCTGAATTTGAACATATTGAAAATATGGAAACAGGTTGACGTTCATGGAGCCATGTTGTACCAGCATTTTTTATTCTATTTTTTGTTTTACAGAAGCTCAGAATGGGCTTCCTACACATAGTGGGTGTAATTCATTGTTGAGGTGCATTATTGTCACCTATTGTGTTTGAGTGTGGACCAGAGTTAATCTCTGTGCCTGAAAAACCCATGACGTACAAAATAAACACTGCAGGAACTTCTGAGTGCCGCCATAGCGGAGGGTGGGGGGGGGGTGCTCATTTGATTAAAATCAGCGCCTTCACCACTAGATGTCACTAAATACACACTGACCCTTTAATGAACTGACCTCCACAAATTTTAACCCTAATTCTGAAGGCTAATAAAACGACTCTGTTAAATTAAATAAACAAACAAAAATCCTAAATGTATTTTAATTTTGAGATTACATTTTTTTTATTTTAACCTTGGAGGCAGTAGCTGATAAAAAGAGTCACCACATTCATTGCATATAGCAGTTCCCAAATATTTTTACATTAACTTGATGACGTCAGGTTTTCATAATTACTGACAGCTGGGTGAACTCCTTCTGCAGAGGACACTGTGAACTACAACACAATCCAATAAGTAGACATATCATCTTCTTCAACTCTTTTCTTTCCAGGATTGTGAGACTGCGTACAATACGGCAGTACGGGGGGGAAAGGAAATAAAAGGAGTTACCTTAAAACGAGAGTGTTATCGCTGAGAGAGAGGTGCAGGTGAGCGGAGAGTGGTTAAAGACGTATGAGGTGTCTGGTTTGGGATTCTGGTCCTGGCGTCTGGTTCTGGTCTTTGGTCCTGGTCCTGCACTCTGCACATCCGCTCTTCTCTCTCTCTATGTTTCGCTCCCACATCCTCACTTACGGACAATAATATCGACACAATGCTCCCATCATCAACCCTACAGCAAAGGGCATATCAGCCAATACAGAAACTGGACAAACTCTTGAACCCACGTCTCATCTTCGGTGACGCTGCCCTAGCCCTTCATGCGTGGACCTCACCTTGTCCTCAGCTACCCTATAATCCCTTTTTCTGTGCCACAAAGCCTCCAATGTGGCACTTTCCTGTTACAGATATACCCTTTTACTTCTACTTAAACCTAGAGTTATTGTTACTTCCTTCTAGTATTATTATGGCTGCAGTTTATCGTTGTGCTCTTTCACCTGTACAGTATATTTAATAGTAATCTGACTCCCTTTTTCTTTGATTCTGTATCTTCTTTTTTATGATGAGCATGACTCTTCTGTATCTGTATTCTTATTACCAGTGGCTGTATCTGCACGACTAAGGCTGCTTGTGTGAAATGAACATACAGTACCACATGTCTCACAGAGAGACCAGTGGGTGTATTTAATTATCCTTTTTGTTTTGTCATTCAATGGAGCTTTTTTTCCCCCTCTTTGGAGTGTAGCTGACCCCCCTGAACCAACGCCTCCGTGTGTTCACCGGACCCTCTGAGCCGCTCTGTGAGACGCTGCACACTCTCAGCGAAAACCATGCAGCATGCTAAGATATTACTGTTGTTCTTAATTGATTCTCTATGTACTGAACATTGCAAGTAACTACTGAAATTATGACATGACAAATATCATGTTTGAAATTATAGTATGACGCTGTTATGTAAATTTGCAGTTTCATCGTGGTGACTTAACTACAATATGCTGTAGATGGTATTTAATTGCATGATATTCCAAGTTAATACATTGGTAAGTTGGGTGTTATCGTGCATTTTGTTGATTTTTCTCTTTTCGGACTGAACTGCTGGTAAAATATTATCTTTTGCCTCTATTTTCTGGGCTTTGTAAGTGCATAAACTATTTTTGTGTTAAGATGATTGCATAGGATATGAGGATACTGGTGTGGTTGATGACAGAATATGCCTTTTTAAAGAGTGTGTTGGATCCAGAATATATATATATATAAATATCTATATCTATATAAATATCTATAAAATAGCTCTTAATGGTTTCAAATGCAAAAGCCAAGATCCAAATTGATGACTTTAATTTTTTGTATACACATGTCCCATAATGATCTCACATTAAGGTATTTGTTACGTTTTTTGTGATTTTTTTTTTTTTCAATGTTAGTTTCAGGTTCAAAGTTCTAAACACAAGGCAGAATTTAGAGTATTTATAGAAATTTCTTGGCTCATTTTCATGCCATATTTTCAGTTAAAATACGATATCTGTATCAAATTATTTAACACATTAAGCATCAGGGTTTTTTTTATGTTAACCACTTACCTTTACTCAGGATGCAGTAAGCAGCATTCTGACGTTAGATTTGTTTAACTCTTTTTATTTAGTTAAATTAATTGCATTGGTGGTGATTTAGTGATCCATTATGTCACAATGCGATTTAGCGACACTACACTTTTTGGATTGACAACATGATCTGTGTATTTAGGAATAAGCACTGAACCTTGAGGTTGTTTGCATTATGAGATGCACTTTTTTTACAAAATTTTTTTTGCATTGTACAATGAAACTCTGTACTGAAGACTGAGCCAAAGGGATCGTAAAAAGCTGAGCCCCTAGTACTATAACCCACTCTGTCCTCAAGAGGGCGCCAGTTTATAACAACAAGAAAATAAGTCACCTAAAGGTACCATGTAAACCAGGACCATGACCAGTGTATTTCCTCTGTGATGTAGTCTTTAGAGTGATACAAGATCAAATGATATAGTGAATTATCAAACAGCATTATACTGGTGGTGAATGTGTATTTTTATCTGTCCTTCCTTTGAAACCCTGTCATGGTATGAAGGTAAATCCTACTGTCCTCCATCCTGTCCAGTTCAAACCCTAATAGTATCAGTAGCTACGTCAGTAGCATTAACTTAGAGTTATTGTCCCTTATGACAACCAGTCCATGTTCAGATACTCAGTGTGAGGCAGAGGTGTAACATTTAAACTACAAATTCAACACTGTATTAATCGCATTAATTGATCCTGATGACTGTTTTCCTGAGGTCAGGTGAATGATCTGGAAGTGAGTGATGACTGAGTAATAGAACGCTACTCTGTGTAATACAAACATTTTTGTCTCTTAACTTTTTTTTTTTAATTATACTGATTATGATGATTCCTCCAGTGTGCATTCCAAGTCTTATCAGTATTAAAATGTGATCAGATGTAATCAGTGTGTGAAACAATAAAATGACAATGCAGAGAGCACATTACTCCTCTTTCTTATCTTGACCAGTGTCTGCAGAACATTTTGTGTTCTTTGGTTTTTATACAGTATATGTGCTGTAGGCTGTGTATTGAGGTCAGAACTGTTAGAGACATACAGTGCAGAATATCCAGCCATGCTCCAACCAGGCTGTAAGAATCAACCAGGGGTCAGAGTTTAGCCTGAGTACAGTCAAAACAGACCAAGGTAAACAACTGGAGAATGAAGAGTTAAAATATTGTTTCAGAATGTATCATGTAACAACAATGAGCTATTGATCAGCCTAACGGGTATCACTTGAAAGTGAATCTGATCATCAACTTGGGTTTTACATAATCACTGTCAGGACAAAGGTTAACATTTATGGCTCTGCTGTAGATAGTGCCTCGAGGGAAGTACACTGCAATGGCACTGAAACTGAACATACTGTATTAATGTACAAATTACAGTTTAAACAGACAGTGTAAAGTACATCAGACAGGCTGTATCATGACCTTTAATGTATGCTAAACTTTGTCATAAAGTACTCATACAGCGCAGTGTTGATCATTGGTTATGCACTGTAAAATGTATTTCTGATCATAGAAATGTTAGAATAGAAAAGTGCTCGTAATACTCTGGAAACCTATATGTCAGACAAATATCAAAATTACATATGTGCCTCTTTTACTCCTTTTAGAAGTAATCAGAACAAAGAGCACAGAGCTACTAAAATATAAATGACTACATCTGTTTGGAAATAGGGTACCCATACTAGAATATATAAATCAAGTTAGATGGATTTTTAAAGGCCAATATAATAATGATAGTTTGGACCAATAGGGCAGAAAAGCTTTTGTATTCAAAGTCAGTCATTCTAGTGAAAATACCTTATATCAGAGTTCAGACACTATCAGAATCCAGCTCTGCTGATGCTGATGGTTGGTCAAGTGTCTTGTAAAAGCCGATTAATTGGTGTCACTTCAATATAAATTGCCAGACAATTTTTTCAAGTACTATTTGTTACTTTAATTTCACTATTATGTTTCTTTGTGGATTAATAATGTAAAAATGTAAAAACATTATTGACATTTTATTTTAATCCTCCTATTGTGGTCTGGTCAAATATATCCATTTATTTTCCTTTCACGTTTATATTGATGAAAAACAAGTCAAACAAATTTCCCATATTTTATTATAGATGTTTAGGAGATGTATAAATGGTGCAATTGTATAGGTAATGAAATATACAGAATTTTAGGGGGTTTAGTAGTTCATATGGTCTCTGTGCAACTGATGATTAAAAATATTTTCATTGTATTTTAATCAAACCAACAGTAAGAGAGGTGTTACTACTCAGTAACATAAATGCAAATGTCCTGAGTCTCCCCAATATTTACAACGCAGCATTTGTACTTCCAAAGCATGGAATGGCCTTCATTCAAATCTAGTTTGTAAAATGTTAAATTGTTTTAAGTCTTATATCACATCAAAACAAAGATTGTAAATGTTTTTTGTTTGTTACAAGAATGAGATGCTAATATCTACAAAGCTGGTTACATTTCATGGTGTCTACTAATTTTTTTTTATTTTATTTTATTTTTTTTTAAATAGTAAGTTGTAGGTATCCGGCATTTAGGTACATCAGCACATGATGAATTTGAGTGTGTACCTAGAGTTCATACCCATTAACTAAGAAGCCCATTACACACAAAAGAAGCATTAACTAAGGAAGGCATGCTGCATTTTTTTTGCAGCCACTATAGTCTGCATATTTATTCCTAGATAATGTCACTAAACCTGAACCACTAAACTGAAGTTACGTTTTGACTTCAGTTTAGTTGTTACAAAAATAAAAAGAATTTAATCAACACTACATTTCAGTTTACCAACACTCAAAAAGGGTTTTACTACAAGAGAGGCGCTCAAAAAGAGTTGCAATGTGTTCCAGATCATGGAATCACTTCCTGAAGTTAAAGTACAACTTCTTCAACCTGTGATGATGAGAAACTAGCTCATGTGTTGCTACAGTTTAATCTTGCCAACACCGAACAGGGTGTTACTGCTCGCAATGACGTAGCAATATTCAACGAATAAAAACAAATCGATAAAAAAATATATTTATTAAACGTTCATCACTTTGCATGGAGTATTTTCTGTCCGTGGCAGAATTTAAGATAAGCCTTCTAAATAAGAACATAACGCAATTTGGTGTTTATTATTAATTTCTGATGGCACGCGGTGTTTTGGTGCTGACGTCAGCGGCGCTGTGACGCAGCACCGGGCTCATTAGGTAGCAGAGGCGGCGCGCGGCTGACTCGCTGCAGTACACTCCGCATCCCTCACGCGCTCAGGACGGGACCGGCATTTTGCTAAACTACAACTACACTTGTGGCTGTGGAAAACACCACCAAGTCAGAAAAAAAGGTAACACACCCGATAAACAATGAACTAAAGTTTTAGTGGAGTTTTTATGGAACTGGTAGTTAATTGAGGAGAGGAAAGACATTGTTCTTCACTGTGGTAAGGGTCGTGTTGGGGTCCCGCTCGTGATACTATTGTTTTATATTCACGCGCTGTGTGTGTGGGGGGGAGTGGGGCCAGTGGTAGCTTTACCCATATTGTCCTCTCATGAGTGGGGTCTTCACAAGGATAAACAGCGTCATTACCACACAGAGTAAAGATAAAGCAGTTTTACATGTTTTTAATTTGAAGACAGTGTTAAATAACAAGGTAAGAGCAATGAGTCTGTTCATGTCCCTTTTCATCATCATACTGTGATGTTTTACTGTGTGTCTCTTTAACAACTTTTGTTTTAAGGCCTATCAGTAAAAGAGAAGGAGCAGGAACTGTGGAGGAGCCTTTTTCACAAGTAAAGCAACACTACAGGAGCAAGAGGGGCTGTTCCTGAGGAGCCTGGAGGAACTGCTGGTGTGGGACAGTGCTGCTGCATTCTTCTTCCAGGAAGGGAGGGGGATAGGAGCTGTGGCTGGTTTGCAGCCATGCATCGCTTAAGGACTACAGTAGCAAGGCTTCGGACTGCTGCGGTTGCACACACAGCCCAGAGCATATCACAGCCCAGACCTTTGGTGGTCAAAGGGGGCCTAAGGACGTCTCAGCCTTTGAGGTGCCTCAGTGCATCTGTGGCCTCTGAGCCTTTTCTTAATGCCACCAGCTCTAACTATTTGGAGGAGATGTACTATGCATGGCTGGAGAATCCCAAGAATGTGCACAAGGTACAGCTTGTCTTTAAATTAAAGTTTGCTTCAGGGATTCAAAGTGTGTTCAACGCCACTCAACACATAATATCAGTTTCAGAATCAAACATATACTTGTATAAGTGTTCTTCTCTGACTGGCCTCTCACTTTCTTCCTGTGACCTGATATGATGAGTTCTCTACAGGAGGAACCACCTGTCCAATATGTACTATTAGAGTAAAGGTTATACAAACATTTGGTAAATACAGCATTGCTGCAACAAGTAAATGGCAGCATATGGACCATTGACTGATTAACAAACCACTTAGGAAAGAATACTGCAATGTACCATACATTAACATGAAAATAACTCTTACAGTAACCACACTGAGAGGTGCTTGACAAACACGTTTTAGACCCTGAAGGAGTCATCAAACAACATCACCTTCAGAGGGTGAAGTGATCTGTTTTTTTGTGGTTGTATGCATGTGTAAACTTAAAGCCATAAAACTAAAACCGTCTGTATTGCTTATTAACACTTGAGGTAAAGTTGTGTGCGCTGCTCCTCAATGCCAAGAAGACGGACAGTGTCTTTCATTGACTGAAGGCTGATTTGTGCTTATAGTATTATTCTTAGTAATACTATACTGCCAGTGCTACTAATAATGTTACAAATACTTCTCCTATGCTACTTTCTTCAATTAGGAATAACGCAAATTGGGTACAGTAGATTCATCTTGGTATCCAGCTCCAAGTAGTGAAGAGGCAGTGAAAAAAGGGATACTACATATTTATAACTACCAACAGTTAAGTTAAATACAGACAGACTTGAACTCAGAAATGACCTTAATTATCCATACCATGTAAGAAATGACCCAGTTCCCTTAATTTCATTGGACTGTCAAAACAACAGTGAAAGCTCAGTTAAAAACAGCCGAAGACAGGCATTTATAAGCAAATCTACTTAATTCCCAGAAATCCAGATTTACCAGTTTATCCAGTTATGTTGATCTTCAAACTTTGCTTTTGTTGCGCCAAGTAGAACTCCAGAGGATTAACCCTACAACCACTTGGCACTGCATCCACATTGTAGACCTGTCATAAAAATGTAAAAACAAACAGTTGTGATTGAAAGGTAAACAGGAGATTAAATTTTTGCTGGGATAGTGCACTCTCAATTGAAAGAATAATAAAACATGTACTAGTGGAAGGCAACTGAGGTTGATTGGGATTATGAGAGTTGTTTTCACCCCCACTGGCATTGAACATCTATCTAGTGTAACTCAGGTAGAAATTATGCCTATACATATGATGTTAGAGTCAAGTCTCATTACAATAAATTACAATAAAACAGCAAAGTTGTACAAAATAACATATTTTGCTAATTTTGAACATTGTTGGAAATGACAAACAGCTCTTTTATTTTATCTTATTGCAGAAATGTTGTATATTACACCTTTGAAGATGTTTACTGAATGTCAGATTTTGATATACTAAATATCATCATCTTCCTAGAATAATTGTCATAGTATTTTAATCACATTTTTCAGGAAACACACAAAAACTGAAATTGAGTATTTGACGATTTAGGCGATTATTTTAGGAAGGTAATGATTTGGACTTTTTGTTAAAGCTAACACCAAATTTATTTTCTTTAGCTGATTTAATTTTTTTGATGAATTTGTGTCATTGTGCTGTTGTTACAGTCATTCGATCCTCTTCAGTGTTATGTCCAACCTACCTGTAAGCCGACTTCCTTGACAGAGGATGAAAGTTGGGTGTTATCTGTGCTGTGACAACACTGATCTTAAAAGCTTCTTACACATTTAAGCTCATTACTCTCCTCTCTGGTTAGAAACTTAGATGCAAGGTTAAACATGTATTTGACTATGAGCTTAATGGTAGTGTGTTGTGTGTACATCCTCACTGACATGAATGAGCATTTGACCTGCCATGAGATTCAGGGACAAACCATAGGCGTCAAGCACTTTACTATTTGTTTAAACATGTTGTTGAGTGGGTTTTCTCCTCTAACCCTGTTCCATCTCATTTTCTTTGTTTTCTATGTAGTCCTGGGATATATTTTTTCGTAATGCTAACGCTGGGGTGCCACCTGGTATGGCCTACCAGAGTCCTCCGCCCCTCAGTGGGACTGCTCAGGGACTGGCTGGTGTCCAGACGCTGGTGGGGGCTCAGCCCAATATGGAGAAGCTGGTGGCAGATCATTTAGCTGTACATACACTCATACGAGCATACCAGGTAAACAAATAACACTCCTATGCCAACAGATGGAATTTATTTTTGTCTATTGTCACTCATTGGCAATAATAATGCATTTGCTAACATTACAGGAGCCTAAATATATACTGCAGGTAAAAGTTCTCACAGACAACTAGTAAAATCCACTGAATAGAATAGTATTGTATGAAATAATTTGACTTTTAGCCATAACAAAGATTAGACATATTAATCCAAAATCACCCAATAGAGCCAGACAGCTTATCACTCCATTTGTTTACACAGCAAGTAATTCTTGTGTGACACAATTGTGTACTTTTTTGTAAGCAATAGTAAATTTGTGAGAGAAAAAGTCCATGTGTCTTCATAAATCAGTCATTCTTGTATCTTCATTGACTCATGTTCTTTTGAACTGGTGTTTTATGGACCTGTTTACAAACTCTGACAAACATATGTCTAAAGTTTCCTATCACATGTAAACATATCAGCAAATCTGACAGGAAGTGGTCAGCAGTTTTCAAGGAACGCACAGACACTAGGTTGGAGATTTATAATTATTTGAGAGATTAAATTGTATTTCCACACACACCCTGAGCTGTCTTGCTCTTGTGTGTGTGCAGGTACGAGGGCATCACATAGCCAAGCTGGACCCTCTGGACATCAGCTGTGTAGACTTTGATGATGCCCCATGTGCCGTGGGCTTCCAAAACGTTGGTGAGTAAAAGATATCATTTGTTTCTCCTTTCAGTCTTTGTATTTAAGGTTTTCTTTATGCTGGATCTTTAGGCCTTATTTTTGCCTTTTTGGTTAATCACTGAACACAAAATCACTTTCTACACTTTCAATTTCCTCTTCTATACTTCACACCCATCCATACCCTAATCTTGAAGATCTCCTCATCAGTATTGTTCTCCCACTTCTTTGTCTTTATGTCCTGTGGCTGCCACACCTTGCATTGTACACCAGAGATCGGGGTATCACAGCTGTCGACCTGAGGCACACTTTCTGATATTATCAATTCACACAACACAGGGTGTGAGAAAGGTCAAAGGCCAAGAAGGAGGGGATAGAAGAGTCTGTTTACTAGAAAGCCAAGACACATTAAATTCCCCAAAAAATTTCAGTGCTTCCCTCATCCCTCTTTCCGAACCTCATTGTGGACCGAGGTTTATCATCTGAGCTTTGTCTGAAACACAGTGTTTGTAGCAAAGTACAAAGTATAAATGTTGCATTTAAGTTATACGTACAAGTTGTTTAATTGTGTCTGTTGTAGAAGTATCCGTGTATATCCATCCAACGCACTAACTGAATTAAAAACACATCAGTGGGCCGCACAGTTGCTCTGGGTAACCTGACTGTTTGGAGTCAGTCCCATATCTAATACAGTGCAGAAGTTTTGACACAACTTTCTTCTTTACCAGGAGTAAATGGAGCCACATTGAGGCAAGAGAAGTTGAAGTTGTTATTTGTTGACACAAAAGGCTCTGCAAACACTAGCAGTTGTTTTCACTGATTAGAAGTATTAATAGGTATGAAACTATAGACTTAAAAGATGAATGAAATGAAAGAGCCACTTGTTGATCATTTATTGGTATTAATACTTGTAGGTTTTATGGCTTATTAGAAAGCAAGTAAGTCATTATTTATGGGTCATTGATGTTTTACTTTCTAAGAAAACACCATTTTTTTAGAAACTGGACTAAATAAGCAATTGAAACCACCCAGCAAATATTTTTATTGGTTTAATACTGATTAGTAAAAACCCACTCCAAGTAAAACATTGGTTGGAGGTCTTGCATGTGATCTAGAGTTCTTATCTGTATATGTACAACATTGCAGGTTGTGGTCAGTGAAGAGAGAAGATAAAAAACACATTTTATGGTTGTTAGGTTGAGATAGTGTCATTACACTGCTGTCTAAATAAGCATGCCACAAATGTGTACTATTTATCTGTTGCACATAACATTCTCAGATCCACGTGTTTGTTACTGTGGGAAATTATCATCAACTTGACATACTGTATATATATCATCAGAGTACAAGGTTATAAAAGTTTTAAAGTGAGTGTGTGTTGCAGTATGTTATGCATGCATGCAGAAAACAGTCATTGTGCCTAATGAAAAGGTAGGGCCTCTGAGTTCTAAAGCAGGTAATTGTTATAAGCTGTAATAGGATGTTTCCACAGCTAATAGTGTTATTGTTAGACTTTTAGAGTTCTGCTTTGTCCCTGTGACACTGAGGTTCACACAGAGGTCAAACAACAGGACGGTGTCGATGGTTTGAGGTTCATGTCAGCCTCAGAGAATGTGTGAGAAGTTCTGTGTAATTCTTACATGTGCGTTTGTGTTTCTCTATACCTCTAGACTTGTCTCATTATAATGAACGTCTGTATAATTTGACTCGTGAAGGTAGGAGATGAAAACCCTGTGCTTTTTGCTCCTCTATTAGACACTAACCCTACATGGTGTACCGCACATTAATAACAAAAAGCTCTACTAAGAAACTTTCAGCTTCTGATACCTGTGGTGAAAAGTCAGTATTGAGTCTGCCTTCTGTGCTGGTGTATGCCTTTCATGCAGAATGTGTCTGGACTGACACAGAGCATTGTGCTGTATTATAATCAACCTGCAGGGTAGTACTGCATGGAGAGGAGGTGTATGTTTCCTGCCTCCTGACCTTTGCTCAGTTGGCAGCGGGGTCAAATAGTGCTTATCCAAGCTTATCTGTGCCTGCTTCATTAAAATGTTACTGTGATTAGATTGCAGACGGACTACTTGATAATTGTGGTGGATTCTGCCTTTACTCTTAACCATCAAAGAAAACAAAGTCTGTGTTTTTAGTATGGGGCAGCAGACAGGGGGTGGGTGTAAAGTCTAAAGATCCCTTACATAACAGAGGCTGACTCTGCCTTATTGGACTGAAAATCCTCATCCTTAGTGAACCACCCTGCACTAATTTGCTGACAGAGATGTACAAACAGACAGGGATACAACCCTCTAACCCCTCCTCTGTTCCATATTGTCTTATCTCTGTTTAGTGCAGCGTGGATGTCACATGCTTTAGATAAACAGTGTATGTCTCAGACTGTACAGCACCACAGTATACTGTAGACATAGCATTTAAGTAGCACATCTAATGTACGACGGTCTGTTTGCTTTCAGCTAAGGCACAATATATCCCTTTCACTTTATTTATCTAACGCACTTAGTGCTTTACAATAACGTGGGAGTCTGCTCAGTCCAGTTCCTGTTTAAGTAACATGCATTTCAAATGCATTCAATGACTATGAGAACATTTAAGGACAAACAGCATTCTTAAATTTCCCTTTAGTCGTAATAATATTGCATTCTCACAGAAAATTTAAAAAAAGTTAATTGGACTATGATCTCCTAAATAAATAAAAAAAGAGAATTTATTATATTATTGTTTATTATATCAATCATGAAATTCTTAGATGATGATTTGCTTGAATAGACAAAAGTTGAAACTGGAAAAAAATCACCAAGTTTCAGCTATAAACAGTACAAGGAGGTTTATGGAAGAGAGCAGCCTGGTCTCATTGGACAGTTTAGTCCAGAGTCTCTAAACCATGACTGGGAGAGCACTCAGCTACTTTATGTTGAGAGTTGCACTTACAATCTAGTGACTACATGTAAGATCAAATTTATTTTTAACTTTGGAAAAGCAGAGAAAGTAGAACAGCTGTAATGTTATTTCTGTGTTGTGTCTGTGGTCTGTCAGGGGTTTGACTGTAACAGTTGGACTACATTTAATCCGCTAGATTAGACAGCTGCAGTAAGTTAAAAAGATAAAGATGAACTTAAAAAAGGGATCAGGAATTCCAGGAAATCTTTACTTCAGTGTTGTTTTCTTTACCCTTCTTTTATCTCTTTGTCGTTATATTGGTCAGTGTTGGGGAGAAGTGAACGACATGTAGTAAAAGCAGTAGTTTTTCTACCTTTTTGCAGTATCTTGCTGGTGACTCATTTCAATTAATTTATTCTAAACTAGCTAAAGTTTTTTTGGGTTTTTTTTTTATACAATTTCTTCATTATTAACCACTTACACTGCAAGCTACAAAATAGCAGCCATAAGTCAAAGCTTTCCTGGTGTTGTAACTCATCCTACTGCCTCTGTCTTTCACCCTGACTGTCTGCCAACCCACCACTGTCTTTGTGTAGTGGTGCTTACACAGCAATGTCATCATCACGCCAGACGAAGAATCACCCCATCTTTGCTGCACTTGCTGTGAAGTATTGATGTGTTTGGTATTTTGCCAATGTCTTCTTTCAAAGTAGTTTCCTCCACCCTGATAACAGTTGACTTTATGGTTGCAACTTGTTTTTCTCTGCCAGTCTCTCCATCTCTTGTCATGATTAGCATGCTTGAGCTTCTTTGGTGGACTTTTCCTTTATCAGTGTCCCTCCGGCAGGTTTTTATGGACTGGCTGAATCTGACTTGGACAAAGTGTTTCGTCTTCCCACCACCACCTTCATTGGAGGCACGGAGAGCACTTTGCCACTAAGAGAGATTATACGCCGCCTTGAGGTGAAATAAGTTAAAATACAGTAGATCAACAGTGTAACAATTATCATCCTTATATCCAGTCCAGTATATTCAATATATATGATTCAAGTGAATGACAAATATGTTCACACCTCATGTTTCCCTCTGTCACAGTTGGCCTACTGTCAGCATATTGGAGTGGAGTTCATGTTCATTAATGATGTGGAGCAGTGCCAGTGGATCAGGCAGAAGTTTGAGACACCAGGAATCATGCAGTTCAGCCCAGAAGAGAAGAGGACCCTGCTGGGGAGAATGATCCGATCCACCAGGTCTGTCTGTCTGTGTTTCTTTGCATTCTTTAAGACGTATTAGTACTGCATTAAAACAGAAAGCATAACAACCCTATGGAGAAGGAGCTGTTCTTGTTACTATGGAGGGCAAACGTTTTAAACCACAGTGTGATGTAACGTTACAATGGCATGTTAACAGGTTTGAGGAGTTTCTTCAGAGAAAATGGTCTTCAGAAAAACGTTTTGGTCTAGAAGGGTGTGAGTCCCTCATCCCAGCCCTCAAGACTATCATTGATAAATCCAGTCAGAGCGGAGTGGAGAGTGTCATCATGGGAATGCCTCACAGGTATGCAGAGGCACTATGTCTTCTAAAAGTCTAATGACAGCATGTGACTGATAGAGGTGAACAGGAAGAGGCAATCTTACATTTTGTCATTTCTGTTCAGAGGCAGGCTCAATGTGCTGGCTAATGTGATCAGGAAGGAGCTGGACCAAATCTTCTGTCAGTTTGACTCCAAATTAGAGGCAGCAGATGAGGTTAGCACATCACCTTTTCATATGTTCCAGGGTTTTAACTAATTATTTTCATTGTCAATGAACCTATGGATATAAAAATCCAAGAAAACTCGTAAAAAAAATTTATAGTCATGTTATGATCATTTCCAGCATAATTAACAAAACCCTTCTTTCCTTCAGTTTAATTGTTTTGCCTCAACAGCAGTCATGTACTTACATTAAATATATGATGGTTTGTCACAATTATTCTTTGTTGATTGAGTATTTGATGAATACGCTGATTGTTTCAGTTTCAGTATAATGGATAACGAAGGTCCAGTTGCTTGGTAATAAACATGTTACTATGCGTATGTGTATGCATTTGTTAAACATCTTTCCTTATTTCTGGCTCTCAGGGATCTGGCGATGTGAAATATCATTTGGGGATGTATCACAAGAGAATGAATCGAGTCAGTGACAAGTACATCACCATGTCACTGATGGCAAACCCCTCCCACCTTGAAGCAGTGGACCCCGTGGTGCAGGGAAAGACCAAGGCTGAGCAGTTCTACTGTGGTGACACTGAGGGCAAGAGGGTACGCTGAGTCATGTTTTCACATGAACAATCAAACAAATATCTGCGTCTCTGCCATATGTAACCTGCTGAATGACTTTGCAGGTGATGTCTATTCTGCTTCATGGTGATGCTGCGTTTGCAGGCCAGGGTATTGTCTATGAGACATTCCATCTATCTGATCTTCCGTCTTACACAACCCATGGCACCATTCATGTGGTTGTCAACAACCAGGTACACACCCCATATATGTCATTCTGAAACTACTGAACAGAAACTGACCCAACTGGCCGAGTATTGCCAGGGTCTATGTAGTACATTCAGAGACCTCAGAAAAGAGAAACCTGGTCCTATCAAACTGTGTCAAATTTCTTACAAATTTTCACAACTTTGTTCAGTTTGGTTTCAGAGTAAAGTACTATGTGTTTTTATATGGTTAGAGTCCAATGAGGTGCTTATATAGAATAGAAAAAATAGTTTGACAGCATGAGATACAGCTGAAAAAGGAGATCCAAATATGTGCCAGAAAAAAAGATTTATTTTACAAGTTTTTAGTTTTGGATCAAGTTCTATATAATTATTACAACTTTAAATTTCCTCATTTGATTATGTTAGGTTATTTTTCTTCACTGATAAAGTACTCCGATCCATACAGATTGGTTTCACCACCGATCCGAGGATGGCACGTTCATCTCCATATCCAACAGATGTGGCACGGGTGGTTAATGCACCCATCTTTCACGTCAATGCAGACGACCCAGAGGCCGTGATGTATGTGTGCAATGTGGCAGCTGAGTGGAGGAACACCTTCCACAAAGATGTGGTTGTAGATCTGGTATGTAACAAAGGAGAATGACTACTGTACATGCTGTTAATATTTAGATTTTTATATGCAGCCTGAAGTGTCTCCTGTTTTATAATATACTTTTTCTAAGGAACACTATTTCAGTTTCAGTTTGACTGAACCATCACAGCTGTGTTTTACATTCACATGATAAAGTTTCCTGTTCCCAGAAATCACATGGTAATTGTGAAATCCAAAGACAGAAATTACATTTGTGCTGACGTCCTATATTATGGTATTTCAATAATCAGGAAGCAACAAATAAAGCTTGTGTACCAAATATGGAAGCTTCCTGTGTAGGTTGCTGGAATTAAGAAGTGTGTTATGTTGCCATACAGGTAAAAGAAGTTGAGTATACAATGAATAACACTTACTGGAAATGTGTGTTGCTCTTGTTCTCGTAACCAGTGTATAATCAGAAAAGCATTTCTAAACTTGTGGATCCACATTCAGGTGTGTTACAGACGTAATGGCCATAACGAGATGGATGAGCCCATGTTCACTCAGCCACTGATGTACAAGCAGATCAAAAAACAGAAGGGGGTACTGCAGAAGTTTGTGGAAAAACTCATTGCTGAAGGAGTCGTCACAACACAAGAATATGAGGTAAACCGGACTATACAGTTGCAAAACACAGTAATATGAAATAAACCTTTCAAGGAAGTTGGAAGTTAATCCATGCGTAATGAATGTAGATGTTCAATGCTGTCATAAGCCAAAGGACGAAGTAATAAATTAGTCACTGCAGTGTCTGTAACAAAAAGGCCATTGTGTCACAATTGTCTTGATATTAGTTTTAATCTAAGTTCACACAGAGGCGGGGCTTCCATCAGCTAGTGAGTTTTATTGATTCTGCCAGATAAGTGAGAAAAACACAGGTTTAATTGTCAGCAAGAGTAAAGCTGTCAGTAGCAGATGGGTGTACTGTGTAACGCATTGAAGTATATCAGCAACTTGGATGTTAAATTTCAGCTACAAGAACAGCACAGGTAACAGATGCAGTAATAGAAACAGATTCCCGCGGACAATGTGTTCTCTTTACGGGTAAAATTTATAGACTTGTAATCCTGCGAATAGATTTGCTCTTGCTGTGAAGAGCTGTCTACCTGAAAAGGAAGTGAATACATTACAGGTGACTGAAGATAACACACTGGGAAATAGTGAATCACGTCTCCAAGTACAGAAATAAGGAAGTTATCAGCTATACAACACACACCGGTCAGTTCTCAAAGTGGCCACAGCTCATGAGACACATAGGTAATATATTAAACTGCACAGATCTGTTGGTGATTCATATGTAATTATTGCTGGATCACAACTATGCTTGTCACATAAAAGAGTGATTCTCACAATTAAGTATAAGGGGATAACAGTTGGAATAGAATAATCATGATGTCACTGACTGGTTGTTACAGTATTTAATATTAAATATCTTCTTTTGTTAAATAAACACTATGTAATAAGTAATTACATGGTAAGAATCCAAAGTGATAATAGTATCAGTACTTAAAACTCATGTATCATACTGTGAAAACTGTTGGAAGTTGTCATGCAAAAGGAAGCTGAAATGGACGTTTTAGTTAAAAGAACAGGACTTGTTTGTGTTTTCTGTGCCTTATTGCCATGGAATCAAGAAATAATGTCTTAAGGTCTTGGAGCATTTAATTGAATATTTCAGTTTTGTAACACTGGTGCACTGAAAAACACATTCACTAAACTATACTTTTCTGTATCCAGGAGGAAGTGGCGAGGTATGACAAAATCTGTGAGGAGGCGTACACTCGCTCCAAAGATGAGAAAATCCTCCACATTAAACACTGGCTAGATTCACCATGGCCTGGTAAGAGCTTTTATTTGTTTGTCATTGTATGTGGATTTATATTCACCACAGAATAGGGAACAAATATTTCGTCATGGTTCTGTAACATTTTTCTGTTTGTGCAAATTCATGTCTTTTTGCAGGTTTTTTCACACTGGAGGGCCAGTCCAAAAATATGAGCTGTCCCTCCACAGGCATCACTGAAGAGGAGCTCAGACATATTGGAAACATCGCTGCTTCTGTCCCTGTGGAAAACTTCACTATACATGGAGGTACTATGCCCTCTCCTGATGTCTTATCTTTATTATCAGTTACCATAAGTTTTTATTGATTTTGTTTTTGTCAGAAACAGAAAACCCAAACACTAACATATAAACAAGGACAGACTAAACACCAGAATTATTTTAACAACGTCAGCAGAATTTATCAGCAGAACCAACTGAAAATGTTCCCTATAGTACAATTATAGAGAGGGGTTGGAAAGCAAATAAAATGCAGTATAAACAATTTAAAAATCAACTAAAAATATATTGAGAAAAAAATAGACTGTGTCCTAGTTCCCTGCTGTTTTATTTGTATATTACCTGACACGCTCTGACTCTTTTGCATTGTCTGCCTGTGTGTACTTTAGGTCTGTCTCGTATCCTAAAGAGTCGTGGAAACATGGTGAGCCAGCGAGAATGTGACTGGGCTCTTGGGGAGTACATGGCCTTTGGCTCTCTGCTCAAAGAGGGAATCCATGTACGCCTCAGTGGGCAGGATGTGGAGAGAGGCACCTTTAGGTAAAAGCAGGACATACAGTACATCAAATTAAAAAAAAAAAATGCACCATGTCTCCATGTCATCCATTCAGTCTCTTACAGTTTTAGAATTTTTCTGTTTGGCCTTATAGCCACCGACACCATGTTCTCCACGACCAGAATGTTGATAAAGGGATTTGCATCCCAATGAACTACGTCTCCCCTGATCAAGCTCCTTACACTGTCTGCAACAGCTCCCTGTCAGAATACGGAGTACTAGGTAAGAGGCATGGACACAGAAAAGCTTCTCAAATATGTAAAGACAACTTTTGTACAATACTGTCTAATACAGAGTCCCATGAAGCACCTCAATGAACCTCCTTCTGTGCACAGGGTTTGAGTTAGGCTTTGCCATGGCCAGTCCCAATGCTCTGGTTCTGTGGGAGGCCCAGTTCGGAGACTTTCATAACACAGCACAGTGTATCATCGATCAGTTCATCAGCTCAGGTCAGGCCAAATGGGTCAGACAGAATGGCATAGTGCTGCTTCTACCTCATGGTATGGAGGGAATGGTGCGTACTAAGAAAACTCGATCTTCCACATTTTGCATTTACATCAGTATTTCGCTTTCACTCAGCCACCATTGAACTTGAGTATTCTTTTTTCCTCCATTTCTCCTCCTCCTTCCAGGGTCCAGAGCACTCCTCTGCCCGCCCAGAGAGGTTCCTACAGATGTGCAATGATGATCCAGAAGTATTTCCTGTGAGTTTCTGTAACTAACAGAAAATTTCTTCTTGGGAATTCATTTATCACATTGATTATATGTCTATGTGCTCACTAGAAATAAGTAAATTATGAACCTTTACTCTTTAACTCCACTGTATTTTTGGTAGAAACTGTCAGATGACTTTGCAATGCGTCAGCTTCACGACTGTAACTGGATTGTCGTCAACTGCTCTACTCCTGCAAACTACTTCCATGTTCTCCGCAGACAGATCCTGCAGCCTTTCAGGAAGCCTGTGAGTGACTTACAAGAAATGTGACTCTCCTCACAAAGAAATGCATTTCAAGTCACTGAACAGTTTCTTTTTCTCTCTTCATCTCCAGCTGATAATCTTTACTCCTAAGTCTCTGTTGCGCCACCCAGAGGCCAAATCCAGTTTTGATGATATGCTGCCAGGTGAGCACTGACAGAATAAAAGGAAATTCATCTTCATAAAAGAAGCAAACTTCTTCCTGTGTGCAGTGTAGTCTTTCTTTGAAAAGTCTGTGTGCATCTGACCCATTCACAGGCACCCATTTCAAGCGTGTAATCCCAGATGATGGACCTGCAGCCGCCAGCCCAGAAAAGGTGAAGAGAGTTATTTTCTGCTCTGGTAAAGTCTACTATGAGCTGACTCGCGAACGCAAGAACAGAGGCCTGGACAATGAAGTAGCTGTCATCCGCATCGAGCAGGTAATGTCAGAGAGTATATACTGAATCTGAACCAAAAAATATGAAACTAAAGTCCAAAAAGAAGGAAAAAAAATTGAGTGTGTAATACAGGTTATGGAATAAGGAACGAGTGCCTTAAGACATGGACTTCAACAGGTATAATTATATCCACTGAACCAAAAAGATGATACCACACTTATACTGTCATGTTTAAGAGATGTAATGTTAACATATAAGGCTTTCCAAACTGAAAAGCACTAACAGGGACATTCTGATCCCGTACTGCAAAATCGATTAAACCTACTATATCTTAACTAACGTGGAATTCTCTGAAAATGTACACATTGCAGAGGGATAGAGCAATCACCTTGTCTGTGTGTCTGGTCACCTGTCATTATTTATTTTTTCCAGACCATAAATGGAAAACCATTCAATATTTTTGATATCATTGAAGTGTAGCTTTTGCAACTTAGCAGACTATCAACCACAAGGGGGTGCCATACATCAGTTAACATTTAGTAGCCAAAGCAGAATTAGAAAACTGTTTGATAGTTTTCATGTGAACATAAACACATAAACTACTTGAGAAATGACTCAACTCTGCTGTCAGTAGTCAAAGTCAATGAAACTAAGTTCTTAAAACTAAGAAACTAAGTTAATCTATAACTTTATATATTTTGATTACATTTGGTCTGAGCAATGTCCTGCACACAAAAATATAGGATCACTTACACAAAGGTCAATAGTTGGTATCAGTATCAGCTCTGAAAAAAACACTAACACTGGTTTATCCCCAAGAGCTTCATTGAATACAGAGAAGCACAGAAAAAGGCAAAACATTCTATGTTCAGACGTAACAAGCAATACAGGAAATATTTCTTCAATCAGGAACACATTGTTATCTGATTGGTTGTATGTTACCAATTTGTGTCCAGATTTGCTCACGTTTTAGTTTCGATATTCATGAAACCCTAAAACACAACCAGTGAAAGAAAAATAAGACCAAACAACACATGAAAACAAATAATAAGTACAGTATGGTTTGCTGTTACCTTTGTAGGCTTAATGTCATTCTAACTATATCCAATTGTAGAAATAATGTGTAGTTTATTTACAAAATAAATGCATAATTTAAAAAAAACAAAAATCAAAAGCCAAGTGAAATCTACAGCATGTGGCACCACGAATTAAAGAGCTCAAATATTATTTCCTTCCCCAGACAGTTTTAGATGGTAGATTTTTACCAACCCTTGCACTAACCCTTATGTTTTTTGAGCATGTTGGACAATGATGAGGTACTGTCAAAACAAAATGAGAAAGCCAGAAAATTTCAGCTAAATGCAAATTTGACAACTAAAATACCCTTTTGTGTAACACTACAGTCAGCAACTTGACGATGTTTTTGTGTCGTTTCTAAACTTAAGTCCTAATTCTGGTATCTCTACAGTTGTCTCCATTCCCTTTTGATCTGGTGAAAAATGAAACTGATTGTTACCCAAACGCTGACCTGCTGTGGTGTCAGGAGGAGCACAAGAACCAGGGCTACTACGACTACGTCAAGCCCCGCATCCGCACCACCGTCCACAGAACCCGCGCTGTCGGGTAAGTTCTACTCTGTTTCAATTAACAGGAAGGCACCAGAGAAGCTAATGCAGTAACTCTGAGTGTATGCTCATCTGAGTGTGTTTGGCTGTGTAGGTATGCTGGTCGTGAGCCTGCAGCTGCTCCAGCTACTGGGAACAAACAAACCCACCTCATGGAGCTTCAGCGTTTCCTGGACACAGCGTTTGATGTGTAGACGTTCTCAGGAAAACTCCAACCATCCAGATGTAACTCTCCACAACACTTGGACTTCACTGCATTTTGAAGGTTGTTTCCTTATACTTTACATATCAGGCCTGTTAACAGGTGTAAACAGTACGCACAATGACTTACTGATGTCTAACACTGTTACCATATAAACCTCATGTCTGCAGTGGTGGACTATTGAGAAAAGAATAAACCTGCTATGCATTTCTATGAAATTAATTTGAATTTTTAGATATGAAGTTTTATCTTTTCACTTGCTTTTATAGTTACTGGATGATTTCACTTTCTCCAGCTCTGATTGTATTTGACAACTCATCTGTCACACCCATAATACTATCAAAATGACAGAACACAAGCACTGCCTCCACAGTCATTTGAATGCACATGTTGTAGCAGCCTCTGACAATGCTTTAAAAGACTCACACAACCTGGTCACGCTGCCAAGCTTACAGAAAGAAACATACTGATGGCGACTGAACATTTCAAGACAAACTGAGGGAGGTTAGATGTAAGGAATTAAAATTAAATGGAAAATTAAAAATATAGTACTGCGTGAAAATGATTTGGAAGGCATTGGTAGTTCTCATGCATACTAGCATGAATAACATATACATAATATAACATATACATAATATTTCATGCCTGCTTTGTGTAATATCT
This sequence comes from Apogon talboti, assembly GCA_037367365.1. NCBI lineage: Eukaryota > Metazoa > Chordata > Actinopteri > Kurtiformes > Apogonidae > Apogon > Apogon talboti. Next base: position 32,389,696 of record JAPQRQ010000005.1, on the reverse strand, counting down.
TTGAGTTGAAATCCAGCCTGAAAAACTGTTTTCATTTTCACATTCCTCCACTCAAAACATAACCTGACTTTGTTCCCACTTTATGTTGTTCAGCTTTCATCTGAATCTTTTCTTTCCTCATCGTCCTGCCACATAATTGTAAATGTCTCTGTGCCAAATAACGTGGATTACTTGAAATAAGTTTAATTGCATCAAAATCATGCCAGTAAGTAGTGAACTGTCCCTGTGAAAATCCTCAGCTTCCCGGAAATGACGGATGTATTTATTTTCATACAGTGGTGTTTTATTGTTCTCAGAAAATAAAGAATTTACAGTTGTTCCACAGTGTATTTACTTTCAGTATTGTCTTTGTACTTCTTTACAGTCTCAAATGTATTATTTATTCTATAGTACATTCATCTAGAAAAGCCAGTTCTAAGTCCTTTAAACTCAACATTGTAGTGCGTGGTATACTGTATAACACAGTTGCTTTTTACATTAACTAAATAGCTAATTCTTCTGTTTATTTCAGATACATTTGTTAGTTTCTGGTGCACAATCAGAGAGTAGGCATTAATCAGTCCTCACAGCAGACTCCTGTGACCTCCAACTGTGTTTCCGATGAACTCGAACAGATCCACGTGTGGACCTCGCTGCCTGTGCACATCGTTACAGTAGTCCTCCAAAAGTTCGTACAGTTTCCCTTTGGAGGAGCAATGTGATAAATTAGCATTAATAACAAACATAACAACCTGCAGCACTGTTGCGCATAAAGTTGGAATAATATTTTCAGACACGTTCCTCTTGTTATTCCTATTTATCACCTTTGTGCAATGATTACATAATGAGTCCCAGTTACACTTTATCTATCAAGAATAAATCACATTGTCACGATTATTTCATGAGAAGAGGTACAAATGTTTTATTCTACCTTAAACAGTGCGTGTTCTGCTCCCTGTACTCACCAACTGTGACCTCCTTTTGCACCAGGAGACTGTATGTCTGCTGCAGGTCTTCCTCCAGTTTCTTATCCCCGAACGTAAACAGGGCCATTCCTCTCTTGGCTTTAGCTGCAGCCATCAGCTGGATCAAAGCTGGACATACATAAAATTAGATTTAAAGCAGTGGAACTGTTACATCTTCTGCCACTTGTTCTTCACAAACCAAATAACCGGATAGTTTCCAATCTAACGTTCAACAAACACACCTTTGAGCTGTGGGTCTCCGTTGAAAGCTCCACAGCCCCACTTGCCAGTAGCAATATCTGGTTCATCGTGTCCGTGACCCTTAAATCCACAGTATGCCTCGGAGGATAAACACATTAATGTCATTAAACTAACATTGGATCTGACACAAGACAAATGACCAAACTGACAACATGAACCACATCTACTTTAACCCTTTCATGCATGACATTACTACAGTGGACAGTTATTCAATCTTCAGTTAAAGCCCAGTTAACTGTCATCCCCTTGTATTTTCTAATATTTGTTACGATCACTTTACTGTAAATGCTGCTGTGACACTTGATCTTCCCCACTGTGGGATAAATACAGTCTTATATTATCCTGACATATTGTTTAATGACTCCAAAACACGTGGTTACAAAGAAATTCTCTAATTACCTACAATTTGGGGAAAAGTTTGTTCACAGTTTAATCCTCATGGATTTTTCATTTTGTTTCATTTACCAGACATTCCCCACAGTGGACAGTTAGATTTTATACTGAAATGGCAGGTTTTACATTTTATGGATGTATTTATACTTAAAAAAATTCATACCATTACATGTTAAAGTGTTGATGCATGGAATCGACTACGATGAATAGCGGCGTATTCAGCTAAAGAAATAAGATATTAAAACAATGCATGGATATGCTTTATGTCAAAACTACAACTAGATTATTAACAGTCCGTGCATGACGGGGTTAACAGAAGTTTTAGAAAACTACTGTTAGTGTTATCTTGTGTTATCTCATGTCTGACTTCCAGACAGTGGTGTAGTAGTACTCCACTCTGGCAGCCGGTCTCAAGGCCAGTTCTTGAAGGTCATGGTCTCGTCTCAGAATCAACTATACTTTTACTCTGTTTTGTCTCAGTCTCAGACAAAGAACATTCTGGATTTTATGTCAAGACCACAGGAGCATCATTAAATGTCAACATCACCACAGGGGTTTGATGTAAAATGTCTCTAAGATGTAACTAAAAACTTAATATTTCAGTACTACAATAAGAAAATAAATGTAAAGATTTGGCCGTATCATACCATATCATGCCATATTCTTGAATAGCAGTAGAGGAGACGGTTCTCATAATGTCTTTAGTATTTGTATAATATAATATTAGCATAATTTTTCTCCAGTACCCATCCTGACCCACTCGAGAATTAAGCAGGTCAGAAAATGAATGAAAGAGTGAATAATGTGGGTTAGGCTACAGCTCTTCCAAATACAGCAGGTTGCCCAGTGTACTGCACGTATCCACTGGTTAATTAGACAACGTCAAGTTTTGGATGAGAGCTCATCTCGAGCACCGACTTAGAAATTGTTTTGCTTCAGATGTTAATGTTATTTGATCTAAATGTTCTGAACGTTGTCTTCACAGAAAACTCATTCTAATTTATCTCGATCCTTGTTAAATAAAAGATCATAGAGGAATAAGCACTAGTGTATTCTGCAATTGAATATACAGCATATAGGCATATTTTTATGTTTTCTATTTATCAAGTTTGTAGAGTGTTTTGTTGTATATTGTTGTCTGAATATCTATATACTATATATGTATTATCCCTGATTATTTTGTCGTACTGTACCGTATACACTGAACTGTATATGTGTATATACTGAACTGTATAAGTATATACTGAACTGTATATATGTATACACTGAACTGTATAAGTATATACTGAACTGTATATATGTATACACTAAACTGTATAAGTATATTCTGAACTGTATATACGTATACACTGAACTGTATATATGTATACACTGAACTGTATATATGTATATACTGAACTGTATATATGTATACACTGAACTGTATATATGTATATACTGAACTGTATATATGTATATACTGAACTGCACCAGTGGACTTTGCTGTGTGTCATTCTCTTTTCTTTGTACCTGTCATTTTTTTCCTGTCATATCTTTCTGATAAATGCCCTTAAAAAATCTAAAACAAGAGCCATCAGAGGATGTCAGGCACCCCAGGCCCATGTCACTGTAGTGGCAGTTATTATTGATGTTAGTTTTGTTTTTCATTGACTTGGTTCACTGTCAGCAGAGGATTCGAGGAGTGTCAGAAAATGACATGACTTGAATCAGTCAGACATGTAGACAAGACAGATGGACAAAAGGCACTACGCCAACATATAACTGACAAATTGTAGGATGACTGGTGGAGAAATATCGGATTGGTTTCCAGTTAAAACAAACAAAATGATGACAGACATGTCTCGTCTCATCCGGTTGTGCACCATGGGACCTTATTTAAAAAGCAAACTGTGTTACACTCAGTGGTGAAAGACAAGTTATTCTTTGATGCCATTTGAATTTGGCCATCATTTACACATACTGTATGATGTTGGTCAAATCAAAAGATAATTTTACAAGTCAAGAAGTCTGTGTTTATGATAAAACTGTTCACGTATCAGACTGTGAAAAATGCGTAAACAGAAAAACTGCACTCTATCGTCAGGGAGATGACATCTTTGTAACTGTCTCTCTCCATGATCTGTTCAGGGTCATTGAGGAGGTCTCTGCAGCCTCGACATGAGCAGGCTGTGGTTATTTTCACCTCTTTTAATACTTTCTCACCTCAGGTATTTGGGTAAAATGTGCCAAGGCGGCTGCCATGTTGGGGTTGGTGACGTGTATCATGTGCAATACAAGACAAAGTGCGTGGTCCCTTTTTAACACAAAACTAGATATTCCTTTACTGTCTTTGCCATAAACTCAGACTTTCTTGGCTTGTATATTTATATTTTAAGTTGAAACATCATGTGTGTAAATACTAGTAAATTCAAACAGGATCAAATAACTGTTTATCTCTCACCGTTGACCGATGTTCATTCATTTTCCAAAGTTAGGTCTCATAGGGCATATACTGGAAGGGACGGCACTTTGACCTACTATATCTATATGAAAAATAAATGTGAAGAATTATTTCAGTATTATTTTCATTATTGTGTTCATTATTATTTTCCATTATTGTTTATCATTGTCATCAATAGAAGTATCATTTTACTATTGTTTATTAAGGCCTTCAATCTGATTACTTTAGTTAAACCTGTTAGTGAAGAAGTTCTCAGCCACAATGAGTTAGTCAGGATTCTCACTGTGACCAGAAAAATAAACTTTGCCCTTATCAAAACAGGAATGTTTATGACCAGAAGAATGATATTTGTCCTGACCAAAAGGGTGACTTGGTGAACTTCCAGTTAGGTACACGCCTACACAGAACAAAGGTAATCATCTAAGGTCAAAGAGCACGGGAATTGGAGGTGGGCTCAGCCACGTTAGAATCAGATAATGTTGTTGAAGCCCACCTACAGGCGGAGTTGTTGTGAAAATAAATGTGACAAAGAAACCACAGATCGGGGTTCAGTTCCATCATCCCTGTGGTTGAACTGGACCCTCTGCAGAGGCTTTGCTTTACATGTGATCTGAGAATAAATCATCTGAACCAAGAGAGAAGTTGTTGGTCCTCTGATAGTGCTCTCAAAGCTTCCAATCTGAAAAACGCTAACAAATGAAACCACGAATGAAACTCATAGCTCACCTTGTTGAGTTCTCGTGTAACTTTGATCATATTGTACTGTTCTCCTCTGTGTCTGAAGTGCAGAGCGTCAATAGCGAGAATCTGCCTCTGCAGCCGGGCCCATTCATCTCTACAAAAAAAAAAAAACACATCAAATATGTGACAACACCGTATGTTTTAACTGTTTTAAGACACTATGAAACACATGCTCATACATTACCTTTTGAGGTGGTCTTCATGGGGGCCCGCCCATTCAAAGCTGTCACTGAAGCCAGTGTAAATACTGAACTGCTGTGAGCCTGAGAAGCAGACACTTGTATTTACTATTTGTACTATTGTTATGAGGTTTAATAGAAATGTGTAACACACTTGTACCTGTAATGAGCAGACACTCATTGTCTCCGAGTTTCTCTGTGAAGAGGCGGGATACTATCAGCTCTGGATTCATGAGGAACAGTATCTCCTCCTGCACCAGGCCAGAGCTCAGCACACCTCCACCTATCCAATGGGATGCAAAATCCACCTGCACGCATCCAAATAATGCAGGTGTTATTGTGGACAGAAGCAGCTGTAGCTCAGCTGTGTT
>JAPQRQ010000005.1:32371250-32384013 GCA_037367365.1 Apogon talboti | reverse complement strand
AGTCACTTTTTCTTCAGTTTTCTCTGTTTTTGATATAATAACCCTCAACTTTAATCTGAGCTTTAATGAACATTTACATGATCAGAAAATGAAACATAGGAAAAACATGATTTTCACTGAAAAAGAAAGGCAAAATACATATATTGTAATAAATGGTGACAAATAACTTAAGAAAGGTTAGATCTAGAGACAAATTCATTTGGGAACTGATACAAAAGTAGCACTGGGTCTTTATGGGTTCACGTCAGTGTTCTCACCTGTAGCATACCTGTACCATCATTCTCTATGGTGCCGTGAGATGTGACATACAGTTTAGGCATCAGCTCCTGGGAGCTACAAAACAAACAGTAAAAGATCTAAAGACTGATCGACATTTTTTTTTAAAGAAGATAAAATAAATTATCCTTTGTGTCTCCTCCCTTCTATCCTTATAGTTCTTCTCAAACACCCCCAGCCCCCTTCCCCCTCTTCTTAACTAGGTGTTGGAGATTGAATTTACATCGTTTAAAAAAAATAAAATTTAAAAAAAAAACTGTAAATATGGTATAATGCACAGATATATGCAACATGTGACCCAATGTATGGTATATCTTGTAGTGATGAGTAAACCTGTAAACCAACTGAAATAAATTATAGATGCAGACAAAATACCTTCTCCAGTTGGGAATGTCTGCGCTTGTTAAGCAACGTCGCTCAAACGTCACCAGTCCTCTGGGTTTGGTGTCTGCAAAGACGTCAACAGTGGTAAATATTCAGTGATGTGCCTCACACTGGTGAGAGAAGTTACAATCGTGACTCACCCTTATTGGTAACGACATTGAAGTAATGCATGATGGCCCTCAGCTTTTCTTTCTTCCGCTCTGACCAGTTTCCAAAGAGACTAACACATGCAAGAGTGAGAGAAATGGAGCTGAATTCATTAAACTGAATGGTGTGTAATAGGAGTGGGTTAGGAACATATGACTTTATACTTCTGTCTATCCTTATTCAAACAGAACAAAGTGTGTGTGTTATGTAAATATTGTGAATGTGGAACATGTTTGAAATAAATTATCTATCACTTTACTCTTTTGGAAATACTGAAGTAATGTCCAAATGAATTCACATACTACACCACTTTTACTCATTTAACTCAACTACTGAACCAGTCGAACAAAAACAGCTCCTCCGTCAGTATACAGTAGCTCCATACCTTACACTTCGGAAAGGCGGAGACACGCACGGGAGATATTTTCTCAAACCTGTACCTGGTGAAGTTGATGGAGGGGTAGTTGTGGTACTCTGCGTTTGGGCCGGACGTGTTGCGGTGAGGGAAAGTGCAGAAAAATGCGTTGGCGAGCAGGCAGGCTATCTGAACTTGCGACATGGTGATGGATGCAGTGTGACCGCTCTGAAGCAGTGGAATGGCCTGAAAGCAAGACAACGCATATAACTGTCTCTTCAGATAAAGTGAAGCGTGTGTGTGTGTGTGTGTGTGTGTGTGTGTGTGTGTGTGTGTTTATGTCAGTGGATACAGGTTCCTACCTTCTGTACATAGTGAGGCAGGTTTAAAGCCAAAGCGGCCATTTTTGGAAACAGCGTGCTAAAGTAGTTTTCTGTTTTTGGGATACACTGGAAAAGATTAGACAGAATTTCTTATGTGTGGGCTTCAAAAAAAATGCTGTAACTTGAATTATTGAGTCATTTAATGGGAACTGACCTTAACAAAGCTGGTGAGAGCGTCAAAGGACCACTGACCTTTATACTTAGGGTTATATTTCATTATGGCTTCCTAGTAAGAGACAACATTTGTAAAAGCATGCTTTAACAATTCAGGTGCAAAATCTACAAAGGTTAAGTTCTCTGTAATTTACCTCTACATCCTCCACAGTGGCAGAAGGTTTCTTGGCCAGTTTATCCAGCTGCTTGGAGATCGCAGTCCACCTCAGCTTTCTTTCTGTTTGCTTCTGTCACCAGAAAACACGTGTTGGAGAACGTTTAGTATCTTTGGTGCTTTGTGTTGTGCTTTTAATATCAATACAGTGATTTTAGTCCTGTAGGTAGGTTTTAAGAAGGAGCTCAAAACTTATCTTTTTAGGGCAGGCTTTTAACCCGGGTTGATGTTTTTATTGATGTTTTATTTTTGAGCTTGTTTTATTGTCTGTCATTGTTTTGTTTTATATTGGTGTATGTATGACATTTTATTCTCGATGTAAAGCACTTTGTGATTTTATCTGATACAAATAAAATTTACTTACTTACTTACTTAGGTAGACACGGCTGTGGAATTGTCATAACCAAGCCAGTCTGTTCATTTAATGAGTTTATTGTTAAACTGTGTTGTACTATTTATCATTTGTGGGTGGCCGTGGCTCAGGAGGTAGAGCGGGTCGGCGGTTCGAATCCCGCTCTGTCCGAGTCATGAGCTGTTGTGTCCTTGGGCAATACACTTCACCCACCTTGCCTCCAGTGCTGCTACTCACACTGGTGTATGAATGCGTGTGAATGTTTGGTGGTGGTCGGAGGGGCCGTTAGGCGCAAAATTGGCAGCCACGCTTCCGTCAGTCTGCCCCAGGGCAGCTGTGGATACAAATGTAGCTTACCACCACCAGAGTGTGACTGTGAGAGTGAATGAATAATGGATCCATTGTACGCGCTTTGAGTATGTGTTAAAAGAAAAAAATATATATATATAAATCTAATCCATCATTATTATTATTATTATTATTATTATTATTATTATTATTATTATTATTATTATTATCTAGTGTCTGTTCAGCTGAGGTTGTATACAGAAGTCGGACGTAGGAGACTAAAAGGAGAAACATTTTACTGTGATCTCCTTCCATGAGGATCCTTTTACACTTACTGAAGTATGGATTACTTGTTAACTTGCACATAATTGAGCTTAGGTGAAATATACACTGATAAAAGCCATAATATACTCTCTTTTTTTTTTTTTTTTTTTTACTATTTGTCAGCTATGAAAGCACTGAATTAACACCTGAGTGTTTAGGTGTGGGATATACTATTCATTTGGAGCAGGGGTGTCAAATTCATTTTAGTTCAGAGGCCACATTTAGCACAATATCCTCCTGACTACCCAGGAAAGTACAGGCTTTGGCTTTTTTACATTACATAATTTCCTTTATTAGAAACAGCACGATGCAACAGTTTTTTCAGATGCATTTTTTAAATTTTTGTGGAATGTCCTTTGCAGTGGACAGTGTTTATTTAATTTTTTTTTTTTCAATAGAGCTGTGATACTCGTGTCCACTACAGAGGACAAAAATGCATTGCTGGTAGTCAGGAGGTTAAGATCTGAAGTGGGCCAACCAGTAAAATAATAACAAAATAATATCTAAAAAATGTCAACTCCAAACTTTTTACTATGTTTTAGAGTAAAAAAAGTAAAATTACATCAAGATAATGTTTACATATACAAACAATCCTTTAAAAAAATATGAACAACCATAAGATCACAGTGGATCTACAAATACACAAAACATATAGTAACACACAAAATATAAACACTTCTCTTACTTCTCAGGACATTTCAGGGTGTTCATATTCAGGTTTTTTGTAAGGGATAGTTTGTAAATGTAAACATTTTCATATAATTTTACTTTTTTTAACACTAAAACAAAGAGAAAAATAATAAAGTTGTTATTATTTATAGGTTATTCTGATAGGATTTTACTGATCTGACCCATCTGAGATTGAACTGAACTGAAGTCATCGTTAGTACATTAAGTGAAATTTTCACATTTCACAAATTCATCCCATGGGCCGGATTAGACCCTCTGGTGGGCCGTTTTTGGCCCACCTGCCATATGTTTGACACCTGTGATTTGGAACTTGAAACACAGAGTTAAGAAAGATTTCATATGCATCTGTTACGGATTGAATGCACCAGTGAGAAAGCATAAAGTAAGTCTGCCTCAAACAAACCGTTGCGAATCCGGCCTTGTTTATGATGTTGGACTGGGAACATGGCATTTTCACAAAACTACTTTGCCACATGTCTCTCCCTTCTTGGGCCTTTAACTCTTTTTCACAGTTGTAAATATCCACCTGTGGGAAAATAATGCAGATGTAAGTGAACGAGACATGCTTTTGAGCTGTGACATTTATGTGCCAGAGGACAACGTCTTACGTCTACGAGGACGGTGTGTGTCCTGCTGAAGGACAGGTACCCCAGCCTGATGTTGCACTGTGGAAGGCGTTTCAGATCTTGAGGGGAAACTGTGACCTCCACCCGGTGCCTTCTCCCCTCACTCTCCACCTGCCCACTACCTCCACACTGGACACATCTGCTGCTGGAGGAGGAGGAGGAAGGTGAGAAGATGGCCTCACGTGTATTGCTGTGCTGCTTGTCATGTTTTCCAGGGTTTTCCTTGGTACAGCTTTTGGATTCATCAGGACTGAGGAGGACCTTCATCTGGGAACTATCGTTTCGTTTACAGTGGTCAGACTGCTTGGACATCTCTGGAGGTTTATAATACTGAAAGGAAATTAAAAGGAGAGATTTTATTTTGACAGGACGATGAACAGGAAGAACAGCCTCGATCAGACAAACAAATCTACAGAGTCCAAAATATGTAGGGCAATGTTACTTTGCTGTGTAACAGCTGTACTCCCCTATGTCATTCTGAAACATGCCTTATACATTCATTTATTTTTACTGAAAGCCAGCTGTTTGTGAAATCCTATGTAAACAAACCAAACGACACTTTGACGACTCTAGCTTAACTCTAGTCTAAATATGAGTACTATTATTACGCGTAAAATGTACTAAACATAAGCAAAACGTACTTACTCTTCACCCAAAACGACACCAAATGTCTTTACTGATAAGATGTAGTAGCTGTGAATAGCTGGGTTCATCAGTGAACTCGCAATCGGAAAGCATAAACCTACAGGGTGAAGTTTACTTTCACTTTGAGGCGAAAATGAAACCAAAGCGCGCAACAGTCCACTCCCATCTCCCACCTCCGTTAGACACAGCAGGAGGAGATCTGTTCGTGGAATGCAAACAGGACCAAATAGCTGCAGAGTTTGTGATAATGTGGAACCATAACAGTACATGCGTATAAGCAGATCTTACATGAAGCTACTGGTGGTTTAGTTTGTTGATCCTGACACTGTGAGACGCTTCGTTTACAACCAACAAAATCGGTGTAAAAAGAAATTAGACAACTTAGATATCTGGAAAACTAAAAAAAAAAACTACAAATAGTGACTGATTTATAGTGTCTTAACCCTTAAAAACCTACAGCTATTTTTGTGGTAATTTCCGAATGACCCCACGTTTTAGGCTAAAATATCACTTTAGTTCAGCCTTAAAAAGACAAGTATGAAATGTAATGATGTAATATGTGTTATATTCAATTTATTTATTTTTTTAGTATAAGTATTCGTAGGGATTGCCTGAATAAATGTGGAGTTTGCCTTTTAAACACAAGGTGGCAGCAGTGTGCAAGCTTTGATTTTTTTTCTCCCATTTCCACAAAACTACATGATAATAAATGTGTGATCTGATCATTTCAGCGGTAGTTGTTCAGTAATAACAATGATAACAACAATAATTACCCTCACACCCCCCACATACACGCAAATAACCCAATAAACCTATATGGCCCAGTTCTATTCATTATTTAAAATGACTTCAAACAAACAAATGAATAGAATATATAGCTTTATGCAGCTGCTTTCTGTGCCAAATTGCCTACATTAACTGTGGAAGACAAGTTTGTGCCTGGTCTTATTCCACTAAAGACGTATTACTCCATTGCTGGTTGGTTCAAGGGAAAGGATATCATCTATCAGCGGTGGAACCAGCAGCACATAAACCCAAAAGTAAGTGGGAGGTAACAGGTAATCACTGTGGCAGGTGTGGGGACAAAACACTGAAGCTGCTGCTCAGCTCAGCACATGCTGGGGCCTCTCAAGGGACACACAGTGGTAGAGTACCTCAGCTCCAGTCCAGCTGTTCCAGATGTTAGCAGTAATACACCTAGACCCACATGAAAAATCAGCCAAAGGAGCCTAGAGAATTTCATTTCCGTGGCTGTGTAGATTCAGCCGAGATCAGAATCCAAGTGAAAGCTGAGTGTGTGGCACCAGATGGTCGTAGGAGTAGCATGTAAAAAGATGAAAATCAGGGGTCGTAGGACAGAAGGATGAGTGGAGTTCATGTTAATTGCGACAAGCAGGAGTAAAAATAGTCCACTGCTCTATCACAGCGCATACCCAAACAGAAGGTCACAGATGCTGGAGCTGGATAAAGACATGTACACCAGGAGAGTTTTCTAGGAGTCACTAATGATACCAGGGTGGAAGTAAAGAGTTTGTATGGTTGTTGGGACATGATAATGGAGCTGTGGGGTGGCTCGAAGGCAAACAATGTCGTGTGTTCTTCTGGTGACTGTCATGTGTGATGCTCTCCCAGCAGCCTCTTGTAAATACAGCATGGCTGGTGGTGTTTTCCCACATGAACGGTCATATGTCTGTTAGGAAACAGTGGTTGATGTACAGTATGCTTGGGCAATGAAAGGGTGGAGGACCTCACTCACTCAGCCATCCTGCGTCTGTGTGTGTTATTCTGGGTCAGCCATTTCCCTGGAATGTTAGGGCTCTTGCCAAAGAGAAGTCACTACAAAGGAATGCACACATAACACTGCAGAAACACAAGGATGACTTAAAAAGGCCTGAAAGTGAGGAGACAGGGGCAGTGTAAGTGTGTCTCTGACGTTCATGTTGGTCCGGGTGACAACACATATGCTTCCTTTCCTCAATATTTTAGGTGTATAGGTGTACAAAATGATTATGGAATAGAGGTGCACAATATGGTGAGCCATCTGCCTGGGCTCTAAATTCTATTCTCATGAGTTTACAAATCCTTAGGGTGAAAGGAAAGCTAGACAGAGATTTTTTGCTTCTCCTGTCCCCATCTCTATCTTTGCTTTCATCAAAAACACACAGCAGATACACACACACACAGTATATTCTCAAAATGAGTGCAGTCAGCTTTGCTTTTGCTCCCACTAGTCCTCGCTTCCCTCTTTGTCTCCTCAACCCTCCCCATCTCCCCCAATTTTTCTCCTCAGACATTTGCTGGAGGTCAGATTGTTGCAGCAGTGATGGTTGCTTGAGATTCTCACACACAGAGTCAGAGGAGGGTCAGGGCTTCAGTGGTGTGTACAGTAATCTCTCAGGTTTTGTTGTGTAGTTATGTAGCAGAGTGGAGGAGTCAGTTACTCTGTCCTGTGACATTGTGAAATGACTGCAGTAGATTGGAATTGTGTGCGATGTCTGTGTGTGTGTACTATGCGGCAGGTCGTGGGGGAGGAAATAGCAGCGTGTAGAGAGAGAGGGGGGTGGTGGTGGTGGTGGGGAGTGTGGAGTGATATGGATAGTGTAGAGAAAAACGAAGAAATGGGAAATCTCGGCACCTGTTTCCAGGGCAACAGAGGTCTGAAAAACACAGGCAGGTTGGACTTTTTATTCTCCAAGCTGCACTGCCCTCTGGCAAGATACTGCAGACACCTCTAATGACTCCAAAACACTCGCTGGCCCTGCTGCTAAAATACCACCTAGCTCTGGTGACACACACGGCGCCACTATCTGTGTGTGTGTGTGTGCATGTATGCGTGCATGCATATATGTGTGTGTGTGTGTGTGTGTGTGCATGAGCTCTGCTGGGGGAGGCAACGCCGTGACACATATACTGTATGTAGGTGTTGCAGGTGTACATGCTTCGTGCATGTTGTGCATGGATGGAATCACAGACCACATGTATCCATGGATCACAGGTAATAATTTACGGGTGACGTAATTCTCGATGATCCCCATCCCTAAATGATCTGCTGCTCTGGTCTGCAGTCAGTCAACCGCCTGACTTGTAGGAGGAGGGACAGGAAAATGCCTTTCTCTGTGGGAGACATTAGCCCTGTGATCTCATGAATATATTATAGTGGGTCATTGTGCAATGAGGAAGGTATACTGAGCTGCCAGGTTATGGCCTGCCCATGTACAGACTGCAGCCCTGTTAAGCTTTTTCTAACCGAATAGGTTAGCGAGTTAAACGTTTATTTTTTTCAGTTATACTTAAGATATAGACATGACAATGCACGTAAGTTTATAATAAAGAAGAGCAGTTAGCATTGTAATATTTAAAGCCTCGAATAGTCATCTTAATACCCGCTTGGGCTGAAAAAGACGAAAAAGAAAGCGAGGTTTAATATATTAACTGCCTATCGACGCTCGACAATACGGTTATCAAGCAGCCTTGTCTTGTTTCCTAACGTTAGCCCGACTGCGACACTAGCTGGCTAATGTCATCTAGCTAACTTAACAGTCTACAATCAAGTGGCTACATCGTCTGGCAGCTGGAGCAGCCTAAGGTAAGCTCTAGCGCAACAACAGCATATTACAAGACAGCGTACAGCCGCTTCGTTGACTTCATTACCTCGGAGCTAATCGGCTAACTAGTAGATATAACGGGGGAGAGGCTAACGTTACACAAACTTAACAACGTGAGCTAAGTAGCCTTGTGTGGCTAACGGTGCCAGCGGCGCAGCCAGCAGCGTGTTAAAGATCCTCCACTCCGCTCTTACCAGTCTGCGCTGACAATAAAGGCACGATAGATAATACAAACTTACCGCTCTACCCGTTTATGAGATTGCGCTATATACATATTTTATAGCAAGTTTTTTTTTCCAGAATGAAATAATTGCAATTGCAACCGCTGTCTAGTGTTAACATCAGCTTCAACATATCTGCGTTTGACGCCGTTTATTCAACTGCTCAGCCAGGTGGGTGAAACAAAACCTCTGCTATTTTCATTTTCATTGATGGGTAACACACACAGGGAGGCTGGAGTCTTCCACAGCATGCACACAGCTTCAATGCTTTGTTCTGCTTCGCTGCAGATTCGGCTGCATGTTTTGTTTGTATTGTTGTATTGGAGTAGGTTAGGTGCACTGTAGTGTGCAGGTAGATGTGAGCTATGTGTTGATTTGAACGTTTTTAATAGCTCTGACCATCATCTTTGTAATGGTTGAATAGGCTCACTATAAAGGAATTGATCAGAAAAATGCGTTTCTTGAACCGGAGCTGGTACATTGGATGCTTCTCAATTAATGTTCTATTATACACATAGGTTTGCAGTTTGTGTTTTTGCCTCCGCTCCTGAGGTAGCCAGTGCTGTTTTCCCCGTGGCCATGACTTCCTGCATCATAGTACAATAACATCTTGTCCTGGCTCACAGCCAGGCTGACTTTGAGTTAACGTTTATGTGAACTGACAGTAAAGTCCAGGTAAAGGGACACGCACAAAGACTGAAAACTACATTATAACCCACAACACCAAAAGGCTGAAATGTGTGAAATGTTATGGGTTTGTGCTGCAGTGTTATTTGTATATGTAGCCTACATTATATGTGTTGCTTTTGTTATGCACAGTACATATGTTACAGAATTTTAAGGGTTTTTCTTGTTACAGTCCAGTGAAGCAAACTAATATTCAGACTTCCTAATGATCTTAAGACTTATTCGTGTGTTTTTGGTCACCTGATGTCTCACTCTTTTTTGCTTAAATGTTAGGTCCCTTTAGCACATATGTGACACTGACAGATGTAACAGCATCCATCTGTTACACCTTGATAACACTAACCAGGCACCTGTAGCAGACTGCATACTGTACATTAGACAGCCTGTCCTTTCTTACATTATTACTATCTTGCCTTGTCTTTGATGGCAGCTGACATTTGCTATTCATGATGAAGGATCCTCTTCTGTGTTTAAGAGGCTGTGTGTTAATCTCTTAGATGATGTTCAATGTCTTAATTAGCACTTAACACTGAAAGCAGGTGCGCTGGAGGTCGACCAGCTGAGCTTTTGTGTTCTGCACTGTTTTGTATGTTGTTGATCTCCTCATTTAGGAAAAAAAATGACATTTTTAGCTTGTCTTATAGTTACAATGCCTATAATTAGTAATTAACTTCACATTCTTGCTGAGCATCACCTCAGAATAACCACAAAATGTTCACTGTTGAGCAGAGAATGACAGATATGTTATTAGTGGTGACAAACGATTTATTCCATAAAGCTTCTTCCAGTTTCCTTTTGGTTAATCTGATAAAACAAATACACAAAGACACTGTATTTATAGCTGCGATAAACACTGATAAATAGCTCTCGTGGTTGTTAGATGAAAATTTCTGTAAGGAAGTAGATTAGTCAGATTGGCAAAATGAAAAGATGCTCTAATTTAGAACAAGTTGACTATGGTAAACACACTCACCTCTGTAGCATGTAGATTAGGTGATATTCATAATTATGAAATATGCACATTAGTAATTTAACATCTGAATTGCACTTGTTTGTAATTCTGTTTATGAGTTGAAGAATAAAATGTTGAGATCTTGACTACTGAGAAATGTATGTCAAAGCACTGGCACTAATAATCTTTTCTCATTTACAAGGCAGTCTGGCACACATTGGAAAGAGAATGACTGGCAGTTAATAAGTCATAACTGCTTTTTTAGAGGAAGTATTCACTCAGTTGTACTCACATGTTGGCTTTCTGCCTACCCTCAAGCACTTCATCCATATGAGGACATTAATAGCTGTTTCTTCGACTTAAATTGATTAGCAATTTAATAAAATTTGATTGTAGCTTTTTGGGTCCACATTAATAATGAGTAATAATGAGCTGCTGTAAAGATGTCTGCAGAGACTAAAGTGGGTTTGGATTAGTGGTAAAAATTGCCTTTTCGTCACAAGAGTGTAACTTTTATCTTATGAACTCCACCCTATTACATGTTGAGATCAGTTTACTCATATGAGCAATGCGACATAGCCTGTGGAAATGGGTGTTTCATGTCGTCTGTGGCTCTGGATGAGGTTTGTTACACTGGAGAAAATAAGCCCGGTGACATAATTGTGATGTCATTTGGGTGATTTCTGTTTGAGCCTCGGAAATGCACCTTAAAGACAAAACCTTTGGTACAAACAAGGACGTGTAGTTGGAAAGTCAGGGGCAAGGAATGGAGAGTGACACTATAGAGTTACACAGTAAGAAGAGTTGGGTTTCTTTTAATTGAACTTATCCTTAATAGCTATTTGGGCTGTGTAGTGTGACAAGATCATCTGATGATAGAAAAATATTTCTCTTGTTGTCTTGTATGCTCTTTGTTTCAGTACTTTTGTCTTTTGAGAGCATTGCATTCCTCCACATGGCACAGATGTAGGCCGGAAATTTGCATAAGGGCAACACAAACAAACATGGTGGACATTAAAAGTGACACACAACAGATTCTGGACATGACTCGTTTGTATGGAACTTCAGAATAAAATTGAATAATAAAATGTGAAGAAATATGGTTTGGTTATTTCAAACTGTATCTTAATTTTATTTATAGAACAGTTTCATGATTTATGCCATGATATTACATTTTATAAACCACGATTGAAGATTTTGACTGTATCTCCACCACTAAAAGCAGAATCTACAAATAATTATTAAGGAGGTAATTTTGGATATTTTGTTATTTGTATCTGTCAGTTAATGTTTGTATGAAAAATACATCAGCTATAGTCTAATATGGACATTTGCTCATATTATTTGAAAAAATAGGGATGTAACAGAAGATTTATTCATTATTGTTTGCCAGCCATTTACAGAATTGTCCTGATTTTCTGTTAAAGCTGGAGAAATCAAGGAGAAAAAAACATCTTTGACAGGTGAATTTTCTCCATCTCCCAAAAAAAAGTCCTCAAAATTGTGCTTCCTCTCAGACCACTTGAATTACAAGATGCTGAAAGGTAGTTATGGAATTTTTGCCCAATGATGCCAACAAACTATCAGACACTGCAGTTTTAATGAGTTTGTGCAATACCATCATTACTAAGAAACCTCACAGTTACTGAATTCTTAATTTTGCACAACTACAGCAAATTCTCTATCAGAGAACAGAAAGATAATTGAGGAATATTTCGGTTTTGCAAGCACAAACTTGTTAAGCTTTACCATAAGAAATAACTTCAGCTAATAATTCTCAAAATAGCTGCAGATTATTTTGTGAGAAATATAAACCATAACTCTGTGCATCTGCTTTTCCTCCCATAGTTGAAATCAATCAGAAAAAAGCAGAGTAGTATCTGGGAGCAGAGAGGGTCAGTTGAGGCTTGATTAAACAGTTGTGGTGTGTTGAAAGACATTGTGATGGCATTTGCTAGTAGGTAAGAGGAAAGGACAAACCGACTATAAAAGAACAGACAGCGATGAGTGGGATGACAGCTCAGGTCCAATGTGAAGAGACAGAGTTGCGGGTAAAGAAAAGGTCAGGGAGCTGAGGTCAAAAGAGGCAACGAGTGTGAAAGAACAGTGTGTCTCAGTCAGCCCTCTGCAGGTACAGTGTGTGCTGCTGTGCTCATCTCCAGCATCAGATAAAGGGAGACATCTTAGAGAATACGCATTTCCCCATGCTTTGAGTGGTTTAGCTGTTCAGCTGTGATGGAAGTTAACAAGGTGCAGTCTGGAGGCTGTCGATGCCTTATGATAGGAGGGAATTCAGGTATTGTGATCATGTGATCTGAGCTTCCTCCCCCCCCGCTTTTACACAAGATGTGGGGTGTCTGACCCAAATCTGCAAAGTGCAAAAAGGAAACCAAAGAAAAGCAAAAGGGGGGGGGGGGGGTGTTCAAAGCTCTGACGTTAGAAATCAGCATGTCAGTTAGTAACCATCAGATAGAGGAAAAAATCAGGGGGCAGGAGGAGG
>JAPQRQ010000005.1:32343361-32371244 GCA_037367365.1 Apogon talboti | reverse complement strand
ACGATTGAGCAGGGATGAGGAATGTGTAGGAAACCAAGAAAACATCTGGTATTGAGGGAGACAAAGTGGCAGATAAACATGCAGGGGCGTTATTAAATGAAGCAAATCACAGAACAAGAGCAGCGAACAAGTTGCGTGCACGTTTGTGGGTGACTGATTGTAAGTCGGTGTGCTGAGGGAAGAGTCTGCCTCTTCACATCTCTGTTCTCTTAAATTCCTTTTGAAATCAGCAAGCTAAATTTAGCTTCCAGTACCCCTCCCCCTCCTTTGAGAGGTATCAGAGCTACAGCAGTCACTGATAGGCTAACGTTTTGATGTGCGCAGTCCACACATACACACACAGATTAAAGTGAGTGGCTCCGAGTAGGAGGGCACTGTGCCTGTGCTGTGTGCTTATAGTGTGGGCTATACTGATGATAAATTGTTGCTGTGCAGCAAATAAGCTCTGAGTAACCACCTTTGTATGTGCTGCTGTCTCTCTCCCTCTCTTTCTCTCAGGGCTGCCACTTAAGACAGAAGGGGCTCTCTAATGATCCCGCCGTTCATCCGATGAACCACCTCAACTCCATGAAACCCTCCCTGCCTCCCACTCCACAAAGGTACACTTCCACACACGTTATGGGGATGACGGTGTGACGCTCGGTGTCCTCAGGTGAACCATGTGGCTCCTCACCTGAGCTGCCCAGGGGCGGGTTCGTGATGGTTTATTAGAGACCTCGGACCTCCTGGAGAGTACGCTTAACGCTCAAATGGACCTCTGAACTTAGTGATAATTGACAATTTTACTTAAATTCAATATCTGGGTAGATTCTCCCTTTGTTTGCCTCATAGTTATGCACTAACAGATTTTCTTGCATGTAAAGACACTGCTGTGATTAGCTTCATCGCTATGACCAACCTGTTGCAACATTAACAGTAATTTGAAGTGCTTGTGGAAATATGGTAAATTAAAACATTAAATATTGACTTTACTGCACTTTCAGTCTACATTCTTTAAGAGCTATGCTGGGTGCACTCGCTTATCACTAACTTTATCTGCGTTTTTGTTCTGGGTTGTGAAGATTTTGTTTAATGAGCAAAAAGATACTGCTTAGTTGAATGGTTTGTATGCTCATCACTCTGAAGGTACCACCTCCTCTGTAACCTTCAGGTGTTCATGTGATCCATTGTTAATATAAATCAAAGCAAACACTTAAAGCAACAATAATAGCAGAGCTACACCACTTACATGTGCATATTGAAGCAACATGCCTCATCCCTCTTTGAATGTGACTGACATTTTGCTACTATTGTGTGTGACACAAACATAACAGAAACGTCTGTGTTTCCAAGTATGTGTTTGAATTGTTTGGGTTTTTAATGTCAGTTTGATGAGACAAAGAAGCCAGCTATTGTTCTGTCAGCTTCCTTTTGTAACAAGGACATAGTGTCTTATTAACAAACAAGATATAGAAAGAACTGTTTTGTCCCCATGACAGATAGCCAAAGGCAGCCAGCACCTCCCATAAACTGCTGAGTCCTTTTCCACCTTTCGGCTACATTTATGCTTATTGGGAGAACTCATTTTTAATATTTGCAAACATTTTACCCAGCATGCAAAAACAATCATTTGAATTGATGCAGGTAATTTGATCTATCGCCCTGATCTATGAAAGAGGCATAATACTACAGCTGATGAAAAGGTTGGTTGAACTTAAATGAAGCAAAATTGGTGTGATGACACATCTTGCTCTGTCAATAGGTATGTCTGGGTCTTTGCCTTTTTGCCATTTAAAGTTGTACTTGATTCATTTGACTTTCTGATGCTAGGTTGCTTTTGTCTGTATTATTGTTTTGTGGTGTTGCACCAGTAATGGGTGGAGTACACACTATAGAAGTTCAGTTATGTTCATTATGTACTATAGAAGTCTGCAAAAGGAAGACCAAGCTTTATTCTGATTTGGGGCTATACACAGACGTCTTCCTAGATGTATACCTTCAAAGAATGCATATTAGCCTATAGATTTATATAGATTTGCATCAGAAAAGTACCCACCTATTGTCTCTATTATTTTTAGAGACATTAAAATATGCTACTGGTATTTCATATAAAATGTTTTCTGATATCACCTGTCCGTAATAATACATTTCATGAAATAAACCAAAACAGTGAAGCCATTTTTATTTCCTGAGAATTACAGAGAAGCACTGTAGACTGTCACAGTGTTTGCCATGAATGCCTTAACACTCCTTTGAAATGTGCAAGGAGAGTGAGACACCGAATGCAAAGAAAGCAAATTGAAAAGTGAAATTTTGTCATTCAGCATAGCTGAGTGAGTGAAGGCCGGGCTATAAGCAGCTCCTTTGTTCAGCTGTTATTTAACCTGCCATCCTCTAAAATGAAGAAAACAAATGCCTGTTTATTTTCATTTTCTCTTGTCAATATCTCTGACATACCTGTTGATGCACTGATTTGACAATCAAAATGTTCCATCATAAATGTAAAACGACATGAGGGAGGTCAGGTTACAGTGACCATATAGACGCTTCTTGGGGGTTTTACTGTATGTGTTTTGTAAAGCTTGAAAATAGCATTCGAGTAGACTTGAAACCTGGGCATTTTAGAGCTAAATCTGCTCAATATATATTGGTACTTTGTTTGAATGCTTGGAGAGTTAAACCTTACCATTTATTAAAAAATATTTAAGTACTTGACTTTTCTTTGTCCAAGTCTCTTTGTTCACATCTGCTCAAACCTCAAGCTTTATTTCATTTAGCACAAAGCCCACTGACAACTCTATTTCTTCTTAGAAAAGAATCCAAAAACAAATGAATAGCAGCTCAGTGAAACAAAGAAAAAAAAAGGTGGCTGATTTTTACACGAAGCAAAGAAAGGAAGAATGAATCAATAGATGGGTTCATTTGCACCTTTAAAAAACCTTTGTCTGTGTTAAGTGGAAACTAAAATTCCATCTGGAGGTTAAAATATCCAAAACCTTAAAAGTAATATGACAGAAATGCTTTTATGGTAGTTTCCTGTTGAGGAAATGGTTTAGAAAGAGGAAACAGTGGGTAACCTCAACTGTCAGATGAAAAAAAAAAGCTTCAGTTTAATTGTTGACTTACTAAGTAAATTTTCTTTTGGATTGACACTTTTTTAGTCCTGCTTTTCTGTGCTCTGTCAGTACAATGAACCCTGACAAGGTGTTGCATGTAGTACAATGTAATGGTCACACGAGGATTAGATAGATTTATTTGGAGCATTGTAGGGCCTTGTCTTCTCAAATGCACCTTTCTAACCATCCCACTAACTCTGCTTCATATCATTTTGCAGCAGTGACGGCCCCTTCCTACATGACCCAGTCTCCTGGCAACCAGGCACCAATCAGCACGCAGGATCTCTCTCTGTAGTAACCACAGTGTGGGGCGTGACCAATCCCACACACAGCCAGGTAACACATGACTCAGTACCCTGGGACATTTTTGTCTCCTCCTGTTTTATGCACCGTAGCGATGCAAAGCTGTTACAACAGGAATGCAAGAAAATCTCCTTTTTATCATCAACTTTGATCATCTTTGACCCCTTTTTTTGAGGAAATATCAGTGTGAAGTTTAGGGTTAACGTGGAACATAAAAATAAAAAAAGAGGAGAAATCTTTTTAGTCTTACAACACACTCTGGCAGCTGAATGGGAAAACACACCTTCTAATGGTGCGAGTTTTGCAGTGATGTATTGTTCATTATAAACGCAGTATCCATAGGCATATTCCTTAATCAGTACAGGGAACTGAAATCTGTCTTTAACACTATTATATTTTATGCATTTTTCTCTGGGTCTCTAATGACAGGAACAAACCAGGTTACAACCCTGTCTCCATGCAATGTTTTTACATGCATTTGCCATGATCATAGGAAATTGCTTAGTAGTATTTGTTTTCTCTGTTTGTTCCTCCTCTGTCAGCAGGAAAAGTTCATCCAAATGTCCTGTAATTTTATTCTTATTGGTGAAAGCTCAGGGGTTACCTCAGGTTATTTGTAATTGTAAATACACGAATTTACTCCAGTTTAAGTGTAAAGTGATATCTTAAGTTTAGAGAATGTATTAAAAAAATGAAGCCAGATATCAATGGGTGTAGACTAAATGTGCGTGACTGATTAGTCCTCTCAGGGCCTTAATGTGACTGATCATATGCAGTTGTATATAAGTTCTTGAGAGCTGCTCTTAAAGGTTACTCCTACACTTCAGGGTGAGTAGGAGTGAGTTGCTTTATAAATATGCCCCAACATACTGCTGAGTGTCCTTCAAAGCGGTCTGAGGTAGATTCTTTTACAACAATTTACAGAAATATGACTTGGCCGGAGCTTTATAGCCAGATACGATTTACTCCTGTTTATGAGCGTATAGGAAAAGTATTTCCTTTTAGATTTAGAGGAGCTGCTGAAAAATAACCCCTGGGGAATATAATCTGAAGAAACGTGTGTGTGAGGGCTCATAAGTAAACATTGGTTTTAAAATACTAAAAAGCTTCTTCTGTTTCTTTTTTTTCTAAATCTGCTCCTTGTAGAAACACAGCAGCATAGGTTTGGGTTAACTAACCTTAACTCAAAGCTACAGTGACAACTAATTTCAATAGTTTTCCCATTGTCTAAAAGAAGGCTTTTAATTTATAGAAGTTGCATTTACATTTAGTGAACTACCCTAAACACACTAAAAGCTGGTCAGTTGGTGTCAGTCATTTAAGATCAGGTTTACTTTGATGGATACTTTTATTATTTTGTAATAATCTCAATTTTTTTTTTTTTTTGGCTAATCAGAAGAATAATCTCCACTCACTTGTTTGAGCACAGCTAGATAAATCTAACATGAGTATCATGTCTCCATCACCATTTCAGTATCAGTAATTTCTTCTTATAACAGGAGTTGTGTATTTAAGTCATGTGAAATCTGTCCTGTGCTAGTTTTGGTTACAAAATCTGCTGAATGAGCGGATATGCATTATTAATTTGCTTTTATTCCACTGCTCAGTGACAATAAATGCCTTTTCTTACTAATTAGGTTCTCTGTAGGAGTATAAATAAACTAATTACTAATGGGATAAAATAACAATTGTATCATTAATTGGATTTATTTCTATGGCAGTTAATCATCAATGAACTCTATTGTGACAGCAATGTTGTTCAGTCTACCAGGCTCTATTATGTATAGAATTTAAAGATCCTGAGTGTCATAAAATAGGTATTTTAGCATCTTCAATGAGAAGTTCTATTTTGCCCACTTATGTTTGAAATAAAGGTTATATCTATATCCAAAAAGGTGCATCTTTCTCTTTTTGCTTTCTGAATCTATTTTTTTGGCCTGTGTGAGTGTCTGTGAGCAGCGAGTCTGATGTTCTGTACTTGACTTTGTGAGATTACTCTAGCCTATCCCTGTTTAACCTTATGGTTCAGTTCACTGTCATTATGTCTGTCTCTTTCGGTTTTTCCTTATAGGTATTTGGTGCACCCATGGGTCCGGGCGAGAACTCCGGCGGTCACATGATGCCTGGCGGTAGCCCTGGTATGGGTGGCGGCATGGGCTCTCAGTTTATGGGGCAGCAGTCATACAGCGATGCTGTCTCAAAGGGCTACGGCCAGCCAGTCATGTATGGACGTCCTAACGCCGCTTACAACCCGCCACCCTACGGTGGAAGGTACATTAAGTTTCTATTCATGAAATGCAACGCTGTTTAGAACATGCTGTTATAGGCAATGCATCTGCTGTAGCGTCAGCATATGTCAGCATGGCTCCTCACCCACCACTGTGACTCATGCTTGTGACAAAACCTCACACACGCATTTGATCAGTTCACCAAGTTCACAGCCCACTCATGTCGCTGTGTTCCCCTCTCCTTTCAGTTACTCTGGTAACAGTGGAGGAGCCGGTCTGGGAGTCCGTCCTCCCTCAGACTTTACCCAGGCTGCTGCTGCTGCTGTGGCTGCGGCCGCTGCCACAGCAACTGCCACCGCTACGGCAACTGTTGCGGCAATACAGGAAAAACAGAATCAGGAACTGAACTATGGCCAGGTAAATGTTCAAACATGCTGCTCGGGTCAGTTTCCCCAGCACAACAGACATTTAATACTTATTACAGTGCATTTTTGTCCATTTTTATGACTTACAAGACAAGCGTCCCTGTGCAGGATGTCTTCAGTTTCCCTCTTCATTTACATCTTCAGTTTCCATCTGGTTTGGAGTTGTGATGTTAGGTTGCAGGGCTGTGGGAAGGGTGCAAAGCAGAAGCTGGTTTTCTGCTGCTAACACGGATTCATGACACATGCTTCTTATTAACTGCAAAGAAGTCACATAAATTGACACTGCGCTCCCTGCCAGACTATTTACTCTACAGACTACAGACTGTTTACATAGTGAGAGTCACTGTGAAAGCAGAGCAAACTCCATCATCATCATCTGATTTTTCCCTGGAAAAAGTCTCAAATCAACAATAAATAAAGACAGTAATATATCACATGTTTTTAATATGTTCATATTTGTTTGGGTGAAAGTGGTTTATCATTAACATGCAGATTTTATTAATAAACATTATAAATCAACGTTAGCTGAATCACTAATGTTTCTGCTATTTTTTTTCCACTTTGGCACATTGGTTAGGGTGTGTAAAGTACCTACAGTGTTTTCTTTTACCCCTGCTCTCATACTTCTGTTTTCCTCTCAGATGGGTGGAGCATCCTCTTACAGCACCCAGTTCCTGTCTCATTCTGGCCCTCGCGGCCCTCCAGGGATGAATCCCGGTGGGATGGTCCCTTCCAGGCATGTTCCTCCACCATCCGCTGGGGGCATGTATCCGTCTCACCCTGCACAGACGCAGAAGATACCCCAACACGGAGGCTATTCAGGTGGACAGCAAGGGCTCAAACGGCCTTTCCACTCAGAGGTCAGTGGTCATCAGAACCGCTACCGTTTTAATATTACAACCTGTAGTTTTACTCAAAGGCACACACACGTGGGCTTTAAGGAGAAATGAAATAAAAATACAGGAATAACACAATAGTGGTGTGTTTTTCTTTATGTATATAAATGTCTCCTATAATCAAATTTATAACTGAAGCCACATGACACCAGTTTTTCTGAGTTATTTAATGTTTTGCTTTCATTCATGGTAATGTGAGTATTTTGCTCTCAGTCCACATTTCTAGATTTATACATTTCAGGAGCATATCCCAAACAACTTCTTTTTTTCTTAAAAAGACAACAAACTATTCACATTGCTAACAAAAAATGATATTCTGGATATTTTCCAGCTTAGCAGGAGTTTGAGAAAGAGAAGTTTTCCACTGTTAGCAGACATTTGTTTAGTCCCTGTACCGCTTTAAATGGATGACATTGCAATACTGTATTTGTTCTCATGCAATCAGTTCATTTCTGTCGGGCATCGATCTCTGCCTTAAAGGATCTTTGTCTCTACCACAGCTAAAAGCAAACAGGGGTTAAAAACCTCAACTGTGACACACATTCAGGTTGTGCTGTATACGTATCCAAAGTATGCTCATAAAACTGTAATAAGATCAACATATCCCACATGTTGATATGAAAATTTCAGAAAAGGCCTAAGAATATCCATACAGACTACACTGTTTACATGACCTGTATAAAATTCAATATTGTCATATTTGGAGTAATAGTGTACATATAAACATAGTGACTGTATGTGAACATTAAGTGAATATATTCAGGTTTTTAGTAATTATTGAACACATACAATACAAAGACATGACTCTGTCCTCTATAGCTGTACAGAA
The DNA here is from genome assembly GCA_037367365.1 of Apogon talboti. Taxonomy (NCBI): domain Eukaryota; kingdom Metazoa; phylum Chordata; class Actinopteri; order Kurtiformes; family Apogonidae; genus Apogon; species Apogon talboti. The sequence goes on along the minus strand of JAPQRQ010000005.1, from coordinate 32,363,468 downwards.
AAAATAATCTAGAAAATAATTGCATATTTATCAATATTTACATAATGTAACTCATTATTGATCTGTTTTCTGCTTGCCTAAATGATTGTCAGTCTATTTTTGGTTCTTTCCAGTCATGCATCAGCCTGTCTGTCTTCTCCAGGGTTTTCCAGTGCAGCAGTACAGCTCTGGAGGGATGTCAGGGTACCCAAACCAGCCTTTGCAGTACCCCAGTGGTCCTCAGCAACGATGTGCCCCCTCACCCTCTTACCCCTCCAGCCGCATGCCTCTCATGAGCCAGTACAATTCTGGATCCCACAACCCAGCACAGTTTCCCCCTGGAGCCGGCCAGCCAAATCCTCCACAGTATTATAAGGTAACCACTTCCTACACTTTTAAAACAACCTGAATTCTGCACTTTTATCAGAGAACAGATAGATTTTTTTCACTTTAACAATAGGGCATCTGCTCCTAATATTTACATTTTTTGGCATGCATTAAAAGAGTTTTTGAGGGGCCAAATTATATCCTATACAAAAGGGTTAAAGAAGAAACACAGGGCTGAGGTTAATACTTTGGAACTACGAATTCATGCACTTGAGAAAATATACCAAAGTGCACCAACTAATGAGGTATACAGAGAGTTGGTGAATTTGAAACTAAGGTAACCACTTCCTCTACACTTTTATTTAACTACAACAAGGAAGCAACTAATGACTCCTCATCATTAGTTATGTCATTATTGACCTTCTTACCACTGGCATGAACATTTGTATTTTAAAACCTTGGTTTCTGTCACTGGAAAAGCTTTAATATTATGTAAGTTTTCATCTTATATGTATATATTTTTTTATTTAATTCTGATCTTATATCCACCACACTGTTGGTTTTTTGGTGGTCCAAAGAGCTGCATCATTAGCTCAGTGTCATGTTTCCCGTCTGTGTTTTCCAGTCAGAGCCTTTCAATGGTCAGGGCAGCCTGCCATCTGGAGGAGCAGGAGGATATAATGCCTTCACACAGGCTGCAGTGAATGGGGTAAGACGTGTACTATCTGTACCCACATCACTTTTAAAGGTTTGGCAATTGTTGTGCCGAAATCATACGCTGAGGTCTAACTGCTCCTCATCCCTGTCTCTCAGCCGAGCCGGGGGGCAGTGATGCCAGGGTATCCCACCTCACCAATGGGAGGGAATCCAACCCCTCCGATGACCCCTGGAACCGCCATGCCTCCCTACCTCTCCCCTGGCCAGGACACTAAACCCCCGTACCTTCCACCAGACACCAAGCCCAACATCACCGCTCAGCAGGCCTCTACAGGTAAAACCCAACTCTGGCATAAACAGTAGGTAAACTGCAAAGTATAAGACGTCTGTCATTTAAGACACTTTCTATTTAGGAAACCCCAGTGACGATCTGCGCCTGACTTTCCCAGTACGGGACGGCATCGTGTTGGAGCCCTTCAGACTGGAGCACAACCTGGCTGTCAGTAACCATGCCTTCCAGCTGAGAGACTCAGTGTACAAAACACTCATGATGAGGTAGGAAGCTCACGTTTCCCTTCACATACTTTCACTGTGACCCTTGGTGTGAGGTGAAAGCAGACTGCTGTGATAAAACTAAATGTATAATGTAATACTGACTTTTAGAGTCAAAGGAGTCTTTTCTGTTTCGCTTCCTGAGTGATTAAGGCACAAGATGAGGAATGTTTGATAACCCCACCCAGTCATCAAATGTGTGTTGTGTTCTATTGCCCCCTGCAGACCTGATCTGGAGTTGCAGTTTAAGTGTTACCACCATGAGGACAGACAGATGAACACTAACTGGCCTGCCTCTGTACAAGTAAGGATCATCCACTGTCTGTGTGGCTCATGATATTCACATCTGTTTATGCTGCTACTGTCTGATCAAAGATACAGGACTGTAAGATGGAAAAGAAAAAAGATATATTTTTCTGTCATTATAGCTTAGCACAAACTAACTTCATACCAGTGATTATTTGTTGTTATATACACTGCCTTTACAGGGTTCAGCTGTAGCACCTGAGTCATTCTTAACACCACCTAAGACAAAGTAATGTAAAATGTAAAGAGCATCAAAACTTAGTAAAAAATTTACTTCTATTTGGTCTCTAGTGAACTTCAGCAAGTTTCGTTTTTTAAGCTTTTTATATATTTAGATACTTTACTAAATTTTTTTACACATATGATACAAAAAATTGTCGACTATTATCCTAAAATGTGTATTTCCTTATTGAAAAATTACCCCCAAAAATGTGTGCACGGACTTTTAGACGCCACAACAATGCACCTAAGTCTTCTGAATATTTACTAAAAGTATCCAAGCCAAATAGCCTCTAAACCATCTAAAAACCATGGGGAAAATCTACTGTGATTGGGTATTAGAATTAATGATACTGTGCATGGTTTAATGTGGTCTTCTGCATGGTTTGTGTGATGGACTTGTGGAAACTAATCTGTCTCTGCGACAAAGAAGACTATGTATTGTTATTTTGGACCCTTTTGCCTAGTTTTTGTCATCATAAGGCTTATATTTGTGTGATATAATTACTGTACAGTGTTGTTAGTATTAGAAGAATGTTAAGAATGTTTTTTACAAAATGTATCAGTAGTAATGTTCCTTAGAATTATACTATGAAGGGTCAGTATGTTCAAAACTAATTCACAAAAAATCAGACCATGTCAGATTGTTTTACACATAAAAATTAGTTTAAATGGAGAATGGCATCTAAATCAGACCTGTTATTTTTGCCTCTTTTTTTTTCTGTATTAGGTGAGTGTCAATGCCACACCTTTGTCCATTGAAAGAGGGGACAACAAAACATCTCACAAGCCTTTGTACCTGAAACAAGTGTGTCAACCGGGACGTAACACTGTACAAATCACCGTAACAGCCTGCTGCTGTGTAAGTATCTGTGATGTTACACCTTCAACGTCCATAAAAGTCCTGTATCTGAGTTGCTCTTTTAACCTCTACTTTCCTCTGTTTGTCCCCAGTCCCATCTATTTGTTTTGCAGCTCGTCCACCGGCCGTCTGTCCGGTCTGTCCTCCAGGGGCTGATGAAAAAGAGACTACTGCCAGCTGAGCACTGCATCACTAAGAGTGGGTTAAACTCTAAGTTTGTTGTTCATTTTTCTTAAAAGCCTGTGCGTGACAATTTGGCGTGGCTCTCCTGCTCATGTTTCTTTTATTTGTGATTTCAGTAAAAAGAAATTTCAGCTCCGGCACTATCCCTGGGACCCCCGGGCTGAACGGAGAAGACGGGGTAGAGCAGACGGCAATCAAAGTGTCTCTCAAATGCCCAATCACATTCAGACGGATCCAACTGCCCGCCAGGGGACACGACTGCAGACACATACAGGTGAAGTCACATGAACACAAACACATTGATGCATTTTACACATCTATCCAAATCCACTCATCCACTCATTATTCTCCTGTGTCTTTTTATAGTGTTTTGACTTGGAGTCCTATTTGCAACTAAATTGTGAAAGAGGGACGTGGAGATGTCCTGTGTGCAAGTATGTAATGAGAGTTGACAGATTTCACAGTCTAATGCACATTGAGAGCAAAATCTGAACTGCTCTTTGTTCTCTGTGTTTACAGTAAGACAGCTTTGCTGGAGGGACTGGAGGTGGACCAGTACATGCTTGGGATTCTTGTGTACATCCAGAAGTGAGTGCTGGAATGTAAAAAAGAAAAAACTCATGTCAGTGAAATAATCTGTATTATGTCACTAAACAGCTCGTCTTTCTCTGCCGTCCTCAGTTCAGACTACGAGGAGATTACCATAGATCCCGTCTGTGGTTGGAGGCCGGTTCCCGTCAAACCAGATCTGCACATAAAGGAGGAGCCCGACGGGCCAGTGCTGAAACGCTGCCGCACAGTCAGCCCAAGTCACATGGTCCTGCCTAATGTGATGGAGATGATCGCTGCCCTGGGTCCGGCTTCCTCTCCCTACCAGAGTGTTACTGCGGGGGGCAGGAACACCCCCGACTACAACAGGCCAGGTGAGAGGAGGGACGCTGTCAGGGTCTATGAATTAGTGATGCACACACCTGCACGTGGGTTATGGTACAGAGTGAAAGCTGAATGAGTTATAAAAACCAATTTAAGAATTTGGAGCCGAAAAGCTGATATGTGATGAATTAGCTGATATCACTCCAGCCTCTACTTCCTGGAAAAAAGATCAAAAGTGTCAGAAATTGATTTCCTTTGACTTCAACAGAAACTGGATGACTGTTGGAATTACATCAACCTCAAAGTAATTAATGAATAATGTTGATTAAAGTTTGCTTCAAACTAGCTGTAATTTTTTTTAACTGAGACCAGTTTTTGTTTTCTGAGCTATTATTTTTTAAAGTTAGAACTTACAGTGGAAACCTAATATTATAAACTTCTCAGTAGTGTTTTAAAGATCTCATTTAACCCTCAAACAGGCTTTGTGAAACATATTTTGATATTGATTTGCTTGTATATTTAATAAAAATAAGTACTGTATATTTTATTAGAAAACCTCAGACCTACAAGAGCCTGTAGCAGTAAATGTAAGCTCTAACTTTATTGTTAAATTGCACAAACCAATTCATACACTGTTGCTTTTACGGTCGTAAAATATTACTTTAAAACTAGTTAGTAATTCAGATTTTATAAAGAGCTTTACTCAAGATCTTTTGCTCAGGGCAGTCCAATCTCAGTATTAAGTAGAATCACTATAGTGACCTTACACGGGTACTGTATGTAATATGTGTAATCTATATGTCTGTATTCCAGATCTGACAGTATTATATAATTGTAATTTCTGAATAGCCAACTATTTTTGTCTTTTTTCAGTGGAAGAAGCTTAAATAAATGAGCGCTTTTTTCAAATGGGTCATAGCCTTTGTCAGCCACTATGCAACAAATCAATTAGCTGGTCACTGTGTGAAATAAACCCCTTTATGATGATGCAGGGCCCCAACGTATTTATAGTGTACACAAACACTAAAGCATTCAGTCGGGCTGTTTTTTTGTTGTCGTTGTTGTTTTTTTTGTAGATGGGAGGTGTCCCAGAACAATAATTCAACCTGTAAAGCACCAGTGATTGCCATCTGAGTGTAAAGACTACTAGTGACACCCCCCCTTCTCCTCCTCTTCCTCCAACTGATGTCTTCCTGCTCCACAGCTGGAAGCACTTTTTCTTCCATGCTACACTGGTCACTATTATGCAACAGCCTTCACAGACCTGTTTTTATTTGCAGACTGGAAGTAACATTTGTTTTCCTTTTGTTGCTTTAGCGAGCCAGGGATTTTCCAACCAAACAGGATTCACAGACTTCCCCAACACACCTGGTACCCCGACACTAGGAGAGTACGCGCCTTCAGGACCACCACCCCCAATGTCTTATCAGTCCGACCAGGTTAGACACTTCTGACTCCCCTCTTACATAAGGCACAATGCATATGTGAACGAACACACAAGAACATACATGTGTCCCTCCCTTTCTGGGCATAGCCTCTGGCCACAGGATCAACCTCTTTCCAGTTTAGTTCACTGAGGACATTTGTCTTAATGGTTGAGTAGGCATCAATGACAGCCAGCCTATTGAATAGAGCATGCCCAGGAGGCTCTGACGCATGAGCTCACTTCAAATAGAACTCAACTCAGAGGAGCATCTGTTATGCAACATACACTACCTTGTCCCTGTTGAAATGGACTACAACTACTTCTTCAGCCACTGGATCTAACACTGCCTTTTTTTTGCGAATGTTTGCTGCACGTTTTTGTAGTTAATATCTTTTTGTGTATCATATGCTGCCGGTTGTTATCAAGAGAGCGCTGTTGTATTACAGTGTTCGGCAACACTGACTGTCTTGTCCTTCTGGCTTATGAGTTCAGTGGAGAGCCTTTAACTGAACCTGAAGGAGACAGCATTTCCTGAAAATATAGTCCCTCACACACGTAACAAAAAGCTTGCTCCTGTCGCATGCAGCTGCTAGGGACCAAATAAAGTGTCTGTCCTCCACTGTCACACACTTCTGGTGTTCAGTCCTTAAAAAAGGGTCAGAAGGAATATATCTAATGCTTAGTGTTTGAACTATCATGACTTATTTTGTTCCTTTCATCAACATTAAATTCAACCCCCTCTTATTTTTGTGTCTCGTTTTTGTCTGTCTTTGCTGCTCTACTGACAGGCGCCTCATGCTGGGCGAATCGAACACTCCCACAGCATCCTCCAACAGCACAGTTCAGGTGTTCATGGTAACCAGAGCCTCGGTGATGCTGGCAGCCCACTACCACAGCGGAACTCTAATACCCAGAATCCCCGGATGCAGACTGAAGGCTCATTTGGTCTGGGAGGCCCTGGAGCACCCGGGGTAGATGGAGCTGATCATACACTAGATGTGAGTGGAAAAACAGGAAGCATCGTTTTTTAGACCACAACTTGACTTTAACTACAATTTCTTGTTGTCAAATTCACAATATTTTACTCCTAGTCTGTGTCACCTTGCGGGCCCAAAACATTGCCGCCAGAGTTGATAGACACTACTTTCAGTTCAACCAAACAATCTGCAGAATATCTTAGATACATTTAAAAAACACCCCAGTTGAAAAAGTCTGTTTTTTTTATAAAAGCTGTGCACAGCAGGGAGATGGTCTGAATCGTATATACATCAAAATCACTAATGAACGCAATGTGTAAATATAGATGCAAAACAACTGAGGATTCATTCAAATTTTCCTTTGTAACTGAACTTAACTATACTATCTTTCTCTTTGGGCTAGAGCTGAACAAAGCAGAAAGTAACAACAAATTTGATTAATATAGACAAAAAAGAAAAAAATTCAATGTCAAATGTGCAAGACGTGGGAACTGAGAAATATCTGATTGCATAAAATGCAATGTAATATTCATAATTCTGTTTCCTGTTAGTGTGGCATCCATCTTAAAGGTGTATTACCATCACCTGGTATATTAAATTGTAGACCCAAGTTAATATCCTTAAAGAGTACCTGTAGTGAATTTTCATTGCTAGCTATTTCAAAAGATCACGTATAATACTATTGGTTCCATCAAGTAACTTTTGTCGTATCCCCTTAAGTACGTGTGGGTACTGAGTCACTGCTCCATCAGTCAGACATGGCCAGCACCATGTTGCCTCCTTCACAGCCTGTTCCAGCACCAGTAGTGATGCAGTGATGTAGTATTGTCTGATTACCTGGGCTGTGATGAACTGGTCACTGACCCTGTGCAGCAGACACCAGTCTAAGATGACACATTATCGGATCGAATAGGTAACCATTTACTCCCATTTCCTCAAAATTGCTAGTCATAGTTGCTTCTTGAACACGTGCTTTCCACTCAATGTCGCTCACTGACTGCTGCTTGTTTACTCACACTTGACCACCTGGAAACGATGGTACCTCACTTCCAGCTGACAATGGCTGCTTCCCATAGGTTCTGCCCCCAACCATAAGTCACGTAATTAAAATATCCAGTGTGGTGAATTTTTGTAATTTTTAAATTTTTTTTTTACTGAATCTGCACCTCTCTTGCTTATTAGTAATACACAAAGCACAATTAATGTCGTAAGCATGACCAGTACTGGTACCCTTTAGAAAAGTCAGGAATCTACGAAAAAAAATTTTTTGGCTCTAACAGGGACTTGCCTAGTTTTTTGTGGAAGAGGTTGTGTTCAGTTGGATGCAGGCTGTAACTTAATATAACGCTCTGAAACTTTAACTATGTAGGCTCCATGTCAATGATACTTGCACTAAAATAAAAGAACACTGACCAGACCTGGAAGTCAACAAAACCAGTTAAACACAACTCTCCACCTCTAAAATGCTCCTAGTGTGGTATGAAGCCAGGGGCTAATCTCTTTATATGGTGATTGCAGCAGAGATGAGGTGAACTTGTACAGGTCTAGAGTTTTGAAACCGTTTGGACGCGGGACCAAACTCAAGTTCCTGTTTTTCTATGTCTGTTTCAGCTTCTTCCTGAGCTGACCAACCCCGACGAGCTGCTGTCTTACCTGGGTCCCCCTGACCTCCCCAACAACAGCAGTGATGACCTGCTGTCTCTGTTTGAGAACAACTGACCTTCATATTCTCACAGCAGCCATCTTCCAATCCAGCCTCTGCTTCTCTGTTCGCCGTAGCCCCACCCACATCAGTTTAAGCCACAACAGTCTGTCGGCTCCCACTACTTCTCTGTGTGTGTGCGCGCGCGAGAGAGTGTCTTTTTGTGCGCATGTGTGCATATGTTTTCGTGTATCTTTGTCGTTTTGACGTGTCCTGCTTTACCTTGAAGTTCATTCAGTGTGGTGTACAGGTAAAGGAGGGGACCACTCTTTGTACATGTTAACACTGTCTGTGAAGGATATTACAGTCCATGCAGTAGGCACTGACTCCTCAGACCAGCAATTAAATCTATAGCACAAGTCACAGGCTGAAGGATTCATATTTAAAGATTATATTTGTTTGGAAAGCAGAAGTTGGAGCAGACTCATTAAGATCCAAAGGTGATGTAAGATAAGGGCAGATAAAGTGATCAGGCAGAAGAAATGTTTATCACTAAGTGAACTAGAAAGTCATTAAGTAAAGGGAAGTACCTCCGCCACAGTCAAGTAATTCAATCACAAAGTTAGTAAGAACAAAAGGTCTATTTTTCTGAATCTGTTCCAAAATATAATGGCTTCCACCTAGTTTTCATTAGAATCAGTGCAGTAGATTTTACGTAATCCTGCTGACAAACAAACAATCAGACCCAGGTGAAAACATAACCTCCTTGGCGAAGGTAACAAGGGAGAAAAAAGTAGGCAGAGGTGTGTAAAAGATATTTTTAATAAAAGAAGTTGGGAGAGAGCTGAGGTTCATTTTGCTACATCCTTCAGCACTGTGAAATACATACAACTCCCACCTTTCACTCTGTTGTCCTCTTTGGAGGGTTTCAAGCATACTGTAAATGAGTACAGCTGTGTGTCATGGCATTTTCTGCCATTCGAAAGCTATTTGTATGTTTTTAAATTGTTTGACATGTATAACCCATCATGACACGGGTTTATGTACTGTATAATCAACTGTTTTCATTAGAGAACGTGTGTGTATGAAAATGAATTGTTAATCATGGTAAAATTAATGTTATTAGTTGGATAATGGATCATTGTTAGCACTGTATACATACATAGAAACTTATAGCGCAGTGGTAAAACTCTGAGGCCACACAAATTGTATGTGTGACAGAAAATGGACAGTCATTAATGCAGTTAAAAAGGCTGAGTTTAAAATTGTTCTTAATACCACTTTTTAAAGCCGACACTTTTCTATGAATGACTTTCGGACTGAACCCTTTGGGGTCCAATATTGCCAAGAGAAGGCAACGATAAACAATGTTCTTTGCCAATTGAGCAACAATAATATGTTATATTTGGAAATTATGGACTATTTAAATGCAAATTTGCGAAAAAGCTTTTTTTAATATGTAAACTATTCCACATATTTTGTAACACATTGTAATTGCCATTATTTTCTATTTATTTTTTAATCATAATCGTCATTGTACCTACAGTTACTTTGTCCCTTTCCTGAAACTCAGAATTAAAATCACTTTATTTGCCCACTTTGTTTTGTTGGCTCTGGTGCAGAATTGCATCAGTGACTTCAGATAACTATGCGTTGACTAGCACAAAAGAATATGCTCGTGGTCTGTGACAAAACAGCACTGTTGACTAAGATTTAGGTATTCATGAAATCTGGACACTGTGGTGTAATAAAAATATACTGGCTGATAACCCACTTTAATGTGTGGTGTAAACAGGCCCGCAGGTTGCAGCTGAATATCTTATTTTTCATAAGAAATTGAAAGACATCAAATAGGTTACTGTATGTATTTTTTAACTGTATTGCATCTTTAAAATTATCGGGGTTGAACAATGAAAATACTTAAAAATAGTATCCATATGTTATACAATCATATAGATCAACGACAGAAGAGTTGCAGGTAATTATCAAGGATATTCCTGTAGGGACAGAGAGGTAAATGGATTTTTTTAACGGAAAAATCAGCCACAAAATAGTGATTTTAAAACTGTTATTTCTGTTTTGCAGAGAAGTTGCGCAAATCAGGCCATCAGTGTTAGTCTTCTCAGTCAGATCAGAATTATGTCACAGTTGCAAAGGTTTGTCAGACCAACCCAGTTTGGTCGTCAGGAATTCTTTTCTTTCTTTAATAAGAAAAACATTGCACACAGGACGTGACAGAATAGATCTCATTCATTATGTAGGGCACTGTAGGCTACCTCACAGGAAAATGAAAAGTAATGTCTCAAAGCAGGGGTCATCAACTATATGTGTCCGAAGGCAAGAGTTCTTCACAAGGAGTCCTTGTGGGGGCTGGACGAATTTTATTATGTCTAATTAATCTATCATCAGTGTCCAAAATTAACTTTGTAGCTCAACATCCAAGGGGAAATGTGTGGGTTAAAAAATGCACTGGCAGCAAATATATGTGCATATTAGGTCTACTGGGGCCTTTGTGCAGTATTGTTGAAAGGAGACATTGACTAATGGGGCTGCATTGTGTCATTGTGTCGGATTTTGTTTTCACCACATTTAAGGGGTGATTATTAAAAAAACAACAACAAAAAACACTAAAATGAACTGTCACAGTGAGATAAATAGTCTTCATGTATATCCATTTCCATTCTCAGATAATATGCCTAAATGAGCGGACTACCTCACTTATTCCATGCACCTCATTCTGTCAGCATCCTCATGGGTGCGTTAGATTCCTCCACCTTTATACCGCGGAGCTATTGAACTGTGCAGCTTCACCAGATCAAACCAGCGGACCGGACACCTCTCCGCCCGGGCGGGTTACTGTTGAACTAACTCACCAGCCTCCAGAGCGTCCCACTAAGACACGCCCACCTGTAGTCCTATTGGCCAACACGGGAGCCGCTTAGAAATCCGGTGCTCTGATTGGCTCCTGGCATCCTTTGCATCAGTGGCGCAGGAGCCATATAAATACAGACCTAAATAGACACTGTGTATCTGACGCGTTGACAGGAATTCATTGAAGAGCGTTTTCAACACAACCATATCACAGGCGTATTTATAAAGATGGGAAACCCCCGTGTTTACTTTGACATCACCATTGATGGCTCCAGCGCTGGCAGGATTATAATGGAGGTAAGACATGTTTCAGATATTTATGCACTCATTGTAAAGCAAGTTTATTTCAGCAGTGCTTGAGATGACGTTTTTTTTTTAAACCTGCAATACTTTTTTTGTTTTTTTTAAAGACATTCATCTGTAGGTATATTTGCAGCAGGCCCGCAGCTCTGACAGCTATTGCGTCAAGTTTTCCCCAAAGCTCCTGTGAAAGCCATCTTGCCCACATTCTTTAATATGCCATAGATATTTTGGATTGAATTAACGGATCGAGTTAATAAATGTTAATATTAGTGAGGAGAATAACATCCCAGAAAGCTTGGAGTCCGGTCATACTCTGATGGGAACGCCCATTAATAGGAGTGGGTTAGTTATAGCAATGTAGGACTGCAGTTATAAAGGGAAAATAGGTTATCTGATGCATTCTGTAGTAAACACATAATGCCCTGCAGAGAACATCCCAGTTACTTTGGGATTTGCTTAATTTTAACCGTTCTTGCTGCTCTTGTCAGGTGTGATTTATTTGCTGTTGCATAGGTGCAAGCTATTTCTGGACTTCAGTTACTCATGTAAATATCTGTGTGTTTTGCAGCTCCGCGCTGATGTAGTCCCAAAGACTGCAGGTAAGACAGACGAGATGTGGAAAGTTCACTACATAATATAGCATTAACCACAGAGCTGCATAGATTTTTTCCACATAGACGAACTGGATTGATGTTGGGTTGTGGAAAACTATGTGTCTGTAATCCACAGCTGAGGTTTTATTCTAAATATGGCTAGAGGCTGTTGGTGATGCACAGTGTGAAAGCTTTATTCAGAGGAGGAGGAATAGCCAGTCCAGAGCTGAATGTGAATGTAAACAGGGACACAAGAAAATATGCAGCAGTAGCAGCTGCCACTGAGCTTCTGCAATAAAAAGTAAAGACTAAAACAGGGGATGGTATTGTCCCACATAGTCTTTGTAAATTCTGTGACCTCATTTACTCTCAGTGAGTGCAGAGATAATGGCCTATATGTATCTGATGTTCATCTCATGTTCTTCATGCAGGTTTGCTTCAAGTAATGATTTTAATAAAGCATTAAATAATACTTATTGTTTTTGTACAGTTACATGACCTTAATCTTGGTTGGTATACTGTATGTGTTGTTAAAGAAGTGTACATACCTTTATTTCTAAGATGTATTTATTGGGAATATAAAAGTACAATATGCAGTCATATTATGCACAGAACCAGTACATCCCATTTTACTTACAACACTTAATATCTTCCAATAATAACACTACAACCACCCACACCCACTGCCCATCCCTGTGTGGTCATTAGTTAAATAATTCTGAATAGATGTACAACAACAGATGACGATGAGTAAATGGATAAATACAGTCAAAATAAATGCAATATAAAATAATAAAGTCCAGAGGTGAGCGATGGGTTGATTTAGACGTTCCAAAAAGCTCAAAGTTTATGGCTTTACCCCTAACAAGAGTACTCAGAAGTGCAATAGGACACAAGATCATTGATCCAGTATATTGTACCTGTTTTTATTTTACAGACAATTTCCGTGCTCTGTGCACTGGAGAGAAGGGTTTTGGATATAAGGGGTCCACATTTCACCGTGTCATCCCTAAATTCATGTGTCAGGTACAATTAAAGCAAGACATTTGTCCTGTTTCCAGTATTTAATTTCATTCATTAAATGTGCATTTGATTGCTCCGTCTTTTTTTAGGGTGGTGACTTCACCAACCACAACGGAACTGGAGGCAAATCCATTTATGGAGAGAAGTTTCCTGATGAGAACTTCCAGTTGAAACACACAGGCATGGGGACTCTGTCCATGGCCAATGCAGGTCCCAACACTAATGGATCCCAGTTCTTCATCTGCACATCTTCCACTGACTGGTGAGCTCCATTTTACTGTGTCCAGAGCCATCAGCTGTAGCACTCAGGTTTCATTAACAGTTTCATCTTGTTTGAATCGTTGGCCTTCCATACTAATCACTCGCTGTCCTCTGCAGGCTGAACGGGAAGCATGTAGTGTTTGGCAACGTTGTGGAGGGCATTGATGTTGTCAAGGCAATAGAAAAGCAAGGCACAAAGAGCGGCACTCCTAAAGCCAAGGTTGTTATTGCTGACTCTGGGGAACTAAAATAGTGTGACACAACTCCTTCACTCCTTCATATCTGTTCTCCTTTATCATCCGACATCCCTGTTAATCTTTAAGGTTGTGCATATGTGCAGTCTCAGTAGGAAAACACCCAGTGAACCAACTTTCTCCTCTAAAAATATTTGTATGTTGTGTTGATGTTTATTGTGTCATGTTTTGTACCTTCTAATCTGTCCACGAAGGACCGCATTTGCTAACAAAATCTGAATAAAATGATGGTGACAGTGTAAATAATAAAAACACATGAAAGATTTGCTGTGTATGTTTTGTTTCATGTAAGATCTTATTCTTCCTTCTCTTCTTATTAAAATGTGTATTTCAGATGATGCAAGCTGTAGATATACTGTATTTTTCCCTCTCTCTCTACAAAGAACTTGACTCTATATCTGCTTACATTTTTTTGTTTTAGAAGTGAACCCATTTCACCACTAGAGTTCATTGTAGCTCTAAATGCAGAGATTATCTTAATCCTCCACATTGTGTCTTTTATTGGAACCAGAATGAATCTAAACAAAAACTGACATCATTACTGCTGAATAAACATTGAAAAATCGAATCCAGAAGCTCTGAGAGAAGATTTTTTATTTCTGATAAAGTACATAATTTATCAAAACAAAGTTATCAATGCGTAGTCTTTAACAATAAAAACAAAAGTCTAAAAATCAACTTGAAGTACACAGATTAAGGCATCAACATCTCCTTTTGTCAATTTCATCTACAATGAACCTCAAAGAGAGTGATACAAAAATAAAGTCAAAATAACTTTTACCATAGAAATGTCTCCGTAACAAAATGATTAATATATTAATAGAATATAAACAGACCAACAACCAATCACAGCACAGTAAAACCACAAATACAAAACACACAGACCCAATACAGCAAAGGTAAAGATCATAATGGTTGTTGAGGCTGAGACCAGAAATGTATCAGTGGAAAGTTGCTTTTTTTTTTTTTTTTTTTTTCCTGTACGTGCCTCCATCAGCTGGACATTATGACATGGAACAGAGATGTGAAGAAAGGCTCTGTTGAACTTGCACAAAATGTTAACACAGGAGGGGTTTTGATGAGCACACTGGACTGACTTCATACCTTCACTTTTCCCTTCAAATAGAATACAAAATGTGTCTATTTTAAGCAGGATAAATACTGTATATCCTGGGGTACGATGGAGACTCAATTTACGGTCCCGTAGTACCCCGATATAATCCAAATATGTATTCACTTTTATACACCACTAACAAACTGTGTCAGATTTTTTGCTTTAATCAAAACTCTGATGGAAATATAGTTCAGGTATTAAATAATGTGTTAGTATAGTGACTTAGTAGCCTATGGAACCATGAGGCTAATATCTTAACTCATAAACCAAGAAGGAACAGTATTCATACATCTGCTTATTATGTTGTGTTTTACTCATTTATTCCAGCAATATAAAAATGTTAACTTGTGCTTTTACTGTTTTTTTGTATTCCTCTGTGTCTAATGGTGATCCTGTAAATCGACTCATTATCATAACTTTGTTTTTTTTTCTGATTTTGTTTTAGTCTGCAAGAAAAAACGGAGCAAGTGAACTCTGTCAGTAGATGTATGTGAGAGATACATGTACTGTTACACCTGCTTTTATGTCGTCATCCAGTTAGAATCAGGCAGTATAATAGCTTTATGGCTCCAGCATACGTCATACTTAATGCACGGACAGGGAGCACTGCCTAGAATGTTATCTAACTCTAGGCAGAAAAATGAATCGGTGCATTTTAAAGAAAATGCTGAACATTCCCTTTCTAAATTAAGGGACTGTACCAAGAAACAAATTCAGCTTTACTGCGTTAAAGCGAAGCAAAAATCTGTCGCTCTTGGTCCCTCCTTTCGCCTGTACGTTATCATGGTGGTGTTGAAACAGCTCAGACAATGAGCACAAGTCACAAAAAGTACGCTTCAAACATGACAGTTGAGGTAATCATTAACACGAGGGTATTTAGTTAGCTGGTTTTAATTTCTGCTCCGGACTGTCTGTTGTTTTTCAGTAGAATGAAGCCTCACTTTAACACCTAGGGGTGGTTTCTGCAAGACCTGCGTGCAGCACAGCGTACTGTGCACCCTCCTGTCATCCTGGCAGTTGGTAGCATTTGCAATGGCACATTTGTGATAGTTTCCCACTGCACGTCGACCCTACATAACTGTTGTGCTGGCATATTAAATTATCACTTATTTTTCTATTTTGGATATCTAACAGTCACTGCAGAGTTGAAGTGATAGACCAGACTGGAGGTTACGTAATAACCTCCTTAGAGTAAGATGAACTCGATCAATTTTAGATCATCACATATAAATATTACATAAAAAGTCCAGAAAAACTGTGATTATTTCAAACACATGGGGCTGAAATGCACTGAACTTACTTAACACCCAATTTTAAACAAAAGTTATATTTTACACTGTAAATCTCTATTCACAAACTCATCACAGATCATGACTGTGCACAGATTGTTACAATAGTTATAATACTGGTTCATAGGCTACATAACTGTGCTGGTTTAAACCTGGGCTACAACTAGTACGTAACTTTTTCAGGGCACTTGATGACACTTACCAAATGCAAGAAGTACACTGAGGGAAGACCTGCAAGGTTTTCACTACAGAGAAGAGTCACTGAGCAAGACTTCATTCTGAGGTCATTGATGATACAAGATGAACCTTCATTTTGATCAGAAGAGACAGTAAAGTCCATGTTTAGTCAGGCGTCAGTATGGTGCCTTCCCCTGAATCCCAACCCTGAGGTCCCAGCTGTCTGATATAACACTGCAGCTGAGAAGAGAAAGTCTGTGTGATGAGATTGAGTCATTATTTAATCACTATATATGCTCATTTCAAGACCTTTCTGAGTTTGGGATCTGGCACGCATTGTATTTACTGACATGTTTTCAGATATTTCCTGAACAAAAAATGATATTTGAAGGTTTCATGTAGTGTTTTAGCAGCCACTGATAATGTTTAAAGGTATGCAGAAAGTGTTAAAGCTACAGTAGGCAGAAGACGGGGGAAAATAACTGCATAATTTGAAGATCCATCTGCAGCTTTTTCATATTGATCGAAGTTGAATCTGTAATATTACAGATGTTGCTTCTGAGAGAAAGCAGCACAGTAGAACCACACTGGGTGGATTCTCAGCAGAGGTTGGTCATTTGAGCTGTCAATCACCTGTTTTTATGTGCAGAAGCTTCCACTAAACTCATAGTTTCCTCTCAGACCTCTTCAGTTCCAATATCCTGAAAGATTAATTTAATCCCCCCCAAAAAAAAGTGCCTACTGAAGCTTTAATTGTTCCTCTTATGCAGCAAATATTTGTTGCAGTGGTGATAAAATAAACTTTAAGGTGAGTGGAATAGACTGAAATTTACTAGAAAAGTGGCACAAGTTGACTAGTGAAAGAAGAGACACTGTTGTAAATAAGTAAACGTCTTCTAAACCAGTGGTTCACTTCATTGTCAGGGCCATTTTGGCTCGAGTTTGGAATATACAAAATACAGGACTTATTATGAGACAGACTGAAGTATGCTATGAAGTAGAACTATCAGATACAATCGACTCACTGTTTTGAGAATTTGTGAGAGTTTGTATGATTGGATGTTCTGTTCAATCAGTTTATTTTTTTTAATATCTGTCTGCAGTTCAGTTTTATCAAAATGTGGCACTTATTCAGGTTTGTAAATGCTAACATGGAGCAAATATACTATTGTTTTACTTTTCCTTAAAATACATTATCACCACTTAGATGGGCCTGAACCCACAGATTGATCCAAATTGAATAACAAGTATTATGTAATTGTCAGTTATAATTTTGAGAATGCATTATTTCAATGGGCTGAGTTACGTAGATACTGTACTTGTGTTTGTGTATTTGAAGAGCTGCTGCCCTTGAATCTGTAAGTTTCACTGCAGAGTTTTCCCATTCACTTTATCATTCATGCTTTTTCATAGGCCAAACACTGAATGCAGTATGAGTAAACTGAGGTACTGGTGCTAGTGTCAGTGGTTGAACACCCCCCCCCCCCCCCATCACCTGCCCTTCAGGGCCATGGTGTCTGAAGCCCTCAGGCCTGTCCTGTCTTGGTCCCGTCATCTCCCTCAGTGAAACCAGACTTAGCTGCTACCTCAGGTTATGCATGAGCAGGCCCCTCTCTCAGCTCTGCGGTGAGGTTTTTCGGCTCTCCCTCAGGATGCCATCGAGGCCGTTGAGCTGGCGGAGGAAACCTCGGTTGGGGATGACGCCTCTGTGGTCTTTGACAGTTTTAATGGCCTCCACTAGGGTCAGGTTCTGTCTGATCATCAGGTAGGCCAGCACCAAAGTGGCCGAACGGCTCACTCCCACAGTGCAGTGGACCAGCACCTTACCTGCACAAACACATCACAGGTGATTCACCTCCCATTGTGTGTTTTATTTGCTCTTTTTTCATATGTGGCTTGAAAAATACATAAACTGGTTGTATATTGAGATCTACTAAACCTACATTTAGCATTTTGTCATTATGTAGTAAGTTTTTTTCTGTTTTATTGTAATGTGACCAACTGGATTAGCTGTTTAGCTGTTATACATACAGACACAGACGTAAGGTTCATCTGAACATCGGAAGGGACGCATTAAGCAAAGTCTAGTGTTCCCCCTTGAGGAAATTTGGAGCATCAAGCAATTTATTTCCTAGCGAGGTTTATTCATCTATTTGTAGCTTTTCCAGATGTTCTTTTCCCCCAAATTTCTAAATTACGTATATATGCATATATCTATCTTACTTTCGAATTGTAGATCAAAGCACTTGTCACTTTATTATTATT
This sequence comes from Apogon talboti, assembly GCA_037367365.1. Lineage (NCBI taxonomy): Eukaryota > Metazoa > Chordata > Actinopteri > Kurtiformes > Apogonidae > Apogon > Apogon talboti. The sequence goes on along the minus strand of JAPQRQ010000005.1, from coordinate 32,345,315 downwards.
ATTATTATTATTAGTAGTAGTAGTAGTAGTAGTAGTAGTAATAATATTAATGTGATTTTTAGGTACTTAGCAATTTTTATCTTTGTGTCTTTCTCTTTATTTTTTAATGTACTGATGACATTTATGCTGCGGTAGCATTTGAATTTTCCCTTTCGGGGACCAATAAAGTAATAAATATTATATCCTTATCTTATCTTATCTTATCTTATCTTATCTCATCTTATTTTATTAATTACTCTTCAGCCTTTTCTTATTGTTTTGTTTGGGGTAGTAAGCTCTTTAAATGATCATATAGTCAACAACAATAAATTAGTTCATATGAAATATTTTATAAAACATTGTAGGTCATATCTGTTTATGCTAGATCTCTGTTCATATGCATTTCTCTGCATTCAACACATCACATATGTGTTTGGGGATTTTTTTTAATGAATAATTAAGTTGCCTGAAAACTAGACTAAGACTTATAACACACTGAAATGATGTGCAGTACTTGTACAGCATGAGTTCATAAAGATCATATAGTGCTGAAGAAAAAACACCCATTATGTCTGTGGATAACTTTACAGCATATTAAATTAAGTTATTACTAAAATCCCCCTGATTATTTAGTATTTCCTGGTGGAGGTGGGGACAGATGCACACATATCCACACACTCACCTCCACTTGTGAGGGCTTTGTGGATGAACTCAGCAGCAGGATAAAAGTTGACGCTCATGTCGAAGGTGGGGGAGTCGTGAGCCTCGATGCCGTGATAGGTGATGTTCATCCCGGCGTAGTACTCCGCCCCGCCGCGCCACTTGCTCTGGGCGCAGTTGAGGATGTGCGTAATGCCAAGTTTGGCCAGTTCACGGCGATCTGATGCTATGTCTCTGCAGAGAGGGGGTCCACCAGTCAAACACATGGTTTTTTTTTTAAACCTTTTGTCTAAATTAAGATGCACAGCTGTACATGCCCACTCACTGGTCTCCGATGTAGAGCCGTGGCCACACTTCATCCGCATGGTTGCAGGCGGTTTTCCCAGTGCACAGGAGTCTCTCCAGCTCGGACACCGACAGGTTCGGGGAGGCGCGCTCCGAGTCTTTTCGACTCGGAGATCTGGAGCTGCTCCGGGACCGAGAGAACCGGGACATAAACGCCATTTAGTCTGAGGAAATGAGACACAATGAAAGGGAAATGACAGACGGTTACATTATAATATAATAATAACAATAATACGAAATAATAGCATCCATTAGATCATTATATAATTGGAAAATAATTTTGGATATACATCCACTATTATCATTATCTGATATTATATAACGAAAATATAAACCTGTGGCTTTGTTTTAGTCGAGAGTTGGCTGGACGTCTCTCTGTCTGTCTGTCTGTCTGTCATTAAAGCCACATTATCTATAATGATAACAAAGCAGGCCCACTGTCCAGTGATGCTCCATCAGATTTACCTGTGTTTTGTTGAATCTCCACCACTGGATGCTACAGGGAGAGCTTCTCCGCGGCCATGTTGACTCATTTAGTGGCTGTGGATGGAGGATGAGACAGCTGCCGAGCATCCACCAGACATCTTCACCTCCATCCAGCGCTTCACCATCTTCTCAACAAGTCCCTTATTCGCACATGACTACACAAACATGGCTGCTGTTTTAAAGAGGTACTTGTACTGCAGCCACTGATGCAATACGAGGAGATTCTCCGGGTTTTCTGCTCTGGTATGAACCAGTCGGATTCTTAGGAAAACACTCCAGGTATATTTTTCTTAGTAATTATTGCTGCTGCAGTCTGCATGACTTTTGGGTTTCAGTCATTGTAGGTGTTTGTCGCCATCTGCTGGTAAAAAAAAAAAAAATCTGGGCAATAAAACTACTACACTCAGCTGTAAGTCTTAACAAATCATAATTTGCTGAAGGTATGGTCTCAGCAGTTTTGCAGAAATTGCTTGCGGCAAGCTGG
>JAPQRQ010000005.1:32290240-32341898 GCA_037367365.1 Apogon talboti | reverse complement strand
TTACATAATTATCAGGCTTCTGCAGAGCTTGGTGATGAGCTGATTATTAATTGAACCAGGTGTGCTGGAAGAAGGAAATATCTAAAACATGCAGGATAGGGGCCCTCGAAGACCGGAGTTGAACACCCCTGGTTTAGACAGATAGGGTTACAGTCATACATCATAAAAACATCAGACAAATGACTCTACAATAAGTTAATGATACGTAAAATACCAAACATAAATATCAAATGTTTCACAGATTCATTAATGATCAGTGTTTAATGAATAAGGCAAAGTACATCAAGGTAGCTTTTAATCAATGTATTGAAAACAGCTCGTAGGGTTTTGGTGCCTTTTTTTTTTTACCACAGCTGTCAGCTACTGATCAGCTCATAGCCTTCGCATGTGGGTCCAGTGATTTTATTATATTTAAGACAGTTGAATTTATTGTGATGAATGCATTCATGGTGCACTATTAGGTAAAGGAAATCATATTGCAGTTAATGTAGACAATATTATGAGTTGAGATTGTGACCTGAGTCTATTCTTAGATTATGGATACTTTTGAAATATATATTTTTTTCCCAACTGGAACATGCAAACTTAACTTGGTATGAAACATTCTAAAACATTTTAAAAAGTAGCAAGGTTTGCATGTTTCACACAGTATTCCTCTCTGCTCAGTCACTGAATCCAACACAAACACAGTGGGACCTGTACATTGCAGACTTCTGCAGTTATATATTTTTGCAGGCTGATATTGTAGTTTGGTTTGTGTAGTTCTCTGATGCATTTCCATCATTAAGATGTATATTTATTTACCAGTCAGTGATTCAGAGGAAAAATTGTCTGTGAAGCATCAAGTACCAGATACTTACTTGTTGTCATCATTGATTCTCATTCTCATCATCATCACAGTTATTTAAACAAGGATGAAAACACTATTAATCAGCAACAGGAGAAACTTTTTTTTTTAAGTAATCGTTTAACTTAACAAGCCATTAAAATGTCTGCTAATAATTTATTGAAATGGCTGCTCTGTGAATACTATCATTAATGTGTGAAATACTTTTCTACTGTTAAGGCGGTCGCAGACCTAGGTTGGTCCCAGCCCACTTTGATCCAGGAAAAGGCCATCCCTTTGGCTTTGGAAGGGAAAGACCTTTTGGCCAGAGCCCGGACTGGCTCAGGAAAAACTGCTGCGTATGCTGTACCCATCATCCAGCGTATCCTGGACTCTAAGCAGGTGAAGAAAACCAAAATGATCTTCTTTTATATCTATTTACTTCACTGAATTGTTATTTAGAACCATTATTATCTCTTGAATAAACAGGTGTACTGTACCATGTACATTTTGTTGAGCTGTTTCTTGTCATCCTCCATGACCTGACTTTTGGTGATTACATCTTCAGAGCGTTCGTGAGCAGGATGTAAGAGCACTGGTCCTGGTACCGACCAAGGAGCTGGGTCAGCAGGTTCAGACCATGATACGGCAGTTAACAGCCTTCTGTTCAAGGGACGTCCGAGTCGCTGACATCTCTGCCAAGGCCGACCTGTCTGCACAAAGGTCCGTTCACTCTTTTATTTACACAGGACTTTTACATGTGGTACATATTTAATGTGTCAGGTTTTATTGAGGCAGTTTGTCAGTATGTTTTGATAATGTTGATGGTGTGTTTGGCCAGACCTATCTTAATGGAGAAACCTGATGTGGTCGTTGGGACCCCATCCCGTGTCCTGGCTCATCTAAACGCCCAGAACCTGGTCCTGCATTCATCCCTCGAGATGCTTGTTGTAGATGAGGCCGACCTGCTCTTCTCTTTTGGCTTTGAAGCGGACCTGAAAAACTTGTTGTGGTGAGACAAATACACTGATCTTTATTCTGAAGCATTGACTGGAAGGACTCAGTGTTACATTTACTCATTTCTTCAGATAAGAGAGTAGGGGTCTGACTTTTCAAGTACAAACTTAATACTTTGTGTTTTCCACATGGGGGCAGAAGAGCATCATAAAAAACGTTTGTTTATCTCCAAGCCCACATAGAGCATTGTAATGTTATTTTTGGCTTTAGTGTTGTCTCTAGTGATCTCAGAGATAACCAGATATCTACCCACATGCATTTTCTGAATTTCATCTCCCAGCTGCTCTCTGGTTTGTTCAGCCTGAAAGTCCAAGTCCATTTTTTGGCATTTACAGAAGTTTTAAAAATCTGCATGTCATATCCAAAGTCACTGAAATACTGAGCAGAATCTGTGCTATCACTGGTCAAGCACTAATAGAGAGCTGGAAAAATATTGTCTCCAGGGACTCTGAATGGGCTTCTAAGTTCAGGCAAAGCTGAAGATAACACAAAGACATGAAGTCACAGCTGTGTAGTTGCTGATGCCACTATTGATACCACAGCAACCAGTACACATAGACCGTTGATATTGGGACATGCAGAACCTGATCTGATTAGTGTACTAATAACAGTGCAGCCAGTCTGTCTCAAACGATCTGATGAGGAGAAATGTGATTTTCATGCAGGGTGAGCATATCTGTTTTTGTCTCTAGTGTGATACTAGAAAGTTGATGAGCAGAAAATCAAAGATAAGCACACAGACCTGGATGATAATTGACAGTTTAGTTTGATAGGCAGGCCCTTTAGGTTACGTGTAGGTATTTGATTATGATGTTTATAGCACATGGACAAAGAGAGAGAAATTTAACACCAAAGAAATACTACTAGTTTATTTGTTTGTAATATTTATTAAACGCGGGGTATCTCTGTTCTCCTTTAACTTTTAAAATCTGTGTATTGTGTTTGGACAGTCATTTGCCAAAGATCTACCAATCATTCCTGATGTCAGCCACTTTCACTGAGGACGTTCAGAGTTTAAAGGAGCTCCTGCTACACAATCCGGTAATTTCATTTTCAAGTTTATTTCACATTCATAGTTCATGTATACATTTTACAAAGCCTAAAAAGTTTAGCTCAGAACCCGTTGTGTGATGTTTGTGTTTTAAGTGACAGCTGATCTGAATAGTGACTCCAGTTGTGCTCATTTAATCCTCTAAACTGTGCTCTCATAGGTGGTTCTGAAGCTTCAGGGCTCTCAGCTTCCCGACAGCAGCCAGCTGCAGCAATACAGCATCAAATGTGAGGAGGAGGACAAGTTCCTGCTCATCTACACGCTGCTGAAGCTGCGCCTCGTTCAGGGCAAGACACTGCTGTTTGTGGGAGAGGTGGACCGATGCTACAGACTCAAACTGTTTCTGGAACAGTTTAGCATTCCTGCCTGTGTACTGAACTCTGAACTGCCTGTACAGTCGAGGTGAGAGGACGGACAGGAGGATATGCTTTTAGATTTAGGCAGTTGTTCAAGTTTTTATGAAGCCTCTCCTCTCCTCAACTGAAGGGCACATGAACTTCTGCAAGGGACTAATGAGGAAATGTGAATCTTCAGTGTGACATTACTTCACGTCTGCCTGTTCATCTGGTGTTCATCTTTTGCAGGTGTCATATCATCACCCAGTTTAACCAAGGCTTTTACGATTACATCATCGCCACAGACGAGCAGAGTTTAGCCAATCCCATGGCTGCACCACAGACGCCTGCAAGCAAAGGGAAGAAGAGAAAGTCCACAGAGAAAGGGGGAAAGTGAGTTGAAAAGGATCCCTATATTCGACACATCATAGACTGATAACACTATTACAACTTTTTCTTCAGGGGCTCTTCCACAGACTCTTTGGCTTCATTTACACTCTTGAAATACTTCCAGTGTACTGCTTTTACTAACTCAAGCTACTGAGCAGAGATATGGAGCGTTTTAGTGAAGCAAGTGACCACTCAAGTCAGACTGTAAAAGGTTTGATTATGTTTGTAGATTTGTGGTGGCACACTGATTCTCATCTCTCTTTTGTGTGTTTGAAGAATTAAGGACAAGGAGTACGGAGTTTCCAGAGGTGTGGACTTCCAAAATGTTGCCAATGTCATCAACTTTGACTTTCCTATGACTGTAGAGTCCTATATTCATCGAGTGGGAAGGTAAATGTTACTACTGTGGAACTCTGGTCATTCAGTTCTGTTCTTGAACAAACACTAAGGCTGCATTCAGACTGCAGCCAAATGTGGCCCAAATCCGATTTTTTTTTTTTTTTTTTGCCCATATGTGACCTGTATCCGATCTGTCAAAGACAGTTTGAACACCACAAATCAGATTTTGTTTTTTTGTTTTTTTAAATCCGACCCAGGCCACTTTTATGTCGTCCTAAATCCAATACGTATCTGATATTCTGCAATGCAACTTCAGTCTGAACAGCCATGTCACATTGATCCGACCTTAATGTCATTGAAATGTGACAAACGTCATAATTCTGCGTCCCAGGAGGAGGAGCGGCAAGAGAAACATTTACTTCCTTAAACACGGTGCGTGCCTGCATGGTAATGTATTACGTCAGGACCTCTTTTGCGCATGCGGGTCACTTCAGGGTCGCATTCAGTTCATACTCAAAACTGGTAGAAGTCGCATTTAATGTGTAATATGAATGAGCATGCCAAAAAAAAATTGGATTTCACCCAAAAGTCTGAATTGCGCATTAAGACCTGCTGTCTGAACGTAGCCTAAAAGTCACTTTGATTTGTTTTGTAGAACGGCAAGAGCAGACAACCCAGGCACCGCTCTGTCTTTCATTGCACACACTGAGCTTGGTCTGCTGTCACAGGTGGAGGAGGCCCTCATGGGAGGTAAATGGCAGGTGTTTGCATTTGTTCAAATCTACCTGAAATCCTAATCACAGTTTAATTGAGGAGAACGTATGTTCTGTTTGTAGACAATTCAGACTGTGCTCTAAAACCCTATCAGTTTAAAATGGAGGAGATCGAGGGCTTCAGGTACCGGTGTCGGGTAAGAGTGTTCTCCTTTTGTGTTATGTACAGTCAAAACCACAGGATTTGAGCTCCATCTCAGCATTCTAGATCTACGTTTTGGCTGATTTATTTTTATTTGTATGTAGGATGCAATGCGTTCAGTAACAAAGCAGGCAGTAAAGGAGGCCAGACTGAAGGAGATTAAACAGGAGCTGCTCAATTCAGAAAAACTAAAGGTGAGGAATCTTCAATTCTCAGTAGAGACCAATAGAAACATGGCCACCTTCTAATTGGATGTCTCCGCTGTCAATCAGACATATTTTGAGGACAACCCTAGAGATCTGCAGCTGCTCAGACATGACAAAGACCTGCATCCTGCCATCATCAAGCCCCACATGAAGAACGTACCTGAATATCTTGGTAAGATGCGCACAGGCTTGCATTTTCTATGTACAAATGACAGCACAGACACTCCTCAGTTGCTGATATTTTTGCTTTCGTCCAGTTCCTGAAACACTGAGAGGGATCATCAACCCACTGTCAGGGGGGAGGAGAAGGAAGAGGATGGAAAAGCCCAAACCACAGGGTGTTGCCAAACCCAGTTTCAAGGTAAGAAATAATGTGACCAGACAGGTAGACTGACACAATTAAGACTGTGATACAGTTTTATTAGAAAAAAATCTGATGAAGTCTCCATTTACTGTCTTTTTTTTCAAATTGTGTTAAATTACATAGAGAAGCAAGTCGACACTCTGAACTCATGTAATTAACATGTATGGTGTTAATTGTTTTTCTGAATATGTAGCTTAAGATATTTTTCTCTTCAGTGCAGTCACCGCATACTATTAGTCCAATGCATATAAGTTGTGTCACATCTACAATATTACTTTTAACACCTAATAATCTAATATGAGTTTAGAATAATGATTAAGTCATAATTCACCACAGAGTGTGAGCTGAGGGGTCAGTCGACAGTAGAAGTTTAGAGTCTAGTTTGAAATGAGTTTTGCTAACTTTTGGAGCACTGGAGTTAAGAAAAGTGTTTTTCTTGGACAGACGGATCATAGTACGATCACTTCTGTTATGTAACACTTTTTTTCTTTTTTTTTTTTTTTTTTCAAGCATGCTGAAAGCCTTTATGGCTCCAAACTCATGTTATTAAAATGTTCAGTTTACTCCACCTTTTTACCACACAGTTACAGTAGTTATGGTTGTTAACCTGTGCATTGCACTTTAACTACAGAGTAATGTAAACAGTCTGCACAACATGGACATATAAAACTCCTGAAAAACAGTGGCTGATCACAATTTCAGCATATAATTAGTATGTTGTGCTTGTACTGAATATGTAATGGATATTTATAAATAGGCTAATCCTACAATGTACAAGACTTTAGTTGAAAGAAAATGTCCAGAAATCGGTGCCATTGTAGGTTAGGAACCCACCTTACTCATCATGATGAAAATGTTTAAAAATACAAAGAAATCCAAAAACACGAAGACAAAATCATGTTCGCTACAATAAATGTACAATAAATCTTTCTCACTTAGAAAAACGTCCAGGGGAAGAACCCACTGAAGAGTTTCCGTTATACTGGAGGGAGAAACAGAAAAGCCAAATGAAGCCGGTCACTGCTGCAGCTGCAGAACACATGAATGTTATCAGTCCTGGATGCAGACTGAGACGGACGCCTGGAGGACAATTTGCTGTCTAGTATTGGCCCAAGGAAAGTGAACTAAGGGATTTTATGATCTGTTGAAGATCAGTGGGTCACTGAGAAAATGGACTTTTGTTGGCTGAACCATGTGAAAAGGAGACAGTGAACATCAGTTTGAAACTGGACTCAAATCCACAAGGATGGACCACATTACAAGAGGAGCTGAGGACCGGTTTCTAATACAACCTTTATGAATAAACAGAAAACTGGTATTAGTTCACAGTCTTTCCTTAATTTTGTGTCTTTAATTGGTGAATGTAAACTGTCAACAATAGTAAACCATATTATGTGCGTCACAACTTAGCAACGATCCTTGGAATTTAGGATTTCTAGAAACATCTACATCCGTGGAATCTGGACTCTAGTGACATAAAATAAAAATAACATGTAGGAACTTAAAAAACGTAATTAATTCTGATCAACTGTCCTTTTGGCTTTTGCGTTCCAAATCAGTTATCTGTTTTTTGAGTTATTTATCCGTAAAAGCAGTTTCTTTTCAGGTTTAATTATTTAGAAGTGCCTTGAGTTCACCTTTATAATCCACAGTAATAAAGTTGTTTACACTCCCACCTCTTACCTTGAAGGCCTTTGTTTAGAAAACCTGTCACTGTGTCATGCACAGGGTGAAAACCTCTTCCCTCCACCTGCAGTTCAACATGAGGAACGTGATCTTCACTATTTGTACACATTGCCGCGTGATATGACACAGGATACTTAAGTTGACGAAGGAGGAAAGAACAGACAAGGAAGTTGTAGGATAAGATTAGTATCTCCTCTGTTTTTCAGCGCTGACTCTTTTGAGGAATGAGGAAATGTTAACTTTATGAATCTGAAGTTAGTCTCTAAATTGTACACTTGATTAAAGTCGGCTTTAGTCATTTCCTCCATGGTTCAGATCATACTTTGACCTTAGACCATGCATTTGGAGATGGACTTGATTTAGTTGTATACATGACCTTGTCTGAATGGAGATAAAGGAACTTATTTATGTAAGTGTTTTTTTTGTTTTTTTTTTAAATAAGTTACCATCTGGATTCATCATCCTGAGCTCATGAATGATTAGACACAACCTCCTCCCACTGACTGTTGACGTTTTGGAGTTGGCCTAAAGGGTTTGTGCCTTCCTGAGAACCATGCTAACTTTAAGTGGTGCTTTTCTTATAAACACAGCTTGTATTAACCGTATGCCTGCAAAGCTTGAATCAACATTTTTCTTAACATTAATTCATAGTGATAAGAACTGAATGCATCTTTCTTCTTGGTTTTTCTGTTTTTATTATTCCCCACTATGTAAAGCAGCAAAAGAGGTGTATAGTGTTGAATTTCCAGAACAGAACTAGAAGACCAATCAGTATATTTTCCACTAAACCTGCTATATTCTATCAGTTGTCGACTGCTTTTTTCTGTTTTTTGCCATCTTCATTGTTGTGTCTCATGCCATTTATCATTGCCATAGCACAATTAGAAAAACAATATTTTTCTTGTAAACTACTTGATTCCTCTTTTGATACTGAGCTAAGGTCAACACCAAATGCTGGCTTTTCTCTATTAATTTTTTTTTCATCATTATGTTACAAGCATATATAAATCATTCTGTCAGATGTCAGATTCTTACTGACTAAAACACAAAAACAAAAAATGCATGTAAGCATATTTTATAAAATAACTATTTTAATTAAATGCATTTGGCATTACATTGAATCAGTTTAATTGAATGGAGCATTCACATTGTAAAGCCATACAAAAAGATATACATATGGAGAAATACCTAACTGTATACTGTTTGTATATCGAGTATATAGATTTGTTGAACAAAGAGCCAAATGTGCTGTAAAGTCTCTGCTCAGCAGAGGCCCTTTTTTACAGTTAAATTCTCTGTAAAGTTTTTCCAAAAATAGTAATCTTAGGGACGTGCTTCTACAATTACAGTCTTCTCCAAACACCAACCCTGATGATTTAAAACCTTCCAAAGACTAAATAATGACTGTGTATGTGAAAAGCTGTGACGCTGCAGTGCTTAATGATATAAATGTACGATCTCAGTGTAGGACTCAATCAATTGTGTATTCAAAAGGATAGTCCTGTGTTGGCACCGAGTCAAAGTTGATGCTGTCAAACGGGTTCTCAGTTGACCAGTTGTCTACAGGAAACCAGGAGTCATACCAGGAAGTTGTACTCTCGGTTTCAGGTTTTGTTGTAGGAACTGTTGTTGTCGTCGTCGTCGTGGCAACAGGAGTGGTACTGAGCCTGCCTCTCTGTCTTTGCATACGCATCCTGCGTAAACGCAGCAGCCGGAGCCTCCTGAGTCGCTCTGCTCTCTGGGCGCTGATATGACTTTCTGTGGTGGGGACAACTGTAGTGGTGGATGGAGTTGTCACCTTCTTGGGGACAAGTCGGATGGGCCTCTTGCCGTTAAGCGCCATGATCTGTTTGATGCGGTCCCAGTTGGATTTGGGTAAGGTGAAGCTGCATGGAGTGGCTCCAGTGTCATAACCCACCATGCAGAGTCTGGTCTGAGGGGTGTAGCCGTCAGCCTTGGCTGTGACTCGGTACTCTCCAGGGTTCAGCAGCCGCCAGTAATCACCGTCTGCAGCTAAAATGACAGTTTTCAATCAGTATTGGACTTTACCTGTGAACAGATCGTCTCTTTGTGAAGGAGCTCAGCCTACCAGTTCTGACGTCGTGCCTTATTCCCTCCACTGTTATGGTGGCATTAGACAGTGGGTTTCCTTCCACATCTTTCACTATGCCCTTGATACCACGATTCACCTGGCACGAAAAACAGAAGCTCACAAAAGAGCAGGTTCCAGACAAAATACAAACATTATATCTAATTTCAATGGAAAACAATAGAGAGATTAGATTTACAGTAATAGTTCATTAAATCTACAGTGTGAGCATCACCTTTACTCTGTAGACCTCAGAGGTAGCTGCATAAAAATGAGTTTTGTTGTGACATAACTCTAAAGTGAGTAAAACAGCTTAAAACTGTCTTGAACACACACGTGACCGGACCACTGACACTTTTCAAATGTACAGGTCTGACATGATCCTTGACAGATTTCTGGTAAAGATTCCCAGTAGATAGGCAGCCTGAGTTGTATCCTCTCAGGTCTTACTTGTTCCATGAACGACAGCAGGGCCTCGCGGTTGTTCTCCCACTCTAGAGGTAGTTCACTCTCGTGGGGAAACTTGTCACAGCCTAAGAAGATGGAGAGCTCGAAGCAGTTGGTGTGCAGGTAGCTGAAGTCATTCATACCTGCAACAAAAGGTGACAGAGAGCGTTGGCAGATTGTAATTGAATACTTGATTGATAACTTCGCCTCTTTGACATGAACAGTGGCAGAATATGTCTAAGTACTTTGACTGATGGACAACTAGCATCCACTACACTACATCTCAAATGTTTTGTCTGACAGCCTTTGTTACTTTATAGTGAAAACCATACATCTCCAAAAGTGGTATTTTTTAATGACTGTGATACACTTTGAGAAACATATTTTGCTTTTCATACTTTAAACAGTGCATTTTGTTGATAATGTGTTCTTTTGCTCATACTATAATGTCTTCATAGTGTGGTTATTAGTACTTTTGCATCAATAAAGCCTCTGAGTACTTCCACTGATGATAATATGATGGAATACCTAAACCTTAAGACCATTTCAGGAGCTGTGGATCTTCACCTTAGTTCATTTTGTGTCTCTGAAGCTACACTTACTGCCCACCGCTGGCTTCCAGCTGGCTCTGTTGATAATACCCTGGCCCCCGGTCACGTCATCGCCATGGCAGGAGCCTCTGTAGGTTTCTGTCATGGTGAGGTGGCTGTGAGCATACGACATTGCCAACCAGCGGAACATGGCATCGTCTGGCGTCTCCCTCAGAGCCCCCTCATTCTGCCGCTGAATACGAGCCCAGGTCTCGTCGTTCATCTCAGAGTTTGCTCTCCAACGGCGGTTGTCAGTCAGCTTAAACAACATTAACATAATAAAGGATTATGACACATGTACACAATAGCTCATGTATAAAGTGGCGTGTATAAACCAGCCTCACAGAAATCGGTGGACGCTGCATGTCAAACGGGTACAAAACCATTTTTTCTCCCCCCTGTAAGTTAGCTCCCAGCACAAAGGGGCTGCGCTCCATCCAGGATATGATGGCCTTTGTCTCAATAGCAATCTGTGAAAGCGAGAGACAGAAACATGTGTGTCTGGATTAGTACAGGACACAAGTATCAGACGCAGCTTTTAATGATGCCAGTCAAACTCACAGAGCCATTGAGGAAGTTTTCTGGGAGGGGGATGTGATGATTGGGTACTATACGTGGGACCCAACCTCTGTCCTCAGCCCCCCATAAGATGCTGTTGAGATCTGGGAAATTCTGGAAGATATCATAGCCCTCTTCAGTCCAGTGACCCAGCGCCCAGTTCCCCATCTCTGAGCCCTGAAGACAAGTGGAAAAACATGTCACGGTTCCTGCAAAAGTCTGCAAAATTCATCTCGCTTGTATAACAGAAGAGGACATTTCACTTGCCAACATCTCATATTTATAACTCCTTTACATTATAGTTTATAGTGTAATCTCAATTTGGAAAATAACTTGCAACTATAGCAGGGTATTTGATGATTTAGGTAATTATTTTAGGAAGTTGATGATATTAATATGAATAAAAACCCCCTTAAATATAAGCCTCTCCTCTGGGAACTATCTAATGAGGGTAAAAATCTTAATCCTTGTCACGACTAGTAATCGGATTTAACATGTTGCCAGATCTGATCGTACCATCTCGTAGGCCAGCTCATAAGCATCAGGGTTAAGTGAGGGCACCAGGTGTATCCTCACTCCGTCCACCAGGCGGCGCACTCTTGGGTTTTCATCATTGTATTCCTTGCACAGAAACTGCATCAGCAGGAGAAGCAGTTCACGACCTAGCGCCTCGTTGCCATGGAGACCAGCCGTGTAACGAAATTCTGGTTCACCTGGAGACGGAGAGAAGATAAATTCCTTTTAGTCATGGAGTTCAGGTATGAGAATGGTGGTACTGGATGACTGTACAAGAGCTGGACATAGAAAAATACATCAAGAAATAAATGTTAACAAAACATACATCATAAAACTTGCCTCAATATGAAGCAACGACAACAATCAGTATGCGTTCCTGTGCAGCCTCTGTTCAAGGTTTTGTTGATCAGGATGGAAAATGTTTCAGATTCAATGCAAGTGATTTCAAGTTGTTTCAGACAGTCATGGGTTAACCAGTTTTAAAAAATATCATCTTAACCATACAGTATATCCTCCCATTATCACCTTCAGCTACTTCTTACCATATGAACACATGGTATTAATTCTTAGACAAGGGACACAGTTTACAATTCGTTTCACTGGGACAGCCCTGACATGAGCCACATGCTCTAATTCTCTGTCAAAAAGCTGTTCAGCAAATGGGATGATTGTATCACTCGTGCGTCCAGTGTGTGATGGACAGACTCATAGGCACATGTGACACCCTTTTACCGTGTGTTTACCTGTCTCATGCTCCCCTGGGTTGTCGGAGATTTCCATGGCGTACATCTTCAGGCCCTGGGAGCTTTTACCGATGTTGTAGATTCTGGTGATGTTTGGACACTCCTCGCTGATCACCTTCATCATCTGGATGGCACATGCAGGAAAGAAAAACAGATCAATTCTTTTATAGTCTGCAGAAATAACAGTTACAGATGTTCTGCAGCGACACTACTGAGTCATCAGACTGAACAAAGACCTGTCTCATCTCTTTGTAGTTGTGGTGTCTGAAGTCCAGGTCGTCTGATGGGTTGACTTCATTCTCACTTTGGTAGCTGCCTAAAACAAGACGTGTTCAGAGTAGGTTATAGTTTGGGCTGCAGGAAGGACACTGGTGCATGAGGCTTTTTATACTTTATTACTGATGGCAACAGAAAATGGAATGAAAACCTTCATCTGTTTAATGAAATGAGTCATGCAGTTATGTAATACACCTGCGATGCTGACCGTATGGTTAAAGTTGTGAAATAGACTCTGACTCTTAAAACTTTACTCTGATTTTGGCAGTTTTTCTCCCAGTGGAGCATTACGTATTCTTTAATGGAATGAGCAGCTCAAAGAAGTCCCAAAGGCCGCTAAAGCCCCATAAAACTCTCCAAACTGATGAAACCATGAAGATAAATAATGTTACGGTGTATTTTCTGTGATACTGACTTGGTAGTTGACAGGCCAGGATTTCTGCTCTGAGACACAGGCTGCCATTCCAGCTCTGAGGCAGGATGCGGATGTAGCGCGCCACCACAGGAGTGGCAAACTGACTCATCACTGGGGTGTCTTTATCCACATTTCCATAAAACAACTGTAATAAAGAAGCAAAGTGAAAAGAAGCTACACTGTGATGATTCGACGTGGTCTTGGACATAGTCTGCATCATTTAGCTTTCACTCACCCATTCTGCATAGCCGTCATGAAGTATCGTCCAATCACGACTGTCGTTGCTGAAGGCCACGAAATAGGACGACACAAAATCCTCGCTAGAAAATAAATTATATTATGATTGATCTGAGTGGAAAACTGCTACTGCCAGGCAAGAAAGGTAAACTAAGTTACAGCCAACTAATGAATATTTTACTAAGGAAATAATTACATAAAAGACATAAACCCAGATAAAACTATTCTTCTCAGAAGCAGTTAGCATTTTTTAGTGCACTGTTTTGATGGTATATTAGCTAAGCAACTAAATATCACTCGGTGGACACTCAAATAGAGCTAAAAGGAGTGTGAATATTGGCAGGTGGCCAGAGCTCAGCAACTTCTAACAAATCCAATTGTAAAACTGACCACTTTATTTACACACAACACAAACTATGATTTATTTCATGCCATATTGTCTGTTCTTTTAAAGGGTCAATGTCTCATGTATGGTGACATCTACTAGTGAAGGTGCACGTTGAAATGTACCTTAATGGAGGCCAATTACTATAGAATGGAAATGATAAATATAAAGGTGCAGTCTAAGGTAAATTTATAGACTTATGAAAACACAACTATGAACATTACATTGTATCTACATCCCCTTAAGATGCCGGACCTTTACAAAAATTACAACGATTTAATGAATAAAAATCAATATAATCTATTATTCTACATAAATATAGAAAATTTATATTGCCTGTTAACTTGCTCGTTAAGAGATCTTTGATTTCTGGATAAAAGTTTGCCTCCTTATTTCCATAGACTTTGAGTGCCAAAAACCCTCAGGGCTACACCACTTCATGCTTTTTAATGAAGTGACGCTGCAGCAGGACTCACTGTTGTTCTGAGTTTCTTCCCTGAGTGATGACCCCTGTGAACTCCACTTCTTTGTGGGCATCAACCTGAAACCAGTGGTCTTTTTCCTCTGGCTCTGCACACCAAGCTCCTCCATACAGATCATCTTCGTTCTCAGAACCCTGCACACGACCACAGCAGTGTTTCAACTTTACTTTGACGACAAGCTCGGAAACGGATCATTCTACTTGGACGTCGTGCTTCAGACTCCCAGCTTTCCTAAATGTGCTTATGTGTACCTGCATGTTGAGGCGTCCCCTCTGCGCCGCGAAGCCATGGTGACCCTGAGAGGAAGCCAGCAGTTGGTCGTCTTCCACACGGTGAGACTCCAAGCCCAGAGGAGGACACTCTGAGAAGAAAAGCAAACACATGGACTTACACAAACAGGAACTGTCTGACACAGCTCTAATTCAGAACACTCACTGGCTCTTCCCCTGTGGGGGTGACACTGCAGCTGTTAACAAGTCAGTCAAAGCTTTCTTCTCCTGAGAGGAAATAGACGCCGTAAAACTAAATCTAGTGAATTCATATATGATTTTAGCCTTTTCTAAACATTGCAGTTGGATGTAATACTTTCAGTCTTATTCAATAAAGCTTATTCTTAACCCATAAAGACCCAAACATCTGCCGACAACCAAAACCATCTACTGATCTAAACTGTTTAATACCTGTTGATCCATGAATCCTGTCAATACATGTCAATAATTGGTGTAAAATACAGTTTGTCGTCTTTTCACGGTCATCAGATATGATCCATTTGGATGTTCAGAGGCTCCGTAGTGAACGTGGAAACACCGTCATCTTCTATAACATTGATTCACCAGTAAAACCCATGGAGTTGGATCAATCACAGTGGATGGAAATGCTTGGTTTATGTTCAGTTAATGATAGATTTTGCTGGAAAAGTCATTTTTCTTCATTTTATATGTTTTTAATATAATAAGCCTCAACTTTAATTTGAGCTTTATATGATCATCTACATGATCAGTGAATTAACTATAGTGAAATACCTTATTTTCACAGAAAAAAACCCCAAAATTCAGAGGACAGTATTAGAATAAGTGAAATAGAGAGATAAATACATTTGGAAACTGCCACAAAAGTAGCACTGAGTCTTTATGGGTTAAAGTCAGGCTCAACAGAAATTCATGTAACTCTCTTAATCAGCTCCTCAGTCTTTACATTTTTATTTCTAAAATAATACAAAAAAGAAAAATGAAAGGTAAAAACGTCATGGAGGAAAAAGTGATTTTCTTACTTTTTGGTTCAGCAGGCACAGAAATCTGCCTCAGTCTCTCCTCTTCTTCCTCCTCCCACTGCTTCCTCAGCCGCTCAGCTTTAGAGTAATGGGAAAACAATATGTGTCTAAACATGTTTCCCTACATGGACCCTGCTTTCCAGCCAACCGTAACGCAAAACATTTCCATATGTGCTGTACAGTGCACCTTCATTTCCACTAGTACATTCCTCATGTGTTTTTCATCTAAAATATGGGTCACTTTGTCTATATGAGTTAATATCTCAAATAATAGAGAGGCCGCAAGGTTCATCATTGAATGCATACGAAAGATGGACGACACAGCTGCTCCTGAAGACATCAGCCCCGGTCACTGCTTGAATTATAGATGTCGACATGGGCCAAACTAAATGGTCATGAAGAGTGTGCCTCATGATGGACAGTGGTGATGCCCACACACTGCTAATGTGCTGTTACCTGATGCATTTAACTGTACAGACTCTGGTTGCAAAGTGTGCTACAAATGCAAACCCACAGCCCTCCGACTATACTATTTTGCAGAATGGATGGAAGTGGACATCCATTTATATACAGACTATGGTCACTGTTTTTGGTACAAGGTAGAGTGTGGCATAAAGCTGTGCATGGCAAGACCCCCAACACAATGTTAGAAAGTACTGAGCTAGCTATAGGCATGTCAAACTCAGTAAAATATAGGTTATAGATCTGTAGGATTGAGACTTGTTGATTCATGGTAAAAAACAGAAATTTACCCTATAATTATTTCAGTTTTAAAAATAAGATCATTTCCAAGCAATTCTCCTCCATTTTAATTTACATAAAACATTAACTTGATAAATCATGCAACTCACTGCTGCTACAAAACGAAACAGAGAATATCTATACGATATGTTCCAAGATATTTTCTAAATTTACATTAAATTTAAAATTTAATGTTGCTTTATCGAGATTTAGACCCCGATCATTTGGCATCTGCATGCACACAAGTGATCAAATGCACAATCCAGCTGCTGTTGACACACTGTTCTGCTGATCTTCAGGTGGTGTTAACTTTTCCAGATATAGAGCAATGTACCCACATATGAACAGAAAAAAGAACATAAACGCGGATTTTAAACTGGAGCATGGATGCAATACTGGAATTATATGCTGAAAATTGAGAAGTTTATCAGACCTCAGTGGTAAACTTGGCATTTAGTTGAGTAATTATAACGTTAGTTTGTTTAATAAGAAAACTCCATATGTAATTTTAATCTTTAGAGATCAGACTTTGTCATCAAATATCAAATATGTATGTTTTCTGTTTCCACAACTATCTCCCCTTCCACTACCCAGTCATTCTGTCTCATTCTGCACTACCAAGAACATGCATTTTGGATCAAGAGAGTAAAATCCAACCTTTTTCAGCTTTTTCCTTTCGAGCTCTCTCCTCCTCTTCTTCTTGTTTCTTCGCTGCCACTTTGAAGAAAAACAGCAGACACAGTCAACACTTGACTGATAGGTGAAGAGTGTACAAAGTGGTCATCATTACATTCCATTTCATTGGCAGACTTACAGTCAGCATAATCATATTCTTCATACCATGGGCCAATGTATGGGATGGCGGTGGTTTCCTCTAAAACAGAAGAAAACAGGTAATAGCATTGTGTTTTACAGGTAAATGGAAACACACTGTCTAATACCAGTCTGTATATTATGTCAGATTTACACTACCTGGTATGTACATAATGACCTCAGTAGTTGTGGTTTGTTTGTTCCGACGCATCTTATCTGTAGAAAGACAGTTTTACTAAATACAGCTCTTTTTATTGACTTAATATTTTCTATTACCCAGTAAATAATACTTGATAAAACATGGACACACATACAGGAAATTGAATTTTATCACATTAAAAGAACTGGAGAAGGGGGAAAAAACCTGTTGAAAACATTCAAATAATACATGTGTTTAATGGAGAGCAGGAGTCTTTACATAAAATGTTGCATTTTCACAGCCCTCGTAACCTTGTTGGCAGACACCAACTTTGTCATAAAAAAACCTCATAATACTCTCAGCCCTGACATGTAGATGAAACCGGACATTGCAGTAGTCTGGGTCAGGATGTTTAAAGAGTTTTAGCTGGAGATGTTGACTGATGTTGAAGATGAAAGGTATTTTAAGATATAAAAAAGGAAATGCCAGCTTGTTTGTAGTATCATAACATCAACATCCACACATAAATATGTATATAAATGATAGGGAAGCCTAAATCTACAGACATATTAGTACCATTACCTACTCTCCTCCCTCCCACTAACTTCAATTAAAGAAATAATACAAACAATACACATAATGCCCAGCAATATAAAAGGGAAAGTACTAATACTACTAGTATTACTGTACTGCTTTGATAATAAGAATAATACTAATAATAATAATAGTAATAATAATAATAATAAACTTTTTTAAAAGAATCAATGAGATTTAACATTTCATTTGTTGTACATGACATCAGTTCTCATTCCTTTTCTGATGCAGTAAAAGTAGCCTTTCATTTCTTTAAGGTCAAAAAGATTGGACAATGCCAGGATTGATCAGGGTCATCAGGCTTGAGACATCATTTTCACGCATTAGAGTCTGGACTTTTTAGTGTGAAAATATTCACACCATAAAGTCCAGACTCTAATTTGGGATGTGATGAAGACTTGATGCAGCGGTCCAGTTCTCCTTCATCAATAATCAAAAATTAATGCAACTGTGGATGGAAAAATATTATGAACCTTATTGTGACAATACACAAGCATTATGTGGCAATAAAGGTGTCACAGTGAAGTCTCCTGTCATCAAAACCAAAGGTGGCTGGGCAGTACATATATATGTATATCTCAGAATTATTTTTATTCATTATTATTTATTTTAAGCCCAGACAAACAGATACGACTAGTTATTTATTTATTTAACTCTACTTTGTGTTCAACAGAAATCATGAGTATCTTACCGAGGTCTGGCTCCACAGGCTCCTCCCACTCAGGTGCCTTTGTGCTCAGTGGGCGAAACACTAAAATAAAGACAAAGTGTTAAATGATTATAGCACAGACACCTTCACAGGTTGCATATAACATATAATTCAGTGAGATCGCCAAATGATCATAATGTGAGTTTGATGAAAGCTTTGTCTGTTATGCTTCTGTCATTATAATCTTGATTTGTAACTGTCAATAATTTCTTTTTTTTTCTTCTCCCTGAAGTATACATACTTTTGTCCCAGCCGAGTTCAATGAATAGTTTCTCCTCTTCCTCCTCCAGACTGGGATGTTTAATGTCTGGCTGAACAGTGGTGGTGGTGGTTGTAGTTGTTGTTGCCATCGTTGGCGTTGTTGCCTTTGGTTTCTTCGTAGCCTTGGGCTTCTTTGTGGGTTTTGGTGTCTTGGGTTTTTTGGTAGGTTTCGGGGCTTTGGGCTTTTTGGTGGGCTTAGGGCCTTTCTGTTTCTTGGCTTTTGCCTCCTTCTCTGCAGCTTTCTTTGCCCTGGCTACAGAGGAGTATGTGCAGAATAGGAAACATTGAGTCAATTTTAAAACCAAGCATGTCTGTTTATATACATATATAACACATAACCCATACAAGTCACATAAAAACATTTTGTAGTGTTTCATTAGCTTTTATTGCTAAATATTTCTCTTCAGTTGCTTTTTATAGTTTGCTCAATTTGTTTGTCAGTGCAGACGTATTTACTACAGGTCAGGGCAATAAAACGAAAGTGAAGCTCAGACAGACGCTACCACCAACACACAAACGCAGCAGGGTTCGTTCTGAAAGAGAAGAATTCAGCCAGGTCAGAGGCTTGTTTTGGTCCGAGACCAAAGGCGAAAGCAGAATGGAGGACTTTGCCAAGACCTAATAATCTCTGTAGCGAGCTGTTCCTGTACAGTCATTACTTCAGTGTGCATGACAGGAGAGTTATGTAAAGTCTGGTGTAATGTTGGGTTAAGGGAAATGGATGATGGTTCAATGGTTTTTAGTACCAGTTGGGGGTTTTTTTCTCTCTTTCTTCTGAATGCACTGTAAAATCATGACACAGAGTACCCACCAAACGCTGAGAATCTGGTAGTCTACAATCAAAAGAGCATGCAGTCAGTAGCCTATTAGTACACACTGAAATATGCATTGTATAGTATTCTGGTTTAATTATAATAAGATTAGATTTCTATAGCGCTTTTAAAGGCTTTCCATTATTGATCCGTTATTCATTCGCTCTCACATTGACTCTATGGTGATGGTAAACTACGCCAAACGGCCCCCTCTGAGCACCACCAAACATTCATACGCATTCATACACCAGTGTGAGTGACACTGGAGGTAAGATGGGCAAACTTGCGCAAGGACACAACGGCACATAACTAGGACAGAGTGGGATTTGAACCAACTACCCTTCGGTTATTGGACGACCCCAGTTTAAATTCACTTCCCAGTGCTAGTTCAATCAATAACTACAGAATTATATAAAATGATATTTTGAGGCAGTCAGTTCTATCGTACAAACCTCATTTTCAGATCAACTGGAGCATTTACTGAAATGCAATAAAACTACAATCTGTGATTTGTTCATTAGCTCGAACCTTTATTTGACTGACAAAATTAAAAATAAAATATTTAATTGTTTTTACCGATCACTTAATTTTATTTTGTACATGAGACAACATTAGATTTTAATGCCTTAAAAATACAAAGCTGCTGAGTTTACTTCAACTTTCCCTCTTATCACAATCCTTTGTGAACTGAGGGTACTACGTTTGGCAGTTAACCAAGAGGAAATTTTTTGTCCATTCTTGCTGTTTCCAAGACTTGAGCTGCTTCACAGTCTGTGGTGGCTGTGTCTGATTCTTTTCCTCATTATGTCCGTACATTTTCAATAGGAGACAGATGTGGACTGGAGGCAGGACAGTCCAGCAATTTGTGACTCTGAACTGTTGCAGAATGATCGTGTGAGCATCTATCTCTGTAAAACTTCAATCTATGCCTTCACATCAATTGTCCCTTTGTACATACATATACAAGTCAGCCATTGGACACCGATGCAGCCCCAGACCATCACAGATGCTGCTTTGGCACCTTTCACTGATAACAGTTTGGATGGTCTTTGACATGAATCCAAATCAGTCTTTGAACATGAACTTCTCTGACCACAGTACACACTCTCATACTCTACTAGTTCATCTAAGAAGAGCTTGGTTCCAGAGAACTCAAAGGTTTTATTCTGCAGAGAGTTGATATACTTCTTCCTACTCATCTATTGCATTTCATGTTGCTTTTCTGGATGCAGTGAATGACAACACTTCTCCCAGGTCCTCCTGAGCCCGTGTTTCTATTTTCATTATGATAACATGACAGCCTCACATGCTTTGCCACCTGAGGATCAAAGGTCCTGCACATTCACCAGTGATTTCTGTCCTTGGCCTTTATGCATTGAGATTTCCCTTGACTACCTCGATCTTTTCATAACATTTTGTAATTCAGTTTGCTTTTATAGTTGTTCTTTTTGAACAGAGTATGGTGCAAAGTGTTGAGCCATGACCTATATCTGCAAAGACTCTAGTTTATGCTCCTCTTATGTTCAACATCATCTACTCACCTGTTAGCAATTAACCTGCTAACTGGGTAATGTTACAGAACAGTGTTAGCGGTAGATTCTATAAACTTTTCAGTCTCTGTCCCAGCTTATTTTGAGTTTGTTGCAGACATCAAAATCGAAATTTGTTTATATTTGTACAAAATCGAATTAAGCTGCCTGGTAAAAACACTGAAAATCATTTCTTTGAGCATTTGTCAGATCAACATTAAGCAAATTAAAAAGTCATAGATTTTAGTTTTGCTGCGTTTCACAACTTTTATGGAAGCAGCAAAAAAACATAATGTTTTTACAGTGTACTTGTTTGTCAGATTGCATGGTCAAAAACAAACAGATGGATGAAGGGGCCTCCAGACTCAAAGGCTGAGATGTTTATAGGTGTTGTGTTACAGGCTTTTCTGAAGTGTTTGATGAGAAACTGCTTATAGACTTGAAAGTATAGTGTAGGTTTCATGTTGAATTGCAGGGAATATTACAGAGAGGAGAGCTTTAATCCAGTCTTGTTATAAAACCATCAGACTCCAACGCACACACACAGAGAGCTGCTTGTTTTTTTCTGTTTCCTGATGTTCCACTTGGTCTATAAACACAACAATTCCTCCAAGCCAGTTCATTACTCATGCATGATGTAAAAGGTGGCCACTTTTCATTACTACTATTCACCTTTCCTTGGCATTCCTGAGCATTTAGCAACACTTAATTCCATTGGAGAACATCTGATTCTCCTTCCACCGTCTTCTTTTCTGTTCATATAAGCTTATTTTTGTAGTTGCAATTGAAAAGTGTCACTGTTAAACAGGGTTCTGTTAATAAAGAATGTGCACACTCAGCACAACCTCAGGATCAACAAAACTTTAGAGAATAGTTTTAGTTCTCAGGTTTTGTTAATTATGGCTCTTTATGGAACCTAAATCAGCCACACATGAATGGCTCGGGCTGCTAAGGCTTGTGGTTTTGCTTCATGCAGCGGAAAGTTAACATTGAGAACATCGGTGCCATTTCGTCAATGCTACTGAATCTGTGCTGTCTCGTAAATCCTGTGTGCTCTACTTATGGAAAATCGTAGTGGAAATACTTGTGCTGTTGCTCATTCTTTGTATTTTTTACAGATGTGTTTTGCCTTGTAAGCCTAATTGAAGAATAAAATTTTAACAACCGCCACCCTCATGATAAAAGCTCCTTCTCTAACCATTGAACTTGATGAAAAACAAGCTACCAAAAGTTTTGCAGTTGTTTATGTGCAACCTGTATTCCTGGCGGAGAGAACAAGTCATGTAAGCAGTGGTTTGGTTTTTACTGCCAAGAAAATGTCAGACCACCAGCTGAATCACTGTAGGTTTTTGCTTTGTCATCTCTGACTCATTGTAATGTTTTTGTAAAAAATAAAAAATGAAAATAAAAAAAAGAGAAAAGCTCCAGCTACTCTACTATTGTGTTCACTCAAAACTTTTTAAAGCCTCTGTGTGGCTACATGTAGGTAAACAGATCGTCCTCTGAGGAGAATAATTGAGGTGTAGAAAAGAAGGTGGAGGCAGAACATTAGATAACGGTTCAAACCAAATATTTTCTGTCTCAAAGAGTGATTGCAGCCTTTCCTGTCTGCATATTCTCAAGATTCTTGGCAGCAAGCTGTGGATAAGAGCTTGGAAAGGAGAAGAGGCCAGGAAAGGTCAGGAAAAATTAAACATTCATATATGTTTCCCCTTTAAAATCAGTACCAGATGAACAAAAAGCACATTCTGTGATAACACATACATATGTTCTTGTTATCCTTCAATAAGCTGCTTCTTACCTGCCTCTATTTCCTCAGGTGTTTTCTTCTTCTTTGGTTTTGTCTTCTCCTCTTCCACCACTTCAGCAGGCTCATCTGACATTTTCCGGTCCTCTGCCTGTCTCCTGTTCTTGACCAGTCCCCGGGCTTCTCTCACCTGGACCTGGACTCTGTCTAGATCCTTCTCCTTTACATCTTCACCAGCCCAAACCAGAGCGCTGCACACGCTCACAGCTACCAAGACGACAAGCACCTCAGTCCTCATCTCGCTCATGGAAACGCACCAGTGACTGGGATGACACAGACCCGGCGTCCTCCAGGAACCCCACTTGTATATGGAACTAGCTGTAAAACTAAACTCTAGATGTCAGGGCAGACTCACAACATCTGACCTGCAGATGCAAAGCTCTGGCCACCAGACTTTGAAGTCCTTAGGAAGTCTTGAAAGTCATGCCTTCTGGAGACACAGAGAACAAAAGGATGAGACCGCAGAGCTGCTTCCTTTCTGATGGAGTGTCAGCAATGCAGAGAGGCGCAAAAACCCTTAGTGCTAGAAGTTTTAGAGCAGCCTCCTGGAAGAGTTGGAGAGGAGGAAATGCATCTGTCTGGAGTAGTTTTGAGCAGCAGCGGCAACAGCAACACACCTCCCTCCTCCTCCTCCTCCTCTTCCTCCTCCTCCTCTTCTCTCTCATTCTCCTTCAGTCACATCTCTCCCTCATGGCCCTTCACCCCCTTTCCCCCTTTACTCTTCTCTTAGCAAAAGGGGGAGGAGCAACTACCACATGTGACATTCCTCGGAGGGAGGGAGGGAAGAAAGGAAGAAAGTAAGGAATAAATTTTACCCTTAGAATTGTTCACAGTCACCAAAGGAGCACGGAGTGACTGCTTCCCAACCAGACTCATGTGGATTTGGAATGTGTTAAATATGACTAGGACTGGCAACCTTTTTACAAATGAAAAGCTGTGTTACTGAGCTGTAAACGCATGCCTTCACACTTCAGTTTTCTCAAGGGTTTTGCTGCTACAGCTTTTCTTTGTCTGGTATGAACAATAATGCACGCCTCTCTTCAAAACTACCTTTTTTGCCACTAGGGAGCAGTGTAATAAGCTATAAAGGCATCGCTGACATATGGAATAGTCCTCCTTTTAAGGTTCATATGATGAATAAAGTTACACACACATATGAATAAATCCAGCAGATGTGAAGCAACCATGGCTCATTCAGCTTAAATAATACATCTAATTGTTGGTTTCACTCTCTACAATCTGATATTTTAACATAGGATTTTGTCCCTGTCTTTGTCTTTCCACTGTGTCGCGCTAGGCAAAAGCAGATTTCCATGCCAGAAAACCATCATAAACATCTGAGATGGGCTACAAAACGGTTCTGTATAAGCAATCAATCTATTCATTGGCAATTTGATTAATTTTTAAAGACTGAATTTGGCACAGCAGTCAGGACAAAAGTTTCACTGTGGAGCAGCTCAGACTGAAGGGTCACTTAGATTCCCCTCATAAAAATCAAATGTGAAGTGACTACGATGGCTCCGACTGGTCTGATGTTCAGTCTGGAGGAAAAACAAATAAATCCTGTCTCCTTCACTTTCCAGCAGGACATATTTTCACTGTCGAAGTTAACTTACGGCAAGGTGAAACTCATCATGAGCTTGAAAATGAGTCACTTAGGCCAAATAATTACAGCTCCAAGATTACGGCAAACAATAGTGAGATGTAGATATATACTTAAATGGAAGAATATATAATAGTAACAACTGCACATAATGCTGGTTTACATAATGGGCTTTGAACATGGTCACCAATGGGTCACTCACTAGTACCTCATTCAGAAAAACTGCAAACAGATGTGAACTCTGAAGCATTTATTCCTGCATGAGCAAAACTGAGTCATGTTATAAAGTCAGCAGAGGGACATTCCTTTCTGCTCAGTCATCAGAAAATAGACACAACGCAAAACTTTTTTTGATCAACTTTGGGTAAAACCTGAGCTTTCCTGATAGGATACTTTTAATATCAACAGCATAAGACCCGCTGTTGATGTTTTTATGCTCTTAAGCCCCATAGGATAGAAAAGCTTGTCATGTTTGGTCATGCACACTTCATGAAAAGCTTTTTTTATATATATACATTTTGTTCTGTTTGATGTTGACTGAGGTGAAGTTGACCTTGGCCACATGTGTGACTTGGGGTTTGCCTGTTTTGTGTGTGTGCGTGTGTGGGTGTGTGTGACAAAACCTCCATTATCTCCCATTTTGTCCGTTTCGTTTCCCTCCATCTGTTTCCAATAATTTGAGTGTTTTTATAAGATGTTTCAGATGTGATTAAAAAAGGTTGCCAGGAAACAATCTCATCCCAGCTGATAAAAAACATGACATCTCAGTCATTTTAGTTACACTTTGGATGAAAGAACTTCAGTTTATCACGTCCAAATATCAGTTTACCGCTCTGCTTCTAATGGCTTATCTCGTAGCTGCAATGTGTTTTTGATGGCTGCTATGTTTTGGGTTTTACCAGTTACTACTCCATTCATTAGAGCTAAATACAGCTTGTCTTATTCATGAGCGATGGACGGACAGTGCTGCAAGTTCAGACCCTCTGACATCTGAGGATAAGAGCATGTGCTAAATTACATACAGATGTTCACAGACATATGTTTGTGTCTGGGTGTGTGTGTGTGTATAAGAAACACTGACTGAAAAAGATTAAAGCAGAGTATTGTTCTTTTAAGTATGTATATTTATATAGGCTATGCATGTGTTTGACATTCTTTTAGTAGAGCGAGAGTTTAAATTGACAAAGAACAGTTAAGATGTGTCCACTGTGGACCATCTGTTCACAACAAAACACAAACATAACCCTTTAAACTGATCCTTGTCATGACAACTTATTGTTATGATGGTGCTATTTATATTTTAAGAAACAAGACAAGACAAGAACAGCTTTGGAATAAAAAAAAAGTTTATCAAAATAAGTTATAGAATACTATTATTCAATTAGAAAATATTTAACCATTTTTCTCCATATTCTTTTGTCACTCAGTCCTATTTGGCACAGTAATAGCTCCTCTAATCAACAGTGCCACGTTTGCAGAAGGTTCCTCCTGTTCCTATGTGTTCATTCAGGGCACATATGAATCATCTGTAACAATGATATGGCACCAGTGGCAGCGGCGCATACAGATGGAGGGGAGTACGCTGTTGGCAGAACAGAGGACTGAAAGTTAGAGCTGAGCAGGAAGAAGGATGTGAGGAGTATGATGATGATGATGATGATGATGATGAAGATGGGAAGCCGTGCTGCTCTTCCTCTGCCTCATTCCCCTGCAGCCGCTCCTTCTTCCACTTGGTGCGTCTGTTCTGAAACCAGATCTTGACCTGCGTCTCGGACAGTCGGAGCGCAGAGGCGATGGTGTGACGCTCCAGAACCGACAGGTAGTGGCATCTCTGGAAGCTGCGCTCCAGGATCTGCAGCTGCTCCAGAGTGAAAGCCGTGCGGATCCGTCGACTTTTTGCCTTCATCCTCTGAACCTTCTTCCCGGAGGATGGAGTAGCTGCCTCCTCTTCCTCCTCTTCCTCTTCCTCCGGTCTGCAGCAGTCACCTGCCCGAGGATGCTGCTTCTGCTTCTCTTTGGGATGTTCTCTTGGAATAGACGCTTCTAAAGGAAAACCGATAAATTGATTGCGTCATAGAAAGTTAGCAGTTACAAATCGATCAAAACTAGACTGTTTTCTGGGCTCACCTGTGAATCTTTCCCCATCAGCATTGATTTTTTTCTTTGTAAATTTAGTTGGGTCCAAAATATCATCCACAGAAAAAGGCGTTCTGTGCGTAAGCGGTAATTTGGCTGCGACTGGCTGCATGTCAGCTAACTGTGCGTGGACCAAAGTGGACGCAGGTACCTCTGTCCCTGCCTGTGCTCTTCTCGGACTTATATAGTCTGCTCCCTCCTGAAAGATATGTAAATTTCATTCAGAAAGTTGCCCAAATAAAGCAGTGCGTCCTGCAGGAACAATTGCGTCCAGTGTCTTTCCTGTGCGTGTGCGCAGACACACTCTGGCCCCGTGGGACCCCCGTGCGGACACTTCAGAATGTAAATGTGCGCTCTCAGCTGGGGGGACACCTTGGCTGTTATTTATTGCCGGGCATCTGGTTAAAATGTGCCCCCTTTCTTTACCCCCGTGTTCGTTATTGTGGACGAGCTTGTCATTATTTGCAATTGTGAGATTTTACGCTGGTAGGACACGTGAACGCAGTTTGTGATGCTAATTGATGGACTCTTCAAAGGAAAGTTTGCGCCTTTTCTCCCTTGAGTCCCAGTTTCCATAGTTCCATTTGTCTTGTTGACTGCGACATCCCCACAAAGCACTTAGGTTAAATTAGAAGCACTTACAACTTTAAGAGGTTGTTCACCATTGTTAAGATGACATAAAATATTTAGTTGCAGTGTTTTTACGTCTATTTATGCTCATAGTATTTTAATTTTCATGTTACTGAATGAGACCTTGATTAAACTATTAACTGGTTATTTAATGCAAAAGAAAAAAAAGGTTTGATCATTAGTTACATATAGCATTTAAGTGGTAGTTTTAAAATTGTGTTTGTTCTAAAAAGACAGATATATGCTGTAGTTTAGAGACAACTTAGGGCTAATTCATATTAGATATCTAAATAATAATTCTATTTTTGTGTGTACTTACAATGAATTTTTCTGTACATGTAACATTTCTTCTGCCACCATTTATTATAATATTATCCTTTGCATTTTGCATTTTTCTCAGTGAAAAGTATTTTCCTGCGTTTTATTTATTGACCATGTAGATGTATAAAAGCTTAGAGTAAATACAATGGCTGTTCGATAAAGAAAATGGAAGAAAAAATTACTTTTTTTTCCTTTTAAAGCAAATTATATCAATTACTGGACATAGAAATAAATGTTCACAACCACTGTCATTTGCTAAAGTAGATAAGTTTTATTAGTGAATTGATGTTGCAGAAAATGTTCGCATTCTTTATGAAGTGTCTGAAAGTATAAATAAAACATCTGATGTTGCTGAAAAGCTGAGAAACTACATTTTACCTGAATTATTGCAATGCATTGAAAGGATTAGTGGTTCAAAAGTTATTAAACATTTTACTTTTCTTTGAGGGTTGTTGAACTACAGCATATTTGATAGATATCTTCAAAACTATATTATCTTTGACACTTTAAGCTGTTTGGTGTTGCACTTATGTTATTTAGCTTTTAGCACATCATAATATTCCTTATAAAACTCTCTTTGCACCTCTGCCATCTGTCCTTCAGTTTTATCACCATCCGTAGCTTAATTTACTTCACAATACAGCCCACAATCAAATCTTTAAACCTACATTACAGGTTATAGTTTGTTAATGCCCTGACTGGCCATTCCTCATGTTGCAAAGGAGGGTCCACAGGGGTTCAGTTATGAAAGTGGTGCAGAGAGTGGCAGCTGCTGGTGTGCTCCAAGCTACAGACACCTACAGAGATATTGGTATTGAGAGGACAAGAAGAGGCCGGCCCATCAGGACAATTAGCAGATGTCACTGTAGGCCTGACCCTCTCTGACCCTGGGCTTTGTGGAACAGACACAGGGAAATAGAGAAACTCAGGGGGGGAAATGATACAAAAAAACCTGAGGAGAAGAAGAAATGATCAAGAGAGATAACGTATATAAGAGAATACTGGAGAGTAGGAAAAAAGTACATGAATTATATATTGTTATATAATATGTTAAATATTGCAATATAATATCATATTCAGTTGTATTATTACTCTCAAGATGCATTTAGGGTGCAGTTAAATCTGTCTCAATTCATGCACTTAAGTGAATAACTACATTTTTTCTACAAAGTTATGAGCATACAATTCAGTGGTTTATTTGTTTTCTAAACTGTATCACCTACAAAGTGTGCCCAGTTTACACGGTGTTAACACCAAGAATCAAAGTCCAAAACCAAAGATTATAGCAACTCGCTTATGTCGATATTCAGATGTTGGCCACGTATCCATCACATGCAACCTCAAGAGAGAAGATAAACAAAACACTTAGATAATCATTTACATGCTGTATATTTAATGATTGGCCTATGTTATGTGATATCAAAATGCCAGGGTTAACACACTGTAAAATACTGTTCTGGTTTGGAGTAAGTTTGATAAACACTTAGTCTTACTTTAGTACATCCATAAATATGAAAATGGGATTCAAGAACCATATGATCTATTATACAGGAGACATTATGCCCAGAATAAAAGTACTGCTTTTCCATCAGTGTTTTGCACTTGTGCAATATAATTCTGGGCTACGTATGTGTAACAAATATTATTGGTCAATATCAATGAAATATAAAGAACTTTAAAGACAGACACTGTAATCTGTGCCATCAAATGCTCCAGTTGTAGTTGGGTTGTCTAATCAAATGAAAAATGCCTGGAAACCAACTGTAATTTTACATGAATGACATGGAGGTAGAAAAAAACTGCTTACCTATTCATAACTTCCTCACACTAAAGTCACAGATGTGTAAGAGGAAAGAGGAGGAGAAAACAGAACAATTACCCTCCTAACAATGACTTAAAGGCATTTATTGCCACACCCAGGGGTGCTCTCAGGATTCCTGTGCTCTTTTGTGAGATGTCTGCTGGCACACTTGTCTTTGTGCCTGATGAATCTTCACTGGTGCTGAAACGACCTCTCAAACTTTTAAATACTGTTAAGAAAGTACATGGGGTGGTCTCATATAATCACAAAGCATTTTATACAGGTCCTCATTTTGTAAACAGCGAATTGAAAAGAAAAAGGACATCTGCACATAAAAACCCATCAGGTTAACTGTAACTCACTGTATCCATGGTATAAGATGGTGAGTTTAAGAAAACTGTATTTCTAAGTTATTATCAGGGAGTAACATGAGTTTGACAGCTGAACGTTGCCAAGTTTTTTTTCCTGTATAGATCTTTGTGACAGCATTTGATAAACTCAGTGTCTGAAAAGGGATTTTCATTCTTTGGACTTTTCCAGTTTTCATCCAGAAACCACTGGCTGTATTTTCTGGCTCATGCAGAGGCTGAAGAATTCTTAACTTCACATCCATCATTGTCTGTGGAAAATACGAGAGGATAATTCCTGCAAATCCACAGCTTCTCATTTCCACAAAGAAAACTGTGGCTTCCACTGTTACATGTAAAAATTATAATTATGGCTGACCAAAGCACCAGCCTCTGCTTCAGTTGATCCATCTTCAGCTGGAAAGAAACAAATACAGTTGAACCCAAGATAAAAAATTGCATATAATAACTTTGAGCTCCATGATACTGTTCTATGTGTCCCCATTATTATGTAAATATTATTAATTCTAGGCAGGTGGAATGTCAATAGATTGCATTCATGTGTGTTGCACTTTATGTGACACATGTCATGCACTCATCATAAAAAAGTTTACTATACAAGAATGAAGAGTCAGTGAAGAGTTAATCTATGAAAACAGTCCTCACACCACAGTCCTGAGTAGAAAATCTACCTCATCCCATCCCCCAATGCTCATAACTGGGGATCACAGTTACACTCCTGCACCAAGTTTGTACATAAGCTGTGAACACAAATTATATGTAGGACAAGGTTTTGTATGCATGTTGCCTGAAAAGGACAGGTTATGTCCGTATTCAGTGTTTTTTTGTTTTTGATGTGAATAATCTATATCTCCACTGTTTTAGACACTTCAACTTTTGAATAGACAATTTATAATATCTGTGCAAACCATTTGATTACTAACCATGGTAAACTCTTAATTTGACTGAGACATGCATGGTGTTACACCAGTGCACCAGAGAAGGTCATATTAATGTTATTAGCTACATCTGGATGCTCAAAAATCATCGTCAGTTATTTTTCTCTTTTTTTAAATGTAACTTTACAGGAAAAAGTTTCAAGAAACATATCCTGTAACCATAAAATAACACGAATATTTAGACAGAGTAAAAGTTTGACAGATAAAAAAAAGGGAGAAAGAAATAAAGATAAAAGTTCTCATGAGGTTTATTTGAGTTGGTATAATGTTCAAAAGTTAATAGCTCTGGGTTTTTTTAGATGTGAGTATTTGGAGGCATTTTTTTATTTCTAAATGTGATATAAATAATGTAATATTTACTGATATAATTTATTTTCTGACTGTTCAACATCACCATCAGCCCTTGTGTCGTTTTTCTCCAGAGGTGTCGCTGTTGAGCTGAACCCGGACACCAACCGGAAGTTCTCGTCTCAGGCGGATCTCGCGATATATTTCGTTTCCATTGATTTAAAAACATGGCGACTGAAGGAGAGGCGGGCAGCGCAGCTGCAACTGAACCGGAGACCGGAGAAAGGTATGTCTGCGTCGTGCAGAGGATTTTTCAGCGTTGATCAATTGTAACACCAAGATACTCATTGTATGTGAACATATAAAAGTCATATATGATATTTTTTAGCATATAATGGATGTTAACAGCCAAGCTAGCTAACAACATCCCGCCGTAAACTCCAAGAACTAGCAAACAAGATTTTCTGTTCTTCGTAAAAGAAAACGTATTTAGGTCAAAGATATTGTATTATTATATTACATTACTGGTCGGTAAACTAAAGAATTGTTTCCTTTTATTCGCTGAGGTTTGTGACTGATAGGGTCCCCTGATTTGTCAAACAATGCTTATGGTTTTTATGCACAATTCTTAAACATTCACATGTTTTTAGATTGATTATGTCTTCAGCTACTGTGGTTAAAGCCTTTTATATATGTAACAGTGTACAGTAAACAAACTTGTGGTATACAAACATCTTGATAACTATCCATTCACCTGTTTCAGTGATGCTGCATTTGGGGAGATACCCACTAACGTGGACACAGAGTCTTCAAACGGAAAAGAAGGACCGGTAACATTGCAACTATTATTGTGAATCTATATTAAATTTAGCTGATGGTCTGTCTTTTTTGTTTTTAAGTAATTGATATTATTATTTTATGTATTTTTCTCTTAATTACTTAAATTTCGATATTTGAGTGGATAATTGAAGGTTTCATGAGCAGATATCGATTTTCTACAGGACACAGCTGGTGAAGGATCTGAGGCAGCCGATGCTATGACAGGATCTGGAGATGAAGAGAGTGGGAGGCAGCTTGGGGAGGTGGAGCTGCAGTGTGCCTTGTGTATGAAATGGTTCACTGCAGATACATTTGGTATCGACACAGCGTAAGTATGTTTAATGAATAATCCAGTTATTCAGATTGTCTTGTTAAATGCAAGTAGGTATTTGAAACCATATTTTTTATACTTTTGACTGCACTCTACCCTTCTGTACATATTACTCACTGTATTTACTTACATATTTCTTCTTCTATGGTTAAAGATAAGTTTATTCATCTAGTTTAGTTTAGTTATTATTTCAGTTGTGTGAAGGGAACTTGCAAAGTAAGAATTTCATTACTCACTGCTTCATTAACCACTGTGTTTCTGCTGTGTATATGACAAACTTCTTGAATAGACAATACTGGAGGGTTTTAATCAAGAACTTGCCATCTCTTCCTTTTCTCCTCTTCAGCACCTGTCTTCCCTTTATGACCAACTATGTGTTTCACTGCAACGTCTGCCATCACAGTGGCAACACTTACTTCTTGAGGAAACAAGCAAGTAAGTGTTGTGTGTGTGCTACAAGAAGGCGAAAATCAAGTGTTGTTACTCCTACAGTCCACGCTCACAGTAGTTTCTTTACCTCCAGTCTTTTAAGAACTGATGTGATGTGTTGTTTTTCAGATCTGAAGGAGATGTGTCTCACGGCCTTGGCGAACCTGACGTGGAGATCCCGAACACAAGACGAGCACCCAAAGACCATGTTCTCCAAAGACAAGGTGAAGAATACTACATTGGCCTAATCTTGTTGGAGTTCTGCTTTTGCTTGTCAAGTCTCTGGACACACATGGACATATATTTTTATAAAATATAAATAAGCTATTAAAATTTCCCAATTAACTTGCCCTCAGACATAAAAAAGAGATGGTACACAGTGTTTTACTCTATTATAAATACAGAATAAATTAACAAAATTTAAGAATCACATAAGGCATATTTTTGCTAAACTATCTGTGTAGGTTCTCATTTGCCCAGGTCATCATTCTCCTTGGTTCAACTGGACTGGTTTAGCTCTTTTGAAAACGTTTCAGAGTTGAAGAAGTCTCTTGGATGACAGACGAAGCGTTTTCAAAAAAGCTAAACCAGTCCAGTTGAACCGAGAAGAACTACCAAGAAAAAAGGTTTGCTCAAATATGAATTTACTTTGCTTCTGACTATCAAACACCTGTTTCACAGTTTACCAGGGTCTCCCCGTATTATGTTCCGTTTGGTTCTCAAACTTTTAAAAAGCACTAAATAGGTAGTCGGCAGACCAAGGGGTTGTGAGAAAATAAAGTACCTCAAAGCCTTTAATATCAGCTTTGGTCAAGTTTGAGTAATTGTTGCATATTTCTTGGTAATTTGGTAATATTTGCTTTCATGTGGACATTGTTATTTCTGCTCCAGGATATCATACCATTCATTGATAAATACTGGGAGTGCATGACAACTCGTCAGAGACCGGGAAAGCTCACCTGGCCCAACAACATAGTGAAGACAATGGTAATGTTTTAGTTTATTCGTCATTAGAGTATCTTACATACATTGTCTTTTTATGAAAACCAGAGAAGCTGCTAAATTTTGTTCTTGTGCAAAGAAATGTAACAATGAATACACTACAAATCCTTATGTGGGTGAATTGAATGAACATTTGAAGCTGTGATTTAACTAACACTTATTTTTTAGAGTAAAGAGCGAGATGTTTTCCTTGTGAAGGAACATCCTGACCCTGGCAGCAAAGACCCAGAGGAGGAGTATCCCAAATTTGGCCTGTTAGACCAGGTATTTGTCATTTTGCAAATATAGTAAACTTTAGTTGGTTAAACTTAAGATACACATGTTCATAAATTTACATTTAAGGTTTCATTAAAATTGTTCACATTCTTCTTTAGGATCTGGGAAACATTGGCCCTTCATATGACACACAGAAACAGACCACTGCAGCTCCCACTTCTGGAGGCCTCAATGGTAAATATATAAATACAACTTGAAAATGGAAAAATATCACATTTTACTCATAGTTTCTAATCAGCAAAGGCTACGTTGTAATTCTCCCCAAGACACGGAGTAAGACAGTGTTAAATGTGATGACCATGGTCATTCTGTGCATTGTGTTCCAGGTGGATCTTCTTTCTCAGGTGAATATGTAGTGTTAAGGCATCCTGAGCTGATCAGTGTGTTTTTGTGTGTTGTAACCCTCTGGATAGAAGTTGGCCCTGAGGTTCTAATGAGGCATCAGTGTACCCCCAGATTTAAACAACAAACTAAACATAGTATGATATATGAGCATCTTGTGGGCAACTTCATCCACGTCCAGTCATAA
This sequence comes from Apogon talboti, assembly GCA_037367365.1. NCBI lineage: Eukaryota > Metazoa > Chordata > Actinopteri > Kurtiformes > Apogonidae > Apogon > Apogon talboti. The sequence continues at coordinate 32,307,885 of JAPQRQ010000005.1, read as the reverse complement.
CCTCCCTGTCTGCACTCTGCATCTGTTTGGTGCCCCCTCCCTCAATAAGCTTATCTCCCCTTTGATTGGTGAACATACGTTCCTTGTCTTTGGCTTGCTGCTAATGGGCTCTCAAATTCCTAAAAAGCTCTTCAGTGAAATGACACTCTGCCTTCCATGTCACAGTATATGTGAGAACAGAGTGCCATTTTTGATTTGCCATCAGCTTTCATCCAAGACTAATTAGCCTCGTCCTCTTCCTATTCCAGTCTGCCACAGTAGATTGTCTGTAGGTGTAGAACACAACAAAGTTTAATGTGAAACTATTAAGAAGGGTTTTAATATCTTCATTTTTCCTGTTTTGAAAATCATTCCTCACAGCGTTTAAGACATAGACAGTACGGACTGTGATTGGCCTTCTAACCTAACCTGTGTAGAGAGAAGACTTAGACATGTTCAGCATGGTTAATGGAATATTTCAAAGTCTAAACTGTCGCAGTGACAAACAAATGTACAGACCATAGGCAACTATAGTTAGTCCCAGTTACATTACAGTTGTTTATCCAGTATCTTACTCCTTCGAGTTAGTGTGTCTTACTGAGGTAGAGGGGCTGTGAGAGGCTGATAGTGTTTGGAAATCGTCATGCTAACTAATTCCCGCCTTTTTGTGCCTGCTGCCTCCTTGTGTACCCCAAACGTCTTATAACCTGCTTTCACTGTGTGTATGTGTGTGTGTTTGATGGCAATTTTGGCATTTTGTTGGTGAGGGAGAGATATCTAAAATGGGTAGGTATATTCTTAGCGCATCAGTAGTATCATACATGTAAACTGAAAAGGCTGTTACTTCCATATATTCACTGAGCTGTAGTAAAAATACGCCCCGATTTTAAAAAGAAAAAAAGTGTAGAATAGAGAGAAATATAATTAGCTTATCTTCTTGTTATGCCAGTATTTCCTACGCCTTCTTCCTGTTTCTAATTCAGTGATGCTATTGCGGCTGTTGCTCTGAAGACCAGGGTGCAGAGGCCTGCTGGTCTTAGTGAGTGTCTAAGGGGGTGTCAGCTGTACGTTACCTCTGCTGCCAGCTACCTGTGTGTTGGTGTGTCTTGGACTGTGCATTTGTCTGTATTCAGTTGTATAATTGCCACTGGGTCTTTACAGGTGCTTTGGCTCCGGGCCCAGGAAAAGGACGAGGGGCCAAACGTAAACAGCAGCAGCAACAAGAGGGCGCCGCTGCAGGAGCAACCAAGAGAACCAGAAGGTATGAGAACACACTCATGTTAGTCTCGTGGTGAATTTGGCTTTATGACGACACAAATCATAGAAGATTTAAAAACATTTTGCACTTATGTATTCTCCGTGTTGCAGTGACCCCCTGTTCTCAGCCCAGCGCCTGCCTCCTCACGGTTACCCACTGGAGCATCCCTTTAACAAGGATGGGTACCGCTACATTCTAGCAGAACCAGACCCTCATGCTCCAGATCCAGAGAAACTGGAGCTGGACTGCTGGGCTGGCAAACCCATACCTGGTGATCTCTACAGAGCCTGTTTGTATGAGAGAGTGCTGCTGGCCTTGCATGACAGAGGTACACACAACTTGGTTTAACCTAATATTCCTTGTTTTTATTAGAAGCCCCATTAAGAGCCTGAGCCTCAGCTGTTCTTTGCACAGGTCCTCCACACATGCATAGACATTAGGTCATGATTTTTGAACATTTGATAAATTATACTCTCAGTGGTTCTGTGTGACTGTCATTCTGGATACACATGACAACACACTGCATAACATGATCCAAGACAGGACTTACTGACTAATTGCGAGTAGTCTAGTTAATGCTCATTAACATTCTACTGTACATTTATTCCAAAATTATTAAGCACATCTGCTCACATCATGTGCCGAAATCAAAAGTTACTAATGATGGCGTCTACTTATTTTTCTGATTACGTTGTCAGACAGCTGAAAAGGTATGAAAGTCATTTAGTTACATGTGGCATATCAAATCTATGTTAATCATCAACCACTGTAAAATTGATAAAAACATATTCTTTAAATAGGTGATGCTAGGCTATAAAATAGATGGTAATAACACCAACCAATATCCGAATAATCGACAACTACTTCCTAGGTCTTATCAAATAGTGTTTTGGTAGAAATGCCCATCTCTAATATATTTTACATACACTTATACATAAACACTATTACGCATAAACGTAAACTCATCTTACACAATGAACTTTAAAGTTCGTACAGAAGACAACTAGGTCTCCTCTTAACAGGATTTAAAGCCAAATTCAGTTCCTCAAATGTTTATTAAAATTTTTTTCTTACAATAAATTATCATTTTTAATTCTTATATTTCTTCATAATATCCTCTTATTGATCACTTTAATTACATTGTAATGTTTTTATTTATGTTATTATTCACACAGCTAAAATCAGTATTATAAACATATATTTCACATTATCATCACATCCACTTCTATCTTCTCTATCATTTATACATTATAGTCCAGTTACGTTTCCAGTTGGTTTTGGAGGTGCTGTGTAACAAAAATCTGAACCGATCTTCTACTTAATCTAGTATTTTCTTAAATGTGCATTGAGTTCTACCGTAGTGACCATATTTCTTTGAATCACTGTTTTCTGTCATACTTTGCTGTTGCTTTCTTTTTTTCCTGTTCAGTGTTATGTTTCCCAATGTGCTGTAGAGTCTTTGTGTATATTATGTAAAGACTGGTGGATGTTTATGTTTCAGCACCTCAGTTGAAGATCTCTGATGACCGTCTGACAGTGACCGGGGAGAAGGGCTACTCCATGGTCCGAGCATCCCATGGTGTCCGCAAAGGTTCCTGGTTCTTTGAGGTTTCTGTTGATGAGATGCCTTCAGAGACTGCAGCCCGGCTCGGCTGGTCTCAACCACTCGGTAGGTAGATCCAGCGATGGTTAACACACTGTATTCAGTACTTCACTAAAAATGCAGGGTTTTCTGTTCTAATGTGGTGCAAATCTTCTACATGCATGATAAATAAATTACTACCCAATATAATAAATAAGAACATAATAAGAGGAAATAGATTCTTAAAGTCACACAGTCTTAAAACTCCTTCAGATTCATGTATGTAAAACACAAACTTGCCAATCCGGAAAAATATTTCATAATCAGATCAACACAATTTTAGTCTGGACACCTTCCCACTTGAATAGTGAGGTCTAATTTACTCAAGCAATTCTTTGTTTTGTTTGAGGGAAAGTGAAATCTCATGGCATAGACCTACCTAAATGTTAGAGGCACATTACTGTAAAGGAGCAGTAACTGGAACCCAGACCCAATGTGCACACACAGATGAAACTGCTCTGTTTATATTAAAGGTAACCTGCAGGCGCCTCTTGGTTATGATAAGTTCAGCTACTCATGGCGCAGCAAGAAGGGCACCCGCTTCCACCAGTCATTAGGAAAGCACTATTCCTCAGGCTACGGCCAAGGAGATACGCTGGGCTTCTTCATAGAGCTGCCAGACGAAACCGAGACCGCCAAAGCTCTGCCTGATACATACAAGGACAAGGTAAATCTTGACACATTGTGAGGCATAAACTGTGTCAAACCGTCTCACCGCTGACTCTTGTTTTGCTCTGATTTCAGGCACTAATTAAATTCAAGAGTTACTTGTACTTTGAGGAAAAAGACTATGTGGACAAAGCAGAGAAAAGCCTCAAGGCCGTGACACCAAGCAGGGTAGGGTAATCACTAAATAAAGTCAATTTAGAAACCGCTGCACTGTTTGCCGTTAACTCGCTGATCCTGTTGCTCAGATGGTGTTTTATAAAAATGGAGTGAGCCAAGGAGTTGCCTTTGAAAACCTGTTTGAAGGCATCTACTTTCCTGCCATCTCACTTTACAAGAGCTGCACGGTCAGTAGACACAATGCATTGATGCTTCTTTCATTTCTTAGTTTTTAAAAAAAAAAAAATTTCAACTTAAACATGTCTGTTTTTAGGTGTCAGTAAATTTTGGGCCACAGTTCAAGTACCCGCCTAAAGATGTCAAGTACCAACCGGTGAGTGCCTGTGTTAAGACTTACATCTGTTTCTCTGTGGTTAGCTTTGGCTTTATGTACTGAACTGCAGAAGAAGTACAAGTAATTAGAATAAAAATGTAACAGTGAGAAGTTATCATTCAGGAGCTACATGAATAGCAAGATTACAGGCATGCATTAGTGTGTGTAGTATGAACACAAGCTCATTAATGTAAACCATTAGGCGTGTCACTTTGTGTGAATTGAGCATACAAAAGGAAATCATAAAATGTTTGGTTACATTTTCAACATGCCACGCCTTACAGAATGTTATCATGAAAGAGCTGCATGCAAGTTAGCTGGTCTGACAGTGTGTAACACGATGATGCTCTAAATCAACCATTAGCCATTTGAGTACAAGGTTCCATGACACTGGGAAAAAAAGTTAGACTTGGACGATATCGATAGACACATTCTTGTGTTTATTTTATTGTTCATTGTCTTCACTGAGTGTTGGTTTAACAGTCCTCTGTGATGTTTCAGATGAGCGACATGGGCTGGGGGGCTGTGATTGAACACACTCTGGCTGACATGTTGTACCACGTGGAGACGGATGTGGACGGCCGACGCAGCCCTCCGTGGGAAGGATGAACACGCTGAACTCAGTACGCACACCCCTCTGTTAAAACGGGTCCACTTTCACACCCTAAAACCTAAGCATCACCTGCAGAGTAGAGGCTGGTCGAGGCTGACCTCTGCGCTATTAAATTTCAACGAGGAGGAAGTTCCAAACCTTACTGCTCTGTTTTAACTGAACTGCTTCATATTGTCACTTGTTACTGTGCCAGACATTCCTCACTGAACATTTGACAAGAAATCACACAGACTTTTGGTGCTCTCCTTTAATATGTGTATATTTTGGAGTCGTACATAGCTGTGATGCTTCTCACTAGATGCCGGTGAGAATGGGTGTTATGTTGAACCCTCATGTTCATTTTATAGTTGTGGCCAACCAGACCTACTTCATTTAGCATATTTTGTGTTTTTGCTAATTTTATTTGTTTCATCGTCGTGTGGGTTAGTTATCAACTATTTTATACGCTGACTTAAATAAAAAATGCTACATGGAAAAACTGGAAATCATTGGTGAAATTTTTGTAGTCATTCTCAGCAGTTTAGCTCCGGACCTTTTTAAACCCAAGTCTGCCTTCATTATAAATGAACATTAAAATAATTACTATGCGCAATACAAATGCATGAGCAAAACTGTGGATTACAATTCATGTTAGGGTCCTAATCCTGAGATTGGAAATCACTGCTTTTAACATGCACAGTCCATATTTGGGCACAACTAAGTAGCAAAAATGTTACAAGTGGTTACAAAAAACAAAACAATCTTAACTGTACAGTGAAGCAGTAGGTGATGTACTAATTGTATCAAAATTCAAGTACTCAGCAACAACAAAAACTGGACATTACTGCAAATATGTTACTGAGATAAAGGTCTAATTATATATCGGTTTCATGTCCTAACAGAAGTAGTGCTATATACAGTAGTTTAGAGCTATGTTGAGCTGGTTAATAGAGCAGGACTGTTTCCATTGTGCGTTAATTGTATGAAATGGACAAAAGTCTGTCCTGCGTCCGGCCTCATAGGAGTGAGATCATTTCTCTGCTTTCATCTGCCGTCTCTGAAGGCTGCTGCAGAGGATCAAAAACAACACAAATAATCAGCTTTCACATGATAATGCACACAATAACAACAAAAAAACCAAAAAGCTCTCGCCTGGGCTCTTACATTTCTGCGGAAGAGTCGGTCCAGCAGGCTGCGTTTGGGGATCTCAGGAGCCTGGGACCAGTCCAGGTCTGGAGAACGAGATCCTGCTGGACCAAAGACATTGAGCTCCCTGAAACACCCTGTCTCTATCATCTATGAGAGAGGGAGAAAAAGACAATGAGCCTGTCTGAATATTGGGTTAAAATTAAAAGCACATTGTACTTTATGAACATACCTCATTTTGCCACGTTATGGGAACACTGCCTGTGTTGAACATGGCGTAAAATTCACTGTCTGTTCTGTCCAGAGTAACTCCCCTCACTGAAGTAAACTCCTCAATGTCCTGCACATCATTGCAGTACACCAGCCTGGGCTACACAACACAAAATAATTTCAGTTTGCATTGTATATCAGCCAAATCTAAATGAATCACCAGTCTCTGCTAACTATTTACACAACATACATATCATTAGACTCATAGCATAATTGCCTGAAACATATTTTTGACCAAATTGTGATATCGGCATAACTTTACTCTCTTAACGCTGCTCTTTCAATTCAAGCAGATATTTGATCAAAAATATGGCTTAGGCAATTATGCCATAGGCTGATTATCTGTATATCAGACTTGCTAACCGTTCAAAGATCTGCACCTGCACTAGATTACATTTAAATGTGTGATATGTTACAGGACAGGCATTGACAGACAGGCCTACAGGTTAGAATCTAATAAAAGGATAATAACAAGAACCTAGTCTTGATGCTGTGAAGTTTTTTTTTTTTTGTTTTTTTATTATCAAATGTACAAAGCGCTATAACAGCCCACCTGAGGATCCTTTATCCTCAGGATCATTAATGTTCTTTTCTTTGAAGCATCTAAACCTTGTGTCTTTTATTTACTTCAGACTATCCAATAGGAGTGTGTTAAGTGGAGACGATCATTATTGAATCTAAACCACACAATCATGTTGAAACACCATCAATGTTATTTCTTTCTCTAGGTGTCAAACATATGGCCCGCGGGCCAAAACCGACCCACCAAAGGGTCTGAAGATATTAACAATCAGGGATGTTAAATTTTTTTATTTCATAATCCACATACAGACCAATTCAATCTAAAGTGGGTCCAACCAGTAAAATGCTATCATAATAACCTATAAATAATGACAACTCCAAATTTTTCCCTTTTGTTTTCCTGTAAAATTCAATAAAAATGTTGACATTTACAAATTATCCTTTCACACAAAATTGTGAATAACCTGAACAAATATGAACGACTTGAAATGACTTAAGAGAAGTAAGGTAAATTTTAACAATATTCTGTCTGTTACTAAATGTTTTGTGTATTTGTGGATCAACTGTGATCTGTAAGTTGTAATGCACGTGTGTAAATGATCAACTGAGGCAAAATACTGTTAAAATTGTAATTATTTTTCTTAAGAAATTTCAGGTTGTTTTTAAGGGAACTTTGTACACTTTTATAACGTCATTTTAATTTGTTCACTGTTATGTTACTAGTTCGGCCTACTTCAGATCATGTGGCCCCGATCTAAAATGAGTTTGACACCTCTGCCCTAGAATATGAAGATCAATCTGAAGAACTAATCTAATTGGCTGAAGCGAATTTCTGGCGTGAATTCTACAGTTTTCATGTGAATGGAGTGAATAATCCTGGTACTTGCATCAGGTTTAAATGGAGGCTCCACTAGCCCCGCCTCCAGCATCCTGAAGTTAATGGATCTGAAGAAAGGGTGAGCCTTTACTTCCCACGCCCCTGGGCCTTGACAGCCCAACCTTTGCTTCGGGTCCTTCGTCAGCAGCTGGGACACAGGAAAAACAGCCATTATATGAAACAGCGATAGAGTTGTACCAGGCAGTGCAGTAGTATGTGAGGAGATCTGAGGTATTACCAGAGAGCAGAGGCCTTTCACATGCTCGCTAAACATTCCTCCGTATTCCTCCTTTTCTGTCATAATCCTCCTCTCCATCTCTGAGGCTTTGGGACGCTCTCCGTATTTATTGAACGGAGGACGCCCTGCGGTCATTTCATATATCAGACATCCAAGGCCCCACCAGTCTGCACTCATGTTGTAATAATCATTTCCCATCACCTCAGGAGCTGAAAATCATGACATCAATCACATTTCTCATTGTCTCCATGGCAATAATAGCATTGGCTTACAAGTAAAATACCTCAAATAAAGTAACCAGTGAAACGTCACCAAGTTTGAGTCACTAATATACAGATGTAAAAAAAAATGCTGGTTGGCTGTAGTTTATAAGATACAGTTTTGGGTCAAATTGGGAGAATTAACTCTATTTGAGACAGCTATTATAACAAGCTGCCTAGGTGTCTTCATGGGGGTTTTTTTTGCAATAAAAGTGTCAGAAATGTCTTTTTTACCTATTTTTTTGCACCTTTGTTTTCAGGAAGAACTTAACTTCTAATATCTGGCCGTTAATTATCATTATTATAAATAATAAATGCTTAAAACTGTGTTTTAGTAAAAAAGGAAAAAAACGGGCTTGAAGTTTTTAGCTTATTTATTATCAGAAACAACTATAAATCTTCATAACAAAACTTTTTGAGATTGCAAAAAAAAAAACTTTCAACTATTTTACATCTGCTCAAACATGCTTTTTGGTCTTGAACATTCAGTATCCATATTATACCTTCATATTTTTTGTTATTTCCAGGTGTTTTTTAGCCTGTGTGGAAGTTTTTGAAACAGTTCTTTTCTACTTGTAATAGAGTCCCACATTGCTGCCTTATATATACAGTGTATAGTGTGTGTTATATAGTGTCAGAAAGCTCAGAATCTCAGCTTTACGATACTGTTTGAATTTTATAGTGCGAACTGTTGAGTTATGGTAATTTTTTGCTGTAAAGTGCAAATTGCAGCGCCAGAGAGATTGCCGTTGTTAAAGGGTTAATGTGAGAATGGGTTTTACTCAAAAGGAATGTTTATGTCAGAGCTACCAGATCTATTTCAAAACAATGTCTGCACATTACAGTACATTGACTTCCCGGTTCTTTCTAGTGGCAGACTTATAAATCTATTGTATAAATGTACATAAACCAATATATATGTGTAATAACACTTTATATACATTGAAATCATCAGCTAACCAGCACTTTTGTCATTCATTTTCCAATTCATCTAGGTAAAGTATGTAAGATTTAATACATTTTATCTCTGAGGCATTTAATTTCTAAAAAAAACCAAAATTGTGTGCTCTGGAAACCAGTGTAGTTGATTGTCCAATGTTAAACCTTCCTACAGATTCGTGCTCTTCCTCTTCTACACTGCTATGAGGAACATGCCTACCCATATAGCCAGCTGTGCCCACCCTGCCACGCACAGTTTTCCCGTCCAACAGTCTCACAGCCAGGCCCAGGTCAGAGATACGGATGTGTCCTTGAGGAAGAAATAAAAAAAAAACAAAACCCTGAACTGGTTTTTGTCATACTGATTTTTTTCCTTTTATAACCGTCTTGTCATTTGTCCTATGTGTGAAACAAATGTGTAACCAAAAATGAAAGCACAGGTGGACAGGTTAGTTAAAATAGTTGAGACCACACCTGATTTCCACAGTCTTCTCACTTCCTTAACCTGTCTTGTTTGCATCCCGTGTCAAAATACCATCAACATTACTTCCTCGTCTAGAATAAGCAGATGCATCTGAAGAATGAATCCGACTGGCTGAAGTGAATTGCTGCCAGTACTCAGCTCTTATCATGTGAATCTTTCAGTCTAATTTCGGAACTATAAATAGCACGGTCACATTGTCAGTGTGATGAATTACATCATGTTTTTCAGCTTTAGGAATGTACTCTGTGGCAGGTCTATTACAACACATTAGTTGTTGCTGTGAGACTATTTATAGCACCTTAATGAGTGAAAATCAATATAGTTGTTGCGGAGACTGTACGAACCATTGTCATCCAGGAGAATGTTTTCTGGTTTGAGATCCCTGAAAGGTTCAAACACAGTATTTATTGTCAGTACCTGCAGGACGGTAGAGAACAGGCTGAATATGGAAATGTACCGACCTGTATACTATGGACTTCTGGTGGAGGTGACTTAAACCACAGCAGACTTCTGCAGCGTAGAACTGCACTCTGTCCTTTTCCAGTCCAGGATCTCCCATGTTGTAAATGTGAAACTTCAGGTCCCCGCCACTCATCATGGTCAAAACCATACAAAGGGCACTCTTGGTCTCATATGCGTATGCCAAATTCACCTTAAAAGAGAAAAGAGTGTGAGTTCAAACACGGTGAAAGCTTTTAACCCGTGTCTGTATGGAGGCTCTAGGGATGGTCCAACATATCTGATCAATGACTGAGTGGAAAACCAGTAAACTTATTTAAAATATTCAAGAACATGGTGGTTCTAGGACTTTTAACTTATTCATTACCAGTCCAACTCAGACTTTTAATAGTTATTCATGTTCTGTAGAGATATAAGTTAAGATTTGAAAGATCTGGGCCCGTATTCATAAAAGTTCCTCCTCGTATGATGTATGGGTATTTCCCTAAAATGTCCCTTTAAAGTTATTAATAGATCCAATCCAATTAAATATCTTATTCATACTAGCTCAATACTTACAAGGTGAAAACCAGAGGAAGAGACAACGTGTGGACCGACAAAAAGGTTTTTATATTTAATGAAACTAACCGTGGAGTGAAAGAAAATCATTTGTTAACTGAAATAAACAAACTCTGATGCTCAGTGCAACTGGAACTAAAATGAAATAACATAATTAAAAACAGTCCTGTTTTCCTCCAGTATAAATCCCACACAGAGAACAACAATAAAATCTCTACACAAATTTAAAAATGTTTTTTTAATTAGATTCAAAGTCTTTCATCCTGTAGTTTTTAGCTTCTCAAGGCTTTCCTCAAAGACCTTAAAAATGATCCATTAACAGTAAATAAAAACTTAACGAAAACCAATCAATTCTTCCAAACTAAATCATATTTATGCAGCCATAACACTATCAAAAATCAAACTGAAAAGTTAAGTAAAAATAAAAACTAGTGGAAGTTTCAAATCATAACTCTGATAATGAGGTCTGCATTTTTGTTAATTTCATAGTTTCAAAGTTTGACTCATATTCCACAGAAATGTTTATTATATCAAAGTACATTAAGTATTAATAAATACTAAATTAGGCCTGTTGATTTCACTATCCATTCTATGTCCATTAGTATTTAATATATATATTTTTTAAGAGGCATCAATAACTGGTTCAGGGACAGATGAACTTTGGGGACTCTGATGTACATATACAAGGAACACATTTAGGTTACTGGGTTAAAATTACAGTTCACCATGGTTCATGACAACTAATAATTCTACTATTTGTCCCAGTTTATTTTGTGTTTAGCGATAATCAGCAAATATTAAACTGATAACACACTTAACTAGGACATGCACATTGTACCTATAGCAAACACGGCATTTGTGAACCCATCTGCTTGTGTACATTAACTCAGCTCACCTTATCCTAAATACAACCTCACAGAACTAACGGCACAGCTGCAGATGTCTAGTTAAACAATGGGAAACAGACAAAAAGGAAGCGGACTGAGAGACAGGAGGAGTCTTACGACAAATCGACTGTCCAGTGTTTCTAGAAGCTGTTTCTCATTAAGAGCCATGGCTTCCCCTTTCCTCTTCTTCACATGAGTCTTCTCCAGCTTTTTGCAGGCGTACATCATCCCTGAAGCTCGCACCTGACAAGCCCACACCTGCACAGAAAATGTATATGAAGGCAGACACAAAGGTGACACAGAGAACAAATAAAATCCATTCACTGTAAGAGCTTAGATGCTGTAACCGTAGCCTTACCTCTCCAAAGCCTCCTTTACCCAGGAGTCTGTACTGTCTGAAGGCCTGTTTCGTGATGGGCTGCCTTGAAAACAAAAATTAAACTCTCAACGTCAGGAGGATGTCATCTTTCTTAGCAGTATATGACGTGTTAAGATCAGAGAACAGATAAAAACACTGTTTCATGTTACTGTCTTTAACCCATAAAGACCCAGTGCTACTTTTCCTCTCTATTTAACCTTTCTTAAGTGGTTTAATACCATTTATTACAATATTACCCTCTATATTTATAATTTTTCAATGTAAATCCTGCAATTTCCCATATTCAATTAAGATGTTCATGAAAACTCAGAGTTTATTCAAAGGTTATTTTATCAAAACAGAGAAAACTGCAAAAAAAGTGACTTTTTCAGTCTAATCTATCATTAACTAAACATAAAACAAATGTCTCCATCCACTGTCATTGATCCAACTGCATAGGTTTTACTGGTGAATCAATGTTGTAGAAGATGACTGTGTTTCCACAGTAACTACTTAGCCCCTGAACGTCCAAATGGGTCATATCTGATGACCATGAAAAGATGACAAACTGTATTTTACACCAATTATTGACATGTATTGATAGGATTAATGGATCAACAGGTATTCGACAGTTTAGATCAGTAGATGGTTTTGGTCGCCGGTGGAGGTTTGGGTCTTCATGGGTTAAACACAGCTCTGACTCTACATGTTTAACTGTCAGTTAAAGGTGGCTCAGAGACAACAGTGTTTGTCGTGTAGTCAAGAACAATAACGCAGCTGCCACATTTGGCGCACACTGTATTTATGAAGCATACGTATATCTGAGTAACACACATTCTGACCTTTCTACCATTTTCCACTGTAGAAAGCGGTCAAAAAACATGCTGTCCTGGTACTGGATGAAGGGCTGTCCGCTGAGGTATCGATGTAGCTCTCTAATCCATAAAGCAGGTTGGTTGTTAATGGATTTCATTTCATGTGCAGATTTGAAGCAGTCCAGTGACCTGTGGTGCAGACTTACTCTCTGCAGGCCTTGAACACGTCCCCACAGGGATCGTACTCCAGACTGTGGATGCAGCTCTGCTCATGTCTCTGCACTAGAGACACACACTGATTGGACTGAAGACACAAACACGACATACCAAAGAGTGTGTAAAATGAATTAAGGGTGAATGATGCAGAATTTGCAGTCTGATTTGATTAGTGGCTCTACTGCCATTTTCAGATGAAAAGTCCATTTTAATAAGTTAGATTTTAAAAAAGGAATTTTGCAAATATTAAGAGCATGTGTTTTTTTTGTTTTTTTTTTTGTTCAGTTTTCAGACCTGACTACAGAGAAATCTCTGAATGATGCTGAGGCCAAAAGCTTTTCTCTCCTCATCCGACCTGGTCTCAAAAGTGCCCTAAAAAAGACAACGGAGTGATAGATTACACAAACATTATCTGTGCACGAACAGGGAGTTCAACAGGCCTTTTTAACACATATATTATTAATTCTAGTCTGTAGAAGGAGTGACTGTGGCTCCTTTCTATTGAATGTGACAGAACATAATACTAGTACAATATATCTGAGGAAGATAAAAGGAGTTGGGTCTCAGGTTTTAGAATACATTTTAAACTGATTTTGATCAAACTGAAAGCAGACATATACACCAAAACTAATGAATATACTGCTCACACATTTACATGTTTTCAGTAGCTGTTGCAAAGAAACACGTCTGTTCCATTGGTCTGTATGTGGTAAATGTGCTAAATCTTACACATTTTGATAAAATTGAAAGTACTGGTTGACTAATATTCTCAAAACAGATAGTAAAGTTTTTTATATGTATGTGCATTTATATAACACTGGAAGTGATCTGAACAGTGAATGTATTCTAATGTACAGACAGTATTGTTCAGAGACAAACATTCCTTTTTTGAGTAAAACCCATTCTTTTATTACTTTATGGAATTCACATATTCATCAATCTATTATCTTGTATTTTTCTTTAGTATTGATGCAAATTTGGTAATGTGTCATTAGTATTCTGGGAGCAATTTTTGTAGACCAATAGAATTCATCTATTTTCCTTCACACTGTCATTAAGACTCAACTACTACTAAAATTACAAATCCACTTTAAGTACTGGTAGTCGTCACTTTTAACAACAAATTTCGCAATTTAACTTGTTTGTTTTTGCTTTTAAACCAGTATTTACACAAATTTTGCTTCCGTCTTCATGACAGCCTTTACCCTCAAATATTTTCACCCCTCCTTTAACCTTTCCTCTTGTGTGAAATTGTGTGCAAGGCTCTATAGTTTCTTTTGTACCAGTGCATCCAGGAGGGACACGTAGTTCTGCAGATCAGGTCGACTGCGGCAGAAGAGCTGAAACAGGTTCTTGCCAATCGGTTGCTTGACACACAGACTACAGTAGTCTCGTTCTGACAGAGAAACGCAAAGTAAGAGATAATCTCAGCTCGCATTATGCATCATAACAAGTAACAGCTTCAGAAAGACCCATATGCACACACCAATGTTCATTGCCAGAGCCACACACTGAGTAATATGAGGAAAGCGAAGCAGGTCCTTCCATTTGTAGCTTCTGCCTTTGCTGCCTCCATCTGCAGACAACAGCACACAACAGCTATTTTCAATTCAAACACACAAGTGCAAAAATCAAGATCAGATCAGATAAGAGGTTTTTACATCAGCGTTATGTCATAAACGTGCATGTGATCGTTCATGTCCAGCCAATCAGATTTCAAACAATAGTATGCAGCACTACAGTGAATGGACTATTAATAGCTCAGGGAACAGGTAAGCAAATCCTGTGGGACCACATTACTCAGTAACTTACTCTCAAACTCAAATAGACCTGCTGTCACCTGAAGACTGTCTGCATGTAGATTCATGTAGAACGGATCATTTTACCTACAAACTGCTTAAAACACCTGCACCTACTGTATATACAGAATAATATTGGAAATATTGTCACATTTCGGTTTAATGTAGAAGGTATCTTGTATCCACAGGTCCCCAGTGGGCATCTTCTCTGTGCATAAACAAAGACTTAATCCAAAAACATACAACACTAGTGGAAAGTAATCCTCTGTCAACATCAGGTTTCCACAGTTTTTAGCAAAACGAATGGTCCAACTGTCAATTCAGTCTCATCCTGATCATCTGATAAAAGCACCAGACCTCAGCTGCACCTGATCCCAACAAAAGTAATGATCAAAAGTCTGGAGGAATATCTGCAGATCAGAGTTTGACACTTCCATCCTATCAAGAACTGTTGACATTTCAGACTGAATTTGCTTCAAAGAAAATAAAAAGGTCTCACCTTCTCTGGCTCTAACAAGAGCACTGTTTGCCACCATGCTTTCAATCTCCATAGAGCTGTGTGTGTGTGTGTTTGTGCGCCTCTGGAAAATGGTCCAAAACAGTGGCGAAATTCACTGTTCATACACTGAATGCACTTGAGTCAGAAGTCATCACTGGCTGCAGGTAATAGCCACTGTCCTGTCAGTTCAGTTTGACAGCTGAGGTGTGCCGTTTGGGCTGCAGTCGCTGTGAGTCACTAGTGAATGGAGGTGTGCACGCCGTTTTTTTTTGGTGTTTTTCAAGTCACAGGAAACTCCCTCATGACAGAGAGGCGGGACAAACACTGCCCCAGGTCACATCATCTGCAAAATGAGATTCACAATCACTCAAAATGTCAATCTGTAATGTATCTTTTATCACTTTACATTCAGGCTTGAACATACGAAGCATGAATTTCCTCAATTATTATGACATGCTGTGGAAGATAATCTTAAAGCTTTAGCAAGTGGTGCTAGGCACAACAAACTCCGCCCCCCGTGTGTATTGTAGCTTAGGTTGGCATCAATCCAGCTGATGTTATCAATGCTATGCTGGTGTCGGGATTGAACCCAGGACCTTCTTGCTGGGAGGCACTAGTGCTACCCACTGCACCGCCGTGCCACCCTAGGTCAAAAGTTATAATGAAAAAGGTGATATTGACCTTTTTGTTGACCTTGACCTTGACCTTGACCCAAATTGACCCAAAATTTAATGGGGTCTATTCTGGACCACCACGCATCTTTCCTGAAAATTTCATGCAAATCGGTCCTGTAGTTTTTGTGTAAAGTTGCTAACAAACAAACAAACAAACCGAACCGAAAACAATACCCTCGCCCCCCCCTTCGGGGGGGTGGGGTAATAAACACTATGGGTACCAATTACTCTTTATATATGTAGGCCCATGTGATGCATATTAGATTTTTTTTCACTGTAGATAAGTGGTTTGTTATGGTGGGAAAAGCACAGATGTAATAATAATAATATTAATACCAATAACTGTGTTCATATTCGCTTCAGACACGGCTAGAACTGAGCTGAAGGGAGTATTCAATAGATGCTTTACTTCTTTTCACAAATAATGTGCCAACTGTCTTCAAAAGTTTACTCCAAAGTACATTTACAGCTATTAAAGAGCTATTTCATTGAAGTGAAAATGCAATATATGAGCAAATTTGCAATTTTAGTTGTCAATTTGCTATACTAGGGGAAAAACATTAACTCCAATTACATACTGTATCATCGTCTTAATATGTCACATTAAGACAGTGGCCTTTCTCATCTGTTTCAGTCCAGTTATTTTGAAGTTTTTTAACGTCAAGTCAAAATAAATGAACAAACCCAGGAAATCTGAACTCAGTGACTACAGGGGTCTCTTCACATCTCATGTCTTTTTGTCTTATTTTGTTTTTTATGAATAATTTTAAAAAATCAATTAAAATGTGTTTAACAAAGAGTAAAAACACATTTAGTTGAATGAGTTTAAGGCAGAGAAAATGGAATCAGACAAAGAGAGCTCAGCAACACAGGAGAAAGCAGAGCAGAGAGATGGTTTTTGGAGATCAGTTCATGACAGAGGAAATGTTGGGGCAAACGTTTTTACATCACAGTTGTTACAGAGGGTAAATACTGATACCTTGTGGCCAGATGGCAGTGCTGCAGCATCTGTTGGTGGTTTCAGATTTACGTCCCAGTGGTGCGGCTGCTTGACTACATTCACCACAACCATCAGTCTGTTAGATCTGTGGCTGTGTTTACAATACATATACAGACAAAGAACTACACACAGTTGTTGAGCTTATTATTCTGTTATGTGTTTCACTACAAGGTGACTTTGTGTTGTCTCACTGCAAACTGCTTTATGTGGTTGGAAAGTTTCATGTTTGTTTTCATTTAAGGCAAAAAGTAAAAAGTATATGGAGTAAAGCTGCCCACATAAGGAGGCATGATGATACAGTAATTACTGTTGATTATTGGTTATTGCACCGTTCAATCCCTGAGCCGTCTGTGACTCCTCTATATGAGTTTTCTTTGCTTTCCCCATGTTTGTGTGGGTTTTCCTCTGGCTGTTCCACAGTCCAGTTTCTTAGGATGCAGTTACATAGTTTATTGTTGACTCTAAACTGGCATGAGGAGCATGAAATGTTGTCTGTCACTACATGTCAGCCCTGTAATGTTTCACCCAACTTCCCTGCAGAGGTAGTGATAACATTTCATTTGTCAAGTTAAGACATTAAAATACACAATGACCATACATGAATATATTTATACAAATGAATGCAAGTTATTAATTCACTGATTCTGAAATCTATATTTAACTCTTTTTTTTTTTAAAACAAACTTTTTTTGTTGATTTTTTATAGGATTAATCCAGGTGCAACAACAGCACACAGTGAGTCTGTAAGTCTGTAAGTTTTGGAGTGAACGGCCCAGATTTTGTACATTTACTTACAATATATGTATGACACATTGAGTTATTCAGCCTTTTTTATCTATATGCTTTGTCATATAAATGATTTAAATTCATATAATTAAAAATTATATAAGTTCATCATCATCTTTGTAATTTATTTATTATAAAACTGTTATTAAATAGACAGACAGACAGACAGACAGACAGATAGATAGATAGATAGATAGATAGATAGATAGATAGATAGATAGATAGATA
>JAPQRQ010000005.1:32271895-32284045 GCA_037367365.1 Apogon talboti | reverse complement strand
ATACCACATATCTAATATGTGTTATCAGGGAGGAAGTGGGCAAACAGTGAAATTATTATTTGACTTGCTCTTATCCCACAACCCAAGAGCTGGTGATTATGTCAAAACCATTCCCAGTCTTCCCTCCATTCATTAGATGTTTACACAGCCGACCAAGTGAATCAACCCCAGATCATAACACTGCCCCCACAGGCTTGCACTGTAGGCATTCATCACTCTGGAACAGGATCAATCTGGACTCATCAGACCACATGACCTTTTCCCACTTAAACACAGTCCAATCTTTATGCCTCTATCAAACTGGAAGAAATGAGAAGCTACTCATTGCATCTGTAAAAGAACTTCTAACTGAATCATATTAATCACCGTAGTAAGTATCCAGTGAAAGGCACTATTTTCTTTCTAAATGTGGATGCCAAATGTCAGCTGTGTATTTTAGCCATAGTTTTCAGATAGTCTCACGTCAAACAAGACAATCAAAAGAGGTTAAACTAAAAAAAAAAAAAAAATTGCAGTTTACATAATCAAATAATAACTTCAGTTTATCATTTATTTATAGACATAGTTTAGATTAACACTTACATTAAATAAATAAAATAACATATTCAAAACACAGTAAAGATGCATATGTATGCTTTCCTGTCTGCGTAAGTGAAGGCAAAAGGTTGAGTATTTAATTTACTACATTACCCACAAGTCTCTGCGCAGAGGAGGCGGAACAGCAGAGTATAAATACAGCGACAATAGTGAATCCAGGCCAAACGATAACATTTACACTAACGAGGCTGTCTGGACACTGAGCGGTAATATAGCACGGTAGTGTTTATGCTGAGACAAGGTTTTTTGTCCGTCGCAGTTCGCTGGCTCCGTTCAGGAACCACAGCTTTGTACTTGTAAACAAGATATCCTGAAGACACTATTAGTGAATAAGCGAACATGGCAATTAACAAATCCAGGATCGCTATTGGGTTCATAGTGGCAGGTAGTCTGGCTGTGTTTTTCGGGACAGTTCTAGCCTTTGTGGGGCCACTAATAATTGACGACCAGATAGTAAAGGTAAGCGTTTAGCATGTTGAAAGACGGTGTTTTTGCTGTGTTGTATGGAGCTTGTTTTTACCTCAGAAGAGTTTCAAGCGTACACGGCAGGTCGCAATAATAATGATTATGTGCTGTCAAAAACTGAAAATCACTTGTCGACCTGCTGCTGCACATACGGAGTCTTTACCCATGTGTACTTTTTTCTGTTAAAATTATAGTTTAATTCACCGCACAGTAAATTTAAAGAAGAAGCCACAGAATAGATAAGTTTTCAGAGCTGCTTTGAGACCTGACCACTTCAGTAACACAGTTAATGGTACAGTTACAATGTGTAAGGATGCTATGCTAAAGTGCATAGTCAGATACAGTAGATAAGTAATCATTTGAGTGATTAAACACTCGCATTGTTGCTGCAAAAAGAGCAATTCTGCAAGATCAAAGTTCTTATGCATTTTACTAGCATACTGGACATACTGCTGCGTATGAATTAAATGCATCACTTTCCATATTTGTAAATGTATCTGTTTTTCTTTTATCTCAGAACACCGTGATTGACCCAAGCAATGATCTCACCTACACCATGTGGAAGGACATCCCTGTGCCATTCTTCATGTCTGTCTACTTCTTTAATGTCCTCAACCCTCAAGAGATACTGAAAGGAGAAAAGCCCATGGTGGAGCAAAAAGGGCCTTATGTGTACAGGTAAACATCCTAAATGAAACCACAGTGCAGTGAATGCATTTTTTTTTTTTTTTTTAATGAAGAGAGTATCACATTAAAGTTTTGTCCCAATGCCAAAGAGTCTGATTGGTTCTTTGTTGGAACACATTGTCCTTTAGAAATTGGGTCATGTTCTTTCCCTCTGCCTTTTTCAGGGGCACAGTGGGGTTCAGGCCAAACTATGTTGCATAACTATTCCATATGTGTTGTAGGGAACAAGGGTGGATTTTACGAAGGCTTTAAATTGTGCATTTAAACTCGCTTGGCTTTTACAATTACGAAGGCTGAAAATGATTTCTGGAAGGCGCTGTAGTTTAGTGCCCTGCTAGGTTACATTTAACAATGATTTATAATGACACTGATGAACCCATTCATATGATATGATCAGTCATTAAAAATACTAATCACTGTTTAATTTTTTTATTCTATGTCCTCTGAAATCCATTTTTTTTTCTTATCTATTCCATGTGATTAGATCAGTGGTGCGTTTTCACATGTTTGCAGTGATAGCGCTTCCTCGTGAGGTTGGCTGAATCAGCGTTAAAGCCTATCATGTTTACAACAATGAAGCCTATAGATTATGCTTTGTCATCAAAAACGAGTTTACATTCATAAAATACCTTATAAACTGACTGTCAAATTAAAGCATACAGTGAACAAATAATTAAATTGTAGGAACTATGAAGTAATAAATTATTCTCTCAATATACTAAAGACTTTCTTTTATAGGTGAAAGTAAAAACGTATAACCTGTGCACTGGAATCTTGCAAAATGATTTTAGAATAAAGCTGAAAAAAAGTGATATGATGATCTGAGAACTGATGATAATTATAATGAAATGTTTTAGTGCTGTTTACTGTGATGTGTTTGCTCCTGGAAGATTCTGTTGGGGTTTCTGTAAAGTGGCTTGAGAGTCCAGCTCTGTATGTAAAGTGTCATGAGATAACTTTTGTTATGATTTGGTGCTATATAAATAAAATTTGATTGATTTGATGTATAACTTGTGTATTTAAAAAAAAAAAAAAACAAAAAAAAAAAACTGGTAAGATTTAATTTGTGTTGCATACAAGATTCATTATTGAAACTCCACAAATTATTTTGGAAGGAAGTCTTCTGTCTTTTTTTTTTTTTTAATATACCCAGTTGGACAGAGTTTATGTTTATACTGAGGTCAAATCTTTTGCTCCTAAATGGTGCATGTGTTTGTGTTTTGTATTTACAGTACCAGGCTTTTGGTGACAATAACCCAACCCTAGGAACAGTCCAAGTCTACTAATAATAGTAGTAATAGTAATAATAGTAATGGGTGTTTGTTTTCAACACACAAGGGTTTTACTCTTAAACCTACTTGTGCTGAAATGTATTAATGCCCAAGTATCATTTGTTGTTTTCAGAAAACGCTGTCAGAAGGACAACATCACGTTTCATCCCAATGATACCGTGTCCTACAGGGAATATCGTAGGTATTACTTCGAGCCTAGTATGTCTGCAGGAACTGAGTCTGATGTTGTCACCATTCCAAACATGTTGGTGCTGGTAAGACCTTATTCCTCTTCAATATCACACTTCTGCTTATTAACGAGGAACTGTCAGCCTTTCGCTCCCTGACTCTTGGTTAATTTGTTGTGTTTTTCAGGGCGCCGCAATCATGATGGAAAACTTGCCCTATGCAGTGCGTTTAATGATAAGCGCCACTTTCAAGACCTTCAAAGAGGGACCCTTTTTAACCAAGACAGTAGGAGAGCTGATGTGGGGTTACGACAGCGGCCTGGTTGACTTCCTCAATAAATACCTTCCTGGTATGCTGCCTTCTTCAGGAAAGTTTGGCCTCTTTGCTGAAGTGAGTGCACTTCTGACATCAGTCTACAAATTTACACGGTGCAAGAAAAATGTGTGTAAAAAGAGCCGTGTCCATGTGTTTGAAAGATGTAGATTATTCGCATTGACCGTTTCCGATAATGTTGAGTGATATTAGTTTGCTAGTCTTATCTGCTCATCTAAATATTTAGCACTTGCTGAGATGGACGGCTGAACTTTTGCCTCTTTAAAACATTTTGCTGTTATTCTGTATAAAGTTCAACAACTCCAACACCGGCCTGTTCACGATCTCCACTGGAAAAGATGACATCAGGAACGTCCATAAAGTCGAATCTTGGAATGGCCTGACAGAGGTGAGCCGTCAACATGATACTCACTTCAGGTTTGTTGGTATGCTATTGCTCTAATTTGTGATTTGCGTTGCTCATATTAATCCTTGTCGACCCATCTGCCTGTCCTCTCTGACAGCTGAACTACTGGCGAACTCCTCAGTGCAACATGATCAATGGAACAGCCGGACAGATGTGGCCTCCATTCATGACTAAAGAAAGCACTCTTCCTTTCTACAGCCCTGACGCCTGCAGGTAAAAGGTTTTTTTTTGTCCTTTTATTCGGTCTAAATTACAGTTTTCTTTTCATTCCACTCATTTCTGTCATTCTTTTTTTCAGATCTATGGAACTTGTGTACCAGCGCCCAGGCAAAATGAAGGGGATCCCGTATTATCGCTATGTTGCGCCCACGACGCTGTTCGCCAATGGGACAGAGTACGCTCCCAATGAAGGATTCTGTCCTTGTCGACAGTCGGGCCTGCTCAACGTCAGCAGCTGCCGCCACAGTGAGTATCTTTGTACATCTTTGTGCTGCAGTGAGTTTTTGTTAGTGATCTAGATTGACCAGTATGACTGATACTGAGTATTGGACATCAGTATTTAGAAAAAATACAGAGCACACTTGCAGCAAACAAAAAAAAACAAAAACATTGTGTCAACTTTGAAAATAACTTTTAAATTAAACTTTTGTCAAAAGGCCTTTAATTTGACTGTTAGATCAAAGACAGAAGGCACAACAATTAATATTCTTATTTTTCATATTTAACTGAACAAATTATCAATCAATTGATCAATATAAGTAATACCAAATAATCAAATGTTCTTTTCTCATCGGTTATTGTGAGTGCTATAAACGGAGAGAGGTGGCTGCATAAAAGTGAAAGTAGTGCATTGATATATGAATTCATTTTATGGGTCGTCGGCATCAAAAAACAAATACATTTGACAGTGAGAAAATGTAAATACTGTTATTTATGGTCCTTATTCTTTGATGTTTATTTTGGCATGAAGGTTGATGTCCCTCACACTACTCTGTTTTCATGCCTTTCATTTATACATTGAGTCTTTTATTTTGTTTGAGAGTCAAGAAATGGCTCATTTGATTATTAGTGAGTAGTACTTGCTGACTTGTGACCAGTGATATGATGGCGTACTGGGCTTGTTGAGAATCAGATATGAAGATTCCAAGCTTGTATTTTCTTTATAACCACAGCCGTAGTGAATACCATTACAGAGAGTCATGAAACAAAGGAGCAGCTTAGCTCATGGTGCAAGAGTATGCAACTCAATAGAAGTATTCATTCAACCACCATAACTCTGCTATATAAAAAAAGAACAGCACTTCTTATCAACTTAGAACACTGTAAAACACATAAAAACTGTCCCAACTAGTTTGTCCCAATGCATGCTGGGAAACTCCCCCAGTTGTTCCTCCAACACGTCACAATATGTTGTTTTATCAACATAGTCTAGGGGTTTAGAAGAAGGCAACTAACCGTACTATCGCTTCCACTGGTCTAATTGTTTCAATGTTAAATGTTTTTGGTTTTTTTTTCTTCAGCTGAATAAAATCCTTCTCCACTTTCCACAGATTCTCCAGTTTTTATCTCTCATCCTCACTTCTTCAATGCTGATCCTGTGCTGCTGGACTATGTGCAGGGCCTTCATCCAACTGAGGATGACCATGGCCTCTTTATAGACATCCACCCGGTGAGTGTGCACACACTTGCATACATTCACATACACTTAGCACTGATGCAATAAAGAAAAGTACACATATGACACGTCAGATGGTTTTAGTGGCGCCGTTGACCGTGTCCTTGAGGCCTGCTGTTGGTGTCCTGACTATGTCAGTCATGCAAACTTTGTATTGTGTGTCATTGTCACAACCAAATATTTTCTGGTTAACGGGTCATGGCGGAGGGTGTATTTTTACCCTTTGAATCATTTTCCAATTGTGACTAATATATTGTGTTCATGTAGTTTTTACACAGCAAATATAAGGTTAAAATAACATCCCATTTGTAGATTAATTCTTGACAAAATAATACATTGTGACTTTCCCTTGTTGACATTTTATGTCTGACCTGTTTGGAGATTAACATGACATACTCATTTACTTTATTTCATTAATCTAACTACCTCTAAGCTATACTTGAAAGTGAGTTTTCTACGGCTTGATTATGCATTTGCAAAGACAGATGTCTTGTAATCTTTAAGTAACAGTGATCCTGATAACCCTACTAATTGGTGTCAACCCACTGCTGATAATACAGGCAGTTTCAGGTTAAAATTTGAAACATGTTTTTTTTCTTAACGATAAAGTTGTTGCAACATCCTTGAGAGATATGAATCTACACTCCTAATTCCTTCAGAACAACGCAGTGACATAATGGGACAGAGTAGTGAAAAAGTAATTACAAGGTGAACAAACAGGTGCTCTACAGGGACAGGGGTCGTCAAATCAAAGTAGAAAAACAAATACTGTACAGCTAACTGGGTTTATGGAAGTGCATATTTTTGGTTGGCAGTCTGAAAAAAATCAGAGGCTCTCTGTTAATGTTGTAAATTCCTCAGGAAATCATGGATAAGCAAATGCATGATTTAATAATAAGCGAGTTGGACAGTAATTGTTTACAAGTTTCAATTACATAAGTCAATTTTGATATCTGACTGTGTCATCTTGCCTATTCGTGTAATTCCTGGAAATCATACGCGATAAGTTAATTCGAAACGAGGTCATTTGTCGTGATTATAGTTATATGTTTACAAGCATTTGATATCTCAAATAAAATTTAATTGCACGTCAAGCTGTAAGTCGGTCATGCAGATTAAAGCCCAGGCAAACTAGTTTCGAAGGAGCATCATGCCAACTTTAGTTGAGGTCCAGTTAATAATTAAAGTAAATGACTCTTATCTAAATTGGTGAAAGGAAAGCCAGGAATCATAATGACTGGCAATGAAACTTGGCCACACTATAGCTGAGATTTCTTTATGCCTCCAGTTTGAGCTTATTCATCAGTGTAGATGGAGTTATATTGTTAGCTATCTGCTTTTTTATCTGTCATCAAATATTTGACACCTCTGTGCTGCAATAGCCCCCTTACTGTGAAACAAAACCACATTAAAACTGCCAGAATACAGAGTCTTGTCACATGTCACTGCTGGTGCAGCTGCCACGTGTTGCATTCCATCTTTATCCTTCCAAACTCCATCTTATATTATCATTTTATCAAAGACACATGGGAGAAATTGAGTCATCTGTTATTCTGGACTTGCAGTGCTTAAACAAAAACATTGTGTTTTGACAGTGTAATGTACTCACCAAATTCTCCCAAGTGTTCAAGAACTGGCACTGATGAAGTCTGAATGAGAGTCTTTTTGGCAGCTGGCTTCATTGGAACAAATTGACTGAACTGTGAAGTAATTTACATAGATGCGTCACTTGTTTTGTAAAGAAACACAGGGAGAGAGTTGAGAGATATTGTACAGCATGTCCTTCTGTGGGACATTTCATTAATACATGGCCAATTTCTTCATTTCATGATTGGATGACGGCGCAAAGGGAGCGATTTTAAAGGCAACAGCCAAGCATGTCTTAACTGGATAGAGGTTTATTATAAACAAAAATAAACCAATGAGTGAGATGATGGGTAGTCGAGAACTTGGCAGGGCTTTATAAGGCACCAGAGATCACATGGTCTCTAGGTTTCATGGATACTTGGAGAGCTCCAGATACAGATATTAAAGTACATGAGTCTCTAGTTCAATGCCAAACACCTGAGGACACTTTACAGAATGAAAGACGAGATGAGCAAAGTCAGAAGGCGTAGGAGATGCAAACCCTGCAGCTGCTCCAGGAACATGGACAGGAAATGGAGATATTTGATTAACCACAACACTGACGTCCATCAGAAACACACCCGGGTAATTAGGAACTTGCTGTGCATCTCCTGGGTCTGAGCTTTTTCTGCCAAAAAAACCATCAGCCAAAATTAAACAAAAGGTCCGTTTTCTGCTAAAGAGTCGGCTTTACTCCAGAGCAGACTGTAGTGATTTTTTTTATTTATTTATTTATTTTTTTTTTTGACACGTTGGACTTGACCAACCTCTATAACGGCATCCAGTTCATTACTTGTCATTACAATTAGTTCACCATTTCTGAATTAAAATATGTAATTCTGTTGCTTGTCTCCTACATATTGTACGGACGTAAACGATAAATCCTGAATTTAGCGCTGTCATTTTGGACATTGTTCCCACATGGATGACACCAAGTGAACTCCAAATGTCTGTAAACAAATAAAACGGGTAAAACTGAGAAAAGTCCAATAAGGCAAGACGGTTTTAAACCAGTTTGTTGTGAGCTCAACTGGAAAAACGACACAGGAATAAGACTCTGCGTCACCAGTTCGATAGACAGTCTAGACATTGAAAGCTGAACGCCTCTGGTGTCTAATTTTCATTCTTGTCTATTGTCCTTTTCAATAAAATGAGCATGAAACTACTTCCTGTTACGTATTGTGGCGTCCGTTTGTAAAATATTTGATACCACACCTGTCCTCGAAACAGACCATTAAGGGATGGTCCCCAGAATACATGTTTCCTCCTTTTGTTTATTCTGTTTAATTGTAGAACATTAATTTTATAGCTGACTGGAGATAGACATGTTCCATATTTTAAGTTGGGATGTTTGTGTGTTTTAACAATTGAGGCCTTTGTTGTTCCCCCTCTGAGACTTGTGCATCTGTCTTCCCAGCAAACAGGGGTGCCTCTAAATGTGTCGATCCGCCTGCAGCTCAACCTTTACATGAAGAAAGTGTCAGGAATTACGTAAGGAAATTTATTCCCTAAACCATTATTATGCCATAAAGGTTTATCGCGCATTGTGTCTATATCGCTTTGTGATTTGATATGAAAGGACTGTGGCTGTTTCCGGCTTTTCATGCCATTCTCTGCATAACCTTGGAGTTTTTAATTTCATTATCTTGACTTTGCAGAGAAACTGGCAAGATTTCAGAAGTGGTGATGCCCATGATCTGGTTCGAAGAGGTAAGCGTCAAATGTTGAACATAGAACTTCTCTTCTGCTCTTCATTTCCTAATGTCACTTAACCTGTTATTATCTTCTTCTTTTTTTTTTCTCAGAGTGGATTTATAGATGGTCCCATCCTCAATACGTTCCACACAAACCTGGTTGTTCTACCTGCTTTGATGGAGTGGATGCAGTATGGCTTCATTGCTCTGGGTCTGGCATCTATAATCATCGCTGTCATAGCGCATCGGAAACTGAAGGTACCATTGCTTATAGAGCTGTCAGTCTGTCTGCGCTCACTGCACTATGTTGAAACTGCATGTGTCATGCTGAAAAGTTATGCATGCTCTCTCACAAACACATCAGACAGCAACAGGAGTGACTGAGGATGGGTTGACTGGTTTGAGTATTAGGCTT
This sequence comes from Apogon talboti, assembly GCA_037367365.1. Taxonomy (NCBI): domain Eukaryota; kingdom Metazoa; phylum Chordata; class Actinopteri; order Kurtiformes; family Apogonidae; genus Apogon; species Apogon talboti. The sequence goes on along the minus strand of JAPQRQ010000005.1, from coordinate 32,274,687 downwards.
GTCCGTGTTAAAACCAGGTGTACTGCTGTTAGAGCATCTATTAAATAACTTCACCATGGTACTGCAGCATTTCTAATAGTTTACTGCACTGTTTAACACAGTTGTAGACAAATGCAAGACTGGCAGAGTAATGACCACCATTCTTTTCGCCTTTTCCACTACCACAAATTTCCTTACATGTATGTATTCACCAGTGAGCATAGCAAAAGAGCAAAATCCCAATTGCATCACAATTTAATATCGACTATGGCTTTATTCTCATTTTTAATCAAATGTCAGAAAACACATCACTAACTTTGTTTTATTGCTCTTTACATATTCCATATTTTTTAACATCTGGCCCATTTTTTTAATTTTTTTTTTTTATTAAGACTTAACTTTATCCATGCATTTCTAAACAACTGCTCAACCACAAACAAAGCTTTATATATTTATAAAACAGTCACTCCTGCTACTCGACATGTATTTATATAACACCAGGCACTAACTCACACTCCCTCCCCTGGGACTGATTTAATAAAGAAAACTCATCCAGGTGCAGCTGGTTCTCCTGCTCCTGCTGGGTTATCTTCACGTCAATGCCAACATGTCAAATATTATCAGCAGTGGCGCGGTACATGGCAGAACTTATCAGTGAGCACAATGTAACAGTTCTTGTGTCATGCTTACAGGTTATTTCACAGGTTATTTGAGGTATTATAGTTGTTTTGAGTATCTCAGCCTCTTTAACATGTTTAACTCTGTCCTCACAGATATAGTCTGATAAGTCACCTGATACTTGTGAAGTGACAGCACCTTAAGTGGACATTAACTAAAGAAATGAGATTAAACGCTAACGTTTTGGGAAATTTGAAGATTACATTATGCTTACCTTTGTGGGCCTGTGTTATGAAACACATTTCTCTTGATGTTGTATAATGTCATAAACCAACTAGTTGAGGTTAATTGTACAGAGGTGAGTTGACATGACACTGCCAAAATACTGCTGTTGTGACCTTTATGGACTGATACAGTGGATTAGTGATAGACCATCTGCAGCCCATAAACGGGGGTGAGGTGAACTGTCTAAGATGTTTACAGGGCAGTGACTCAGTTTTATAAATGAAAGTAGTAATAACTGTCAGTGGTTTTCGTTGTCCTTTGTTCACAGAAGTCTCATACAAATGCTTCGATTGCTCCAAATGTAGCCACAGTTTCTGCCACTGTATTGGAGAATCCTGGGGTTTGTAAAACCATTGGCAGCCATACATAATCTGATTGAATGATTTCAATAACTATGATTATTAATGATCCTTTTACAACTAATGAAGTGATTTGTCAAAAATGGAAGAACAGATGATTTGTCACCAATTATACTGAACTGATTTGAACTGAAAAAGACCAATTTTCATGGTTACAGTGTTAAGAAATTCAATATCTATTATGATTTGTTATTGGCCGAGTGTATGACTGCAAATCAGACTGAAAAATTACAAATTTCTTAGTGTTAATTGATGATGGAAATGATTACTTGGAGCCAATCACTGACACAAGATCATTCATTTGTCCCTTTTTTATTTCAAGGTTTTCTGTTATTATTGCAAGGGTTTTGCAGTTTTTCTTTTGGGATCAGTGTAGATTTCAGTATTTTGTTGGGTTTGTTTTACCAGTATCTGTAACAGGTAGGTGTGGCGAAACATACATAAACCAGAGTTGTGGTTTCGACTATGTCAGTTTGATTGTGTATGTTGAATATTTTTTTGTTTTATAATTGGCTGAAGAATGAGCTCTTGTATCCAAAGCTGAAGCATGTGTTACTTTTCAGAGTTTATTGATTCTTTTTCTTATTATTGTCTCAGATGATTTTCTGCAGAGTAGATCTGAGTTTCATGGCCATTTCAAGGCAAATAACTGAAAGCATCCAAATGTGATTGAAAGTGATCATGTACCACAGACTCTAAATTAACCAAGTGCATGTACATATGATTAACTCCACCACAGAAATGACTCCTGCATGAATTCTAACATCTCTGCACCATCTCAAATAAACCCTGATGCAGCTGGTTTGACACGTATGATGTAAATCACAGCTGCCTGTTTGTTTGTGTTTTTTGATGTGTTAAAGACAAATCTGGTCATTTTTTTAGGCCAAAGATAAACGGCCAGTAAAGGGCTCACATGCACATGAGCCAGAAGAGAAATATATCATGAATAACTCAGGTGGGTTCCAACACAAATGCAATGCATATATATATTCGGATATAATTTCAAGGAAGTGAAAGAAGCAAAATAATGCAAAATTTACTTCCCCAGTCTTGTAGCTGTTGGCACAACTTGGCATCAAAGTGTCATATTTTCACATGATTTTGTCCTGATGGATTGGATCATAACTACAGCTGATTTGTGTTTTGTGGGTTAAAGTTTAAGGAAGTATGATCATGTGCAGGCCTTAAAGAAACTGAAAATATTTGAATGTTTCTGCTTTTGTAATACAAAATATAGGTGTAAAGTCATTAACATAAAAAACACTGCAAAATTACAGAGGAACATAAAATATCTAGCAGTACCTTGTAAGAAAAAGCCTGTAATGCAAACAAATCATGTAATTAGCAGAAAAAAACTTAGAGTGACATATTGTACAAATTTTCAGGTGGTTTTCATTTTGTCCTGTAATATTTAACAACAGGGGATTAGCACACTCAGATCAGTACTAAGAAAAATCCTTTCCTTGTTTTAACATGATGAAAATTTGCTTTAGTTTAAACATTTTCAATATTAAATGAGAATTCAGTTTGTGTTTTTTTGTTTTTTTT
>JAPQRQ010000005.1:32220620-32231907 GCA_037367365.1 Apogon talboti | reverse complement strand
TACTTCACTGAGGACACTGAAAACTTTTCTTTTGAAGACAGTGTGAGGATTTTCTTGAAAGTAGATGCAGAAAAAGTTCATATATTCTATCAACTTTAAGTACAGATGCATGCAAAAAAATTTTAATAAAACTCTGGTAAAGGTAGAGGTTATGATTTAACTTCTTTAACCTAAAAACAAAGAACAAAAAACAGGTATTTGGAGTTAATATCTCTGCTTCAAAACATTACTGACAGCTTTTCACAAAAAACCTCAAACAGGAACTTTATATCATGTACAGTACCAAAAGTATACAGAAGTGTCATCCATCAGGATATCTGCAGGTCTGACCAATTTTAAGACCATAAATTCATAAAAAGAACTGTAAGACTTTTAAGGATCCTCATACACCCTCTATGTACAAAATGAGATGATTTACTGTTTTTGCTCTTAAAATACACACAATTTTATTTAAAACCCACATAAGTTTTTTTTGCCTCTTGGGGAAAATATATTAAAATATACCAAAATATTCAAACCTATGGAATATTCTCACTTTACAGCAGACATGGATCAATATCAGCCCTGATCTAGAGTTAAAAAAAAACCCCAAAAAAACAAAAAATGTAACAAGACAAAAATGGTGCAATGAGACGACAATGACATAACAGGACAGACGTGATGTTGGAGATGTCACAAAAAAAACCAATGTAAAAGACAAAAGGTAAAGGAATAAAATTATGTCAAAGTTTGTGTCCTGTAAAACACCAACTGTTGCTTAAGCTGAAAAAGTTTGGGAACCACTGCCATGAGGAATGTTTGCAACTGGCAACAAGAAAGCCAGTGATGGTTGGGTGAAAGTTGAGTTTATGGTTGATAAAATAACTAGTGTTCAAAATGAAAATTTAGTCAAGTATGATGATGACCTCCTGTACATGTATAAACCTCCTATAAACCTCCCGTATATGTATAAACCTGCTGTATACGTATAAACCTCCTGTATACGCGTAAATCTCCTGTATATGTATACCCTCCTGTATATGTCTAAACCTCCTATATATGTATAAACCTCCTATAAACCTCATGTATATGTATGAACCTCCTGTATACATATAAACCTCCTATAAACCTCCTGTATACGATATAAACCTCCTATAAACCTCCTGTATACGATATAAACCTCCTATAAACCTCCTGTATATGATATAAACCTCCTGTATATGTATAAACTCTGTCTGTAGATGAGATCGTGGATCGACACATAACTGATGGGCTCCTCGCTCCAGACCTGAAAGAAAAAATCAGCTATGTGTTACTCAGAAAGCATCGCCACCAGACTAAGAAACCAATCCACCGCTCGCTGGCAGACATAGGAAAGTCCTCCAATGCTGGTTCCAGTAAGTGTGTGCTGTACATTCACATTTCCAACTAACAAGCATACACGGAACATTCTGTCAGTCGACTGTCTGTGCAGAGTTCTGTAATCTAACATCTAACTACATCCTGTTGCTTCCTCTGTTCTCTGCCGTGATCACCACCTGTTTTACCTTCGCTTATAAAATCACATTTTGACATCTGCTGCTGCTCCTGCCGTCCTCCTGCTGCTCTGTCAGACCGTAGTCCTCAGGTTAATCTGAGTCGTAGTACTAGTTCAGCTTCTGGGATCCATCACTCCACAGAAGACCTACGTTCTCGGCAGTCAAGCAGCCTTGGCCGCCTGCGTGAGTCTAAACACAGCACTGACACACACATTCATGCACCAGGATTATGCACAGTCCAGTCTTATGATTACACATGTACAGACTCACAGACTATTTGTCGCTTTTTGCCAAACTTTTTTCACTTTCTGTATTAATTCTGTGTTTTTAATCTACACTGATCCCAGCTAACCCTGCAGCTACTGCATGATTTTAACACTTGAATCAGCTTTGTCTGTGTAGCTATACTCACAATGACTATAATGTGTGGGACACTCAATGTGTGTTTACTTTAGAGATTTTAGTCCTATTGTGTGTACCTTTGCTGAATTCTCTTATGAATTTGTGTGAGGGAAAGGGATTATGGGAGGATTTTTGGGCTCTGGTTGGTATGTGCTTCTTTTCTTTCTCTGTTTGATTATATTTGTTCCTAAATCCACTTGGAGGACAAAAAGGAAAAGAGTCATTAAAATATAATCCTCCACAGAAACAACTGGTATTGTTCTGCAAACAAAATTCAGCATTGTATCTCATTTTGCTGGGCCATCAGTTTCATCAGTTACAATGGATAGCCTTTCACTGAAACACACAGCAGGGTTTTTATTACAGGACGTCTGATGTGTGGTTTATTTACAGATCACACCCAGAGCCGAAGCATGAATGATATTTCAGATACACCGAGCACAGACCAGGTAACTGCTTTGTTTGTCATTTCATTTGCCTTTAAGTGTCTGTGCATGTGCATCAGTATTTGGTGTTAACGGTTTATCCTGCACATTATTGGTAGCATAATAAAGGTCTCAAAAGGTGCACATTCGTATGCTATAAATGTTGCACATCCTTGTAAATCTGACTCTGTACTGTCCTGAAAAGAAGTTGATCTAGCACCTAAGCACTGTTTCAGTTTGGCACACAATTAAAAGTGTTATTAAATAACACATTTTACCCACATTTGTATTCTGTCTACACTTGGTGTGTTTTGGATGTTGTGTTGTCATTGTATTCAGTAGCCTTGTTTTATGAGAAGTAGAGTTGTCAGAACTATTTAATCCTTCTAATGCACAGCTTGGAAGCTAAAATGGGAATTATTTAACAGTGTGTGCGTGTGTGTATATGTGCGTGTGTGGGTGTGTTTGCGTGCATGTGTGTGTGTTCATGTATCTGCATGCACGGACTGCTTGTATGTCTGTGTCTGTACTCAGGGCTGTGTTGTTTTGAATTCCAGAAAACAGTTACAAAATCTATTACAGTTCCAGTAATTTTCTTTTCATTTTTATTTCTTCCTAAATGTACAAACCTAATTCCGTGGCATTATTAGTCAGTGAATTCATACTGTAAACCGTACTGTGTGTAAATCTCCAACTATAAATAAAGCGATTTATGAGTTCGACTACTTGGGCTTTCACAAGTCCTGCAAACAGAGAATACACACAGATACATGTGCAGTGCAGACAGTTTTATCTGTGTGGCTGATGTGGGCACTGTTAGCTCTCCCCATCTTTACATGTGTCCATGCATCGCTATAAGAAGATACCGTATGTCTGTTGGTCTGTTACTTCAAAATCAGGTTTTGTCCATTTCCGGTCAGATTGATGTGAAACTTGATAACTAAGTACTTATGGTGTTAATGCAGCTAACGTGAGTGAGACAGTGTAAGTAATATATGGAATATGGACACCTGAGTGAATCATGTTTTTGATTATTTACAATTAGTGCATGGCAGCATGATATCAACATTATATACTGGCCACTGGCTGCCTTGCACGCAAGTTTATCAGCAAAAGCCTTTGAAAAACCCTTATCTGTATCTGTAATCTGATTTAGTTCATTAATCTCTGCCATATGATGTTACATTCAGGCAATATTGAAGATATAGGAGATAAATCACCAAACTCATCCTGTAACCAACAGCAATTTTATGCCTTTTGGTCCTTTTTGTCTGAACCATAGAAAAGAAGTAATTAGGTCACCAAGGGAAGGGAAAAAACAGGGGACAGTGCTGTTCCTGGTACCCTTTAACCACTGTACCACCAGGCCACTGCACCCAGTAATTATATGTATGGGTGTGCACACAATTACTGGTCACTTTTGTAAGTGTTTGGGTATAAAAAAAACTTGACAAAAGCTTCAAAGAAAGCAGGGAAAGAGCACACACGTGACCCTGAGTCTGGTTTAATTAGCTGCTCACAGGGCCTGGCATGGCACCTCATGCCTTCTCTGATCTGGTGGCTGTGTTCACTGACAATGTAACACACTCTGCCTGCTGATAAGAAAAATATCATGGCGCCATGTAACGACAGCCTATATGAACTGCACCGTGTATATACTTCCAAATCAGTAAAGTGAAACTGAAAAGTCTTGTTTATGGTTGAACCAGTTGGTGAATTGACTCTGAAAGCAGCATTAACAGATTATAAAGAGATTTTAATCTAAGTACCCACCACTCCACTGCCACGTGCTTTGCTAGTTACAGGGAGGAGAGGGTCTCCAGAACACTGCGCAATGTAATGGCATGTTCAATTTGTAATTATCAAGATTTTAATTAAATTCAGCAAATTAATGTCCGTGCTCTTGTTCTAGCATCTCGAAATGTTCAACAGTGTGAACGATTTAGAATCAGTACAGTACAATTTAGTGGGATATTTTATAAAACATGAACCAAAATGCAGCAATAAAAATACACTGTTCTCCATAAAGCTGGAATCATTTTATTTTCAGACACATTCCTTTTTTTTATTCCTATTTATACACATCAGTAATCATCTTTGACCTGGTGCAATGATTAAATACTAAGTCACAGTTACACTTTAACAAGAATAAATCACACTGGCGCCATCATTTCATGAGAAAATATTCTTATCACAACTTTATGGGCATCAGTTTATAATGAAGAGATGAGGAAAATACAAAATCAGTTGTATAACCAAACAGTTATTCTGAAAAGGCAGCAGCAAATGAAAACCACAATTTGTTGATACAGTTCAAGTATGCATGAATGAACACTGATCAACATTTTTTTTTCTTTTTTTACTGAACTTAGGTGAATTATGCCTCATACCACTGTGTACAACTGCAATAGTGTGTCTTCACTGCTCTACTGTATCAATGCCTATATTTTTTCATGAGGAGTGTAGCATGTTAAGTGGGAGGGAGAACAAGAACATGTGTATGGTATAATCCAAAGTAATAATGTAATAGTGGTTGTGTTGATGTGAACTGGGTAAAGAGCTATCATTGACCAGTATAGTATAGTATAGTACAGTGCAGTGCAGTGCAGTATAGCATAGTACAGTGCATTATAGTATAGTATACTATAGTATAGTACAGTACAGTATGTTACAATATAGTACAGTACAGTGCAGTGTAGCGCAGTACAGTACAGTACAGTATAGTATAGTATAGCACAGTATAGTACAGTATGGTACAGTATAGTATGGTATAGTATAGTATGGTATGTTACAGTATAGCAAAGTACAGTACAATATAGTATAGTATAGTACAGTATGGTACAATATAGTATAGTATAGTACAGTATGGTACAATATAGTATAATACAGTATAGCATAATATTATATAGTATAGTATAGTATAGTGTACTGCAGTGTGCTGTAGTGTAATATAGTATTTGTTTACAGCATCTTGTAATAACATGACTTCTTCTGCTCTCATTTCTGCTGCTCCTTGTTGTTTCAGCTGAAGAATAAGTTCATGAAGAAGATTCCTCGAGATGCTGAGGCTTCCAATGTCTTAATCGGTGAGGTGGACTTTCTGGAGAAACCGTTTGTTTCCTTTGTACGTTTGTCTCAGGCCACGACTCTTGGAGGCCTGACTGAGGTCCCAGTGCCGACCAGGTGGGTGTCTGCTTCTCTGGTCTGATTATGTGTCTGTCCTCAGTGTGTATCAGCTCAGTTCCTCTGTTCTTCCATTAGGTTCCTCTTCATCCTGTTGGGTCCTCCTGGCAAAACCAAGTCCTACAATGAGATTGGCAGAGCTATTGCTACACTTATGGTGGATGATGTAAGTGACAGACTTTTCTTACGTCATGTATGTATGTATGTTGTAGTCCTAGTTTGATTTTATCCCTCCATTCCTGCAGCTGTTCAGTGATGTTGCATATAAAGCAAGGAACCGTGAGGACCTGATAGCAGGTGTTGATGAGTTTTTGGATGAGGTGATCGTCCTTCCTCCAGGGGAATGGGATCCTAAAATCCGCATTGAACCTCCGAAGAAAGTTCCATCTGCAGAAATGAGGTCAGTTCTTAAACCAAGCCCTTAATTACAGATCTACAGCTACTTTTGTTGACTTTTACTCTACATCTAATCTTTCTTAAGTGATATATCACAACTTGTTATAATATTATCCTCTGCATGTTCCATTTTTTTCAGTGAAAATCATGTACTTTCATTTATTTAATTTACTGACGAGGTAGATGTTCATAGAGGCTTAGAGTTTATTCAAAGGTTCTTTTATCTAAACAGAGAAAACTGAAGGAAAAAGTGATTTTTTAAAAAAAATATTTCATTAACTGAACATAAAAACAAGTATCTCCAACCACTGCCATTTTTCCAACTACATGGGTTTTACTGCAGAAGACAACTGTGTTTCCACGTTCACTATGGAGCCTCTGAACGTCCAAATGGGTCATATCTGATGCCAGTGCAAAGCTGAGAAACTATATTTTTACATGTATTGATAGGATTAATGGATCAAAATTTATTAAACATTTGAGATCCGTAGATGCTTTTGGCCGTTGTCAGCTGTTTAGGTCTTTGAGGGTTACGTGAATTATTTTTATTTTTATTTTTATTTTCAATACTTAATATATCATACATTACACAATATTTTTGTGTAGGAAGTCAGTGCTGAACCTGAATGAGCTGGGTCAGATGAACGGATCAGCTGGCGGGGCAGCAGGAGGAGAAGATGAGGACCTTCCAGCTCAACATGAACTGGGAGAGGAGCTGAAATTCACCGGGCGGTATGGAGATGACTGGGGAGAACATAGCATATATAGGCCCAGTTACTGCCAGTGTGATCAGTCTGACAATATGTTCAACACTTTGTAACAGATTTTGCGGCGGATTATGGCTGGACATCAAAAGGAAGCTCCCTTGGTATTGTAGCGATATCTACGATGGCTTCCATATCCAGTCCATCTCTGCTGTGCTGTTCATCTACCTGGGCTGCATCACCAACGCCATCACCTTCGGAGGACTGCTGGGGGACGCAACTGATAACTACCAGGTAACAGAAAAATACAGCCAACTAAGGAAACTCTTTCTTTTAACCCATAAAGACCCAGTGTTGCTTTTGTGATACTTCCTAAATGATTTTTTCCTCTATTTTCATCACCATTCACTATTATTATGCTCTGTATTTTGCATTTATAAGTAAAAATCTGGGTTTTTCCTATATTTAATGTACTGATTAAGTAGATGTTCATGAAAGCTCAGATTAAAGTTGAGGGTTATTACATTCAAAACAGAGAAGCCTAACGAAAAAGATGATATTCTCTGCAAAATATATCATTAACTGATCATTGATCCAACTCCATGGGTTTTACTGGTGAATCAATGTTGTAGAAGATGACGGTGTTTCCATGGTAACTATGGAGCCTCTCAACGTCCAAATGGGTCATATCTGATGACCACGAAAAACATGATGAACTGTATTTTACACCAATTATTTACATGTATTGATAGGATTAGTGGATGAACAGGTATTAAATATTTTACATTAGTAGATGCTTTTGGTTGCCTGTGGGTGTCTGGGTCTTTATGGGTTGAGAATGTACTGGAGCTGTATTCAGACACATCAAATTATAATTGGAATTAAATACTTACTCCTGCTTTGTTCTACATATATATCCTACTTAAATCCATTCAGCTGTTGCAGTTTTCTAGTACTTGTACCAATTTGTCAGCAAAGGCAGTGAAAGAGAAGCCTATTAGCTACACTATACCATATATAGAAATGTAACTTTTCTTTGAAAAAAGCAAGGACATCTTTAAGTGAAAAATGAGAAGGTCAGAATATGGCGAAGGATGGTCTGAAGAGTGACTCAGTCTGTAACCGAAGTAAAGTTTCATGATATGGATATATTCTGTATTCATATTCTGTATTAGTGAATGGTTTTGGTCACCGGTGGATGTTTGGGTCTTTATGGGTTCATGTATCAAACCTGTTGAGAAACCCTCCAGTAACAACAAAAATGTGTGTGTCTTGTTCTGTCAGGGTGTGATGGAGAGTTTCCTGGGCACTGCTCTGGCAGGGACAGTGTTTTGTTTATTTGGTGGACAGCCTCTCATCATCCTCAGTTCTACCGGACCCATTCTCATCTTTGAAAAACTGCTTTACGAATTTAGCAAGTACGATGCACACACCTGCACGTAGCATCACTAGCAGAATATCACAGCTGTTTTACAAGTGGCAGCTACAACATTAATGAAGCATTTGATGTAGTTTTTAATTATATATTTAAAAATAATGAGAAAATAGATGAAAAGTTCTCGGAGAGCAGCAAGGACATGGGGAAACATAATAATAGCTGTGTGTTTTATTGATAATAGTTCATTAAAATTATAGCAATCTGTATTTTAAAAAGGTGGCTGTTGCATTTGCTGTTTCTGACCTTTTGTGTGTGTTTTTTTATTAAATACATTTCTAAAGTACTTGATTTAGTTTTGATGAATCTCTTTTCATATTTGTAAGAATCATACATAAAATATAATCTCATTTTATGCACAATCAATTAAGACAAGTGTCCTGAAAAACAGAAATGTATCCCAAAATAGCATATTATCAGTATTTTAGACCATCAAGAATTCCACTAGTTGTGTTTCCAGGGACGTTCATGACTCCCACATATGGTTGAAGTGTAAATATTAGTCACTTCCACACTTATGTCTTTTCCCATAGGAACAACGGCATAGACTACATGGAGCTGCGTCTGTGGATCGGCCTTCACTCGTGCATCCAGTGTTTTGTGCTTGTCCTGTCAGACGCCAGCTACATCATCAAGTACATGACCCGCTTTACTGAAGAGGGGTTCTCCAGCCTCATCTCCTTCATATTCATCTCAGACGCCATTAAGAAGATGGTGGGTACCGTCCCGTGAAGTGGAGGAGCTTCCCTCACACACATCCACTGAGCAAAATACACACACTCAGCAGGACAACTCAACACTATGCAGTTTAAAGCTATGTAAAGGAAAAAAGGCTGTTGTTCTATTCCACAGGTTGGATCCTTTAAATATTATCCAATCAACCGCGGCTTCAAGCCTGATTACATCACATCTTACAAGTGTGAATGCGTCGCTCCAGACCAGGGTGAGTCCGTAAAGTCTGGGTTTCATCAGTGCTTTAATCATATTATTTTGACTTAGTGTGACCCTGTAAACTGCTGTCAAAATTGTGAGACTCCTTATAGAAAATTATAATTAATTGCAAGTAGACTAACTATTTTAACTGATAAAATATTTAGGGATAGTGTGATTAGGTGCTAAGAGGAATATTTCAGCATTTAAAGAACATTGATACTGTGTTTCTTTGCACATTTTTGCACAAAACACCATTACCTAAAGTCACCAAACACCATAAATTTACAGGTGATTTTATGTTTTTATAGTTTCTATTGTGTTTCAGTACTGGTCTTTAATAATATCTTTATATAATGCATCATCAACAAGATTCTATGTTAGAAAGTATAATGTTCTTGGCAGAAAACAAGACAACTTACTGTATGTATTCATCCCTTCATATATGTTAATGAGAAACATGTCAACACATCAGCTGTAAATATTTTATCTTTACACTGTGATGATTTGTATATTCTGTGTTTTTGCCTCATTGTTGGATGCCATCTGACAAAGTGAGTATGACTATATAGACCTTTTTAGACTCTGAAATGTACAGAAAGATACTGTTATTTTGGTTTCATGCATAGAACATTAAAAAGGATAAGCAATAAATGAATGAAAAAGGCATTCATTTGGTTTTCTCTGTCTCCCTCTTGTGTTTTTGCTGTTCAGCATCTGTTTTGGGCTTGAATGTTTCAGCTCCACTCGCAGATGATAACATGACTCTACTGGTAAGTGACAGAAGATAGAGATACTTCAGATTGAAATTACTTTACAAACCATGAAGGTAACTGCCCACTTTACCAGTTGCATGGGATTCTGTGTTCTGCATATTGTGACCTCACTGAGCAAAGAGGCACAAAACTGAACCCCAGAAATGACAGTCTTTTTATAAATGACATACAGCAGTCTTCCTCAGATGGGGGTACGCAGACCCAGAAGGCCAGGGGGTACTTGAAATTTTTTGGGAAAAATACATTAAATAAATCATCATGTACTGAATACAAAATAAATAATGAGAATTAATGCTCAAATATAAAATACAATAAATACATTCATATAATAAAAGTGACGCTGACCTTATTTCATTTCAATATATTTAAAAACTCAGAGCCCCCCTAAGCTTAGATAACATTTTAAGAACAATTCTATTTGATATTATTCAAGATGAGTTTATTTGAGTAAATCATTAATTATGTTTTGCTGATGAAAGGTTTATTTATTCATTGAGGACCAATTCATTTATTTTCTTATCAATGAAAGAGGGCACTTTGCAGTTTTTATTTTGCACGCAAAATTTACTTATACAGATTTATTTTTAAGAGGAATAAGAATAAGAATCTTTATTTGTCACATGACGTTGACAAAGACAATGACAGTGAAATGGGAGCTGTGACAGGCCCCGATTGTGCAAAAAAAATTCTTTAATATATTACAGTTAAATATATGTTGTTTGAAAATAAAAACAGACACCTTTGGCACAGGAGCAAATTTTGACCCATTTTTTCAATCAAAAATACTGAAGCGAGAGTTGGGGTACTTGGCTAAAAAAAAGATGATTTCCAGGGGTACTCCACTGTAAAAAGTTTGAGATCCACTGACATACACGATGGCTCCTTTTGCCTTGTTGTTCTGTATTCTCTTTTCTTCTGTTATCGCTTGTCTTTTCTCTCTTTTTCGTGCACCTCCACTCCCTTTCTCCTCCTGTTATTTTACCTTTTCCACCCTTTCCCACACCATCTCCATCCCCATCACGTCCTGTCACTCCTCTCCTCCTACTTTCCCCTTTCTTTCTCATGCTCCTGTGCAGTTTAACTTGACAGACATGGACTGGACTCAGCTCAGTAAGAAAGAGTGCGAGAAATACGGCGGCGCATTGGTGGGAAACTCCTGTAAGTATGTTCCCGACCTGGCCCTTATGTCCTTCATCCTGTTCTTTGGCACCTACTCCATGACTGTTTCTCTCAAGAAGTTCAAGTTCAGCCGCTACTTCCCAACAAAGGTAAGAAAGCCTTAAAACAACCCCCCCAAGAATGTTAGAAAAGCCTGCCCTTCCTGAAAAAAGAAACCCTGCATGTGTTTTTACAGTGCCGTTGCATATTCACCAGCAACTTTCATTTACCACTTTTAGTGTTTGATCCTCAGTCCTCACCTTCTCCTTATCCTTAGAGTTGTGCTACGAGGGTAATTCAAAAAGTTCTAAGACAAATGCCATAAATTCAAACTGAGTCAAACTAGTTCAACAAAATTCTA
>JAPQRQ010000005.1:32185869-32197208 GCA_037367365.1 Apogon talboti | reverse complement strand
AAAAATGGACGGACTATATAAACCATGAAGAGGACACCACCACCATCATCACTGAATGATAAAGACTTGGAAAAAAAAAGATTTATGTAAAACAATGTACTAATATTGCTTCACTCCACTGTAACTAATCCAGAAAATTCCAATAAAAAATAAGTAAAAAAAAAACAAACGTGAATTACATGAACAACCTGAAATTTCTTAATTAAGTGCAATTTTAACAATATTATACATCAGTTTATCATTTTACACATGTAGATTACAACTTACAGATCACAGTGGATCTACAAAGGCACAAACCATTTAGTAAAAGGCAGAATATTGTTAAAACTATACTTACTTCTCTTAAGACATTTCAGGTTGTTCATATTTGTTCAGGTTATTCACATATTTTTGTGAAATGATAGTTTGTAAATGTAAACAATTTCATGTAATTTGACTTTTTTACATTAAAACAAAGACAAAAATGTGAAGTTATTATTTATAGGTTATTATGATATTATTTTACTGGTCTGACGCATTTGAGATTGAACTGGTCTGTATGTGGAACCTAAACTAAAATGATTTTGGCTGCACTGATTGTTTATATCATCAGTGTAATTTTTGTATTTCACAAATTCATCCCACAGGCCGGATTGGACCCTTTGGCGGGCCGGTTTTGGCCCACGGTCCATATGTTTGACACTTATGATTTAAACTGTAAGGTGCCTCAGTAGCTCACCAGGTAAAGTGTATACAATGTCAGTTCAGTCCCAGGGCCCTTTTTCTACATGTCAGCCACTCTGTCTCCACTGTCACCATCAAAACAGCACAGAGAGGCCTCAAAAATAAACAAAAACAACAAGTCTCTCTTAGTTTGACATTCGTCCTCTCTCGATTCCCCTACTCTGCCTCTGGACACTTTTCAGGCCCTGAGTCTCAGTGACATTTTGACATTTCACAGCAAAGAAACGCAGGTGTACATAACAAAAATGAAGTGCTGGATTCAATTCTGCTGTAATTGAATATCGCCACTGTTAACAGTATTAACTGTGATTTCTATGACTAACACTGAAAGCTGAGGAGGAGTTGGAGGAGATGGTGTTAGACTACTGCCCCCTGACCACAAGAAAATGGATGGAAGGAATAAAGAAATGGTGTATGCAATCTCTGACTAGTTGCCTGTATCTACAGCCATATACTACTGCTGTACCAAGCAGAATACAGGAACAATGAGGAGAATAACATGTTTATGTATAAATAGTTTCTATTTATGGAGCTTTTCTAAAATCCTGCCTGTAAATGACTTCTCTGGATTAGTAAGTAGCTAGTTAACACTCGGCTTAAAAATTTAAATGACAGACCCGTGTAGGGGAGGAGGTTATGTGATGACTGGATTACACAAAAACCTCTACATATACTTTTATGAAACTTTGCAGAAATGTAGGGCAGAGGTCAGAGAACAACAAGATGAAGAGCAGACTGGTGGCCTTGGATGAGGTCTGTGCGCTCTGAATGCATTTCTATTTTTTTAAAAGTTCTTTGAAAAAAGCTATTTAACTGCACTATTCATTTTTTTATCCAGTAGCATGAATGCCTGTGAATATGTACAGCTCTGAGTGGATTCTTATATCGTACCTCCTTTTACCATTTTTTAAAAATTTCAGTCGCAGGTCAAAACACCAGGGCAGTTGATGAGTAAATCTAAGGCTTTGTTCACAGTGCAGGCAAAAGTCAGATCTATTCAATCCTATGTGACTCACATCTGTTTGTTTCCCTCCACACCTCCATACATGTATATGATCTTTTTCGATGTGATCTTAGACTGAAGGGTCAGATGAATTTGTACTAATTTTATGTGACTATAAATGAAGATTTTGTCCCAACGCTGCACTGGATGGAATCACTCATCCTATAAAGTCCTTCAAAAGCAACACACACATGAATGCAGCAGTAACATGCTTCCAAGACATCAATTGTAATAGTAAAATACTGATAAAGTTTACAAATTGCACAACAAATTGCACACAAATTGCCTTAAATATAAGGTTTTCAAAGCACAACTTTTACTTGCAGTCCAGTAGTGCAGTATATTTGTGTTTATTATGAAGGAAATTATCTGAATATCTATAGTTCCACTGCTTTTGTGAACCCATCTTGATTCAGGACTGTGAAAGTTCACACTGGAATCAGATGTTGGCCACATTATTAAGAAAAAAAAAAAAGTCAACTGCCAACCAAACATTTTCAATTGGAGCAGTAAACCGTCAGATTTGAGCACTAGGGCTGGTTGTCTGAAAGAAGCCTGAGAACAAACGAGTGCTCATGAAGCTTTTAGGAAGTGAGTACTAATTTACTTGGTACTGAATTGTGACTCATCTGAAGCTACTCAGTGGTAATAATTTTCTTACTGATATAATATACTTTATAATACGTTTTTTCCCCTCAGATTAATTATTTATTTAAGAAAATGGGATGCAAGGACTGACTGTCAGAAATCACAGGTTACTTTAAGAGGCTCCTCAGCTTAAAGCAAATAAAGCAAAACTTAGTTGTCTTAACTCAACTTTACTACAAAACATAACTTTGAAAAAAAAAAAAAAATCAAATGTCCCATGGCATGCTTCGTACTGAGGCAGGAATATCATTATATAAAAAGGTACATAGAACAAGGGAGCGTTCCATTCCACATTCTCCAAATCTGATGGGAAGTCTCACCCCTGCAGAGTGGTAGAGGTCCGCTCCAAAACGATGGGTTTCCAAGGATACATTTAATTGCAACCTCCCCAATGAGCTCGTAACCTTGGTAACAGACAAAGGTGAGTGACTCGCCAGGCAGGTAAAGCCTCTTGGACAGGACCTGGTAGCCGTTGTCAGGGAGACCAGGGTTCTCACAGGAAACAGAATCCTCAGCTAGAAAAAAAAAAAAAACGGAAAGAAGAAGCTGGATGAAGCTCGTTGAATTTCTCAACACAAATAAGAGGTTTTGCGTCAGAGCTCGACTGACGGATGTGACAGGCTCTGGCTGAGGTGACATGACTCATGGATAATCTCCACCCCCTCCTCCAGGTGGCTGAGGGCTGATTGGTACGCTGCATTAGCATTGCATTTACATATCAAACACTTCACACAAACATTAATAAGCCTGACAACACACACGCACACACACACACACAAATGTCGTCAGTCATGAAATGAAAATGCTGGAGATGAAGCATCTTCTCTGGCATGCAGAGACACTGTGATCTGTGTCAGTAGAAGATGGAGAGAGCCAGGCCTTTTTTTTTTTTTTTACAAGGAATCACACAAACCCACTCATGTTAGATTGTACAGCAAGAAGAAAAAAGCCTCTCATCTCCAGCTGAGTACCATGTACAACTGTCTGTCCTTTTGACAGGTGCAGCACCAGCAAATTACCATCAACTACTAAACCATTCAGCCCTTTCACCTCACAACTGATAAGTAACTACAAGATTTTCAGGTAGCAAAAAAAACCCCCAAAAAAACAATATGTTTTTGCTCTTGTCGCAGTAGAAAACGTAAAAACACAAACAGATGTTTCTGATACGTACAGACACAGTGAGGCAGTCGAGACGTCCAAACAGGCGTCCCTGGCTCGCGGCCATAGCAGGTGATAGTGGCTCCGCCCTGCAGGACAAAACCCGGATTGCAGCTGTACTGAATTGTCGTCCCCACAAGGAGTTTTGGGTCTGACAGCGATCTGGTAGAGTGTTCTACATGTCCAGGATCAGAGCAGTACATGACTGAGAAAA
Source organism: Apogon talboti (assembly GCA_037367365.1). Taxonomy (NCBI): domain Eukaryota; kingdom Metazoa; phylum Chordata; class Actinopteri; order Kurtiformes; family Apogonidae; genus Apogon; species Apogon talboti. The sequence goes on along the minus strand of JAPQRQ010000005.1, from coordinate 32,193,459 downwards.
GACAACAGGGAACAGACAGAATATATGAAAACAATGGAAACAAATATCAGACTCTGCAGTCAAAGGAAGACAGACTGGACACCTGATAACAGATAGACTGAATGTCTTTCACACATTTCTACATTATCGTATCTCTGAAATTTCTCATAAAGTTAATTGAACAATTTTGAGAATTACATAAAAGCAAAAGGTCCTTGAAGTTTTATAAAGTAAAAAAAATTAAACTAATAAAACCTTGTGTGATTATTTGTCTCAGTTTGTCATCCCAATTCAACACCATTAGACTGTCATGCATAAAGCAAAATAAAAGCTACTGAGAATTGTATAAATTCTAAATATCAATTCATCGACCAGTCTTTAAGCATCAGTGTTTCCTTTAACTCCACTCCACTACTTTTTCCTTAGGTCTACAAGGTCAACGATACTTTCCATCAAACCAAAACTAAATGCTTCATCATGTGACGGAGAATTCCCCAATTTCATCTCATAGCTAAGAGGTGAAGCATTAATAACACATACAAACACAGAAAAATAGCATGCATATGTGAGTGGAACTGACTCTTTTCACAGAAGGGGGGCTGGGAGCTCCAGGAGAGGTCTAACTGACAGGTAAGGGTCTCTCGTCCCACCAGGTCATAACCAGGATCACACTGGTAGGTGATACGAGCTCCTCGCACCAGAGCAATGTGGGACGTTGTCTTCCATCCATTTTGGATCTCAGGCAGGTCTGGACAGGAATCATTTCTGGACACCTCTGAGACAAGAGATTAGTTGATGAATGGCTATGGTATAGTGTTGCTATTGAAGAGTTATTATCCATGTTCTACTACAACAGCGGTGTCAAATTCATCTTAGTTCAGGCGTCATATTTAGCCCAATACGATCTCAAGTGGGCCAGACCAGTAAAATAATAACATAATAACCTATAAATAATGACAACTATAAACTTTTCTCTATGTTTTAGAGTGAACAAATTAAAACTACACAATAAAAATTTTTACATCTACACACTATCCATTAAAAAAATGTGAATAACATGAACAACCTGAAATTTCTTGAGAAAAATAAGTGCAATTTTACCAATATTCGCTCAGTTTACCATCTATACATGTGCATTACAACTTAAAGACCACAGTGGATCTACAAATGTACAACACATTTAATAACAGGCAGAATATTGGTAAAATTACACTTATTTCTCTTAAGACATTTCAGGGTCTTCATGTTATTCACAGTTTATTGTGAAAGGATACTTTGTAAATGTAAATATTTTCAAGTAATTAAAAAAATTTTTTACAGTAAAACAAAAAGAAAAATTTGGAGTTGTCATTTACAAATTATTAAGATAGTTTTTTCCTGGGCTAACCCACTTGAGATCGAATTCAGCTGAATGTGGACCCTGAACTAAAATGATTTTGAGACCACTGATTGTTAATATCTTCAGTGTAATTTTTGCACTTTGCAAATTCATCCCACAGGCCAGTTTTGGCCCCCGACTCGTATGTTTGACACCCCTGCACTAAAGGGAAGCATTTCCTCTTTCACAACAGTTACAGGGGTTAAGCATCAAAGCTAGATAAATAACATGACACCTGAGCTGGATGTGATATCGCAGCACACTAGCCTGATGGACTTACTGTCCAATTACTTGACCATGTGACAGAATGATGAATTTCATCTGTGTTGGACAGTCATCAAACATCACCTCTCTCAGTAAATCCACTCTGACAAGGACAGTTTGCAAATTAAACTGCAAAAAGCCAGTCAGTTTTAAGTCAATCTCCGGCTGAAACCGCCTTCTATACAATTATTACAAGCTGTCATTTCAATGTGACAGCTGCCACAAGAAAAAGGCTTTTGTTCTTATGTGCTGTCAGTGTTTTCAATACAGACCCTTTATATAATTTAACATCCAAAATAAAGTCTCAACAATGATTTTTGACATTTTTGTCATTACTAAAGTGAGACGTGTTGCTGTGTTTACTTTTACTCAAACTCTTTGAATTTATTCATTTCAACATTTCAAATATCACCTGAAATTAGATCTGAAAATTTAGGTAACTGTTTACTTTGCCTTTACACTGGGTCGGCAATTCTGTCAAATTTCCACAAACAGCTAGGGGAGTGGGAAAAAAAAAAAAAAAAGAAAACCCACCTGTTTAGATAGATCAAGGTGCGTAAAACTCAGTGAAATAAAAAATATATAATCTGTACAAATACAAAAGCAGAGAAACATGAATCTGTTGTGCTTTTCCTTCTTATTCATGCATTTACAAACATTTGTTGCTGTGTGGATTTTAATTTCTCATGTGTATTGAAAGCTGGTACTGAGGAAGAACAAAACAAAACCACCTCCAGACTTGACTGATGCCAAAAAAACCCACCCCAAACAGTATTAACATTAATACTATTTAAAGACAGAACAATATCATTACAACTAAGGGAGGTATATAAATAAACACCCTCCTATCAGGGCTGGTATATGTATGTGTGTCTGCATATGTATACTTGATGAATGATGAGGCCGTGTACAGTATTGCATTATACTGTATAATATAATAGGCCTACAGGGATTTGTAAGTCGAAGTTCCTAGATCAATTATTCATTCTCTATTGACTTTGTTCTCCTCCTCCACACAGCATGGATGTGTGTGGTTGCTTGTAATTTATTCCAAGTGCAAGTACACATCCACTTGGCCTACGCGCACACATACATACATGCACACACTCATAATCAAAGAGAGTAGCCTACGTATTCATGCTGTGTCTACTTGATTTACTCCGCAGGGAAACGTGTGTGAGCTTGTGGTGTCAGGAGGGTGACAAGTAAATTGGACATTGTGTGTCTCAGTGCGAGTCTAAATTGGTGTCAGGTGTTGGATATGGGAAGCACTGCAGATTACTGTGTAAGAGGAGCAACTGAGCTTATTTGGCTGCCTTGAAACTCTGTGTGTAGATGAAGAGATGGTGAAACAAATAGGATGTGATTGAATAGGGGCAGAGGGGAATGAAAGGAACGCCAAATAAAGATGAGAGGAGAGAAAAGAGAGGATGGAAAATGGAGTGGGCAGTTTGAGGAGAAAATGCAAAATAAAAATGAATGAAGGACTGAATGAAAGCTGGCACAAACACACTTATATTGTTCCACAAGGGAAAGAGAAAAATCTGTTAGGCCAGCTCCGAATGCTCCATAATGTATGTGACACATCTACCTTCCATTCTATTATTTGCAGCAGTGAATTAATACACATTTGGTGCTTTAGTAGACAGGAACCCCTGTGTAATGTGGGGTAAGGATCAAAAGACAAGCAGATAATGCCGCGTAAATGTAGAAAAAGGAAGAAGCAAGGAAGTGGAATGAAACAAAAGAACACCAAATCAAACAACAAGTCTGTAAAAAGGTACATGTACCTGCAACAAGTAGTACATGTGCCTTTAGCAGGTACATGTACCTGCTAAAGTTTATGGCTTTGAAAAATAAAATCAGTTTTGTAAATTAAATCAAAGCATGGGTCACTTTGAGATAAATTCAACAACTACAACTGCAACAACAAAGTGTTTATTTTTCCTGTTCCGACTCCTCTTCTGCAAATGAGACTTACAAGCTTATTTTTATTGTTTATTAATATGGGTTATTGTATGAATAATCTATTCAATCTATAAAAACAATGAAAAAGATGCTTGGAATGACCCAGAGCCCAAGGACACATCTTCAAAACACACTACTCTTCAAATCCACTGATGAAAACAGTGGACTGATCACATGTTTATCAGTTTTGCATGAACAAAATAGTTGGAGATTAATTGTGACAACTGTGTCAGCTGAAAGCAAAATGCGTTTGTGCTGTCACTGTTTTTAATACACAAACTTTTTTGTATTTTGACAGAATGTCTTAACTCAATATCCAAAAAAAAACTTTAAACATTTTAAATATACAGTAAATAACAAAATGGCATGTAGTGAAGACTTGAATCATTCTAATATACTTCTGAATACGTATTTGACTTAAAATTCCTTACATTTTTTTAACCAATTAAAAAAAAAATAGGAGGATGTAAAGAAAAAACTAATGCAATGGTTTGCAAATCTCATTTTATTCACAATAGAAAACATAACAGTTGTTTATTTGAGAAATTGGACCGTTTTAATTTAAAAAAGTGTATTTATGAACTTGATGGCAGCAGTGTTTCTCCATAAAGTTGGGACAGGGGCAACAAAACACTAGAAAATAATTGGTACTAAAGAAAAAAGCGCACAGTTGAAAAGCCTGCATCTCTGATGGTATGGGGGTGCATTAGTGCCTGAGGAATGGGCTGCTTGTACATCTGGAAAGGCACCATCAATACTGTAATGAACACACATGTTCTAGAGTAACATATGCTCCCATCCAGTTGACGTCTTGTGTATTTCAACAGGACAATGTTAAACTGCATCCTGTTTAGTAATAGAAGAGTCCTGGTGCTGAACTGGCCTACCTACAGTCCAGACCTTTGACAAACTGAAAACATTTGGCGCATCATGAAAAATATTCTGACAAAGACGACGCCGGATGGTAGAGCAGCAGGAATCCTGTATCAGACATTCCTTTCCCAAAATTCCAGCAATTAGTCTCCTCTCTCCATAACCATTTATAAAGTGTTAAAACATGAGGTAATCCTGGCCCAACTCTTTGGAGATGTGTTGCTGCTGTTGAATTAAAAAAAAAAAAAAGTTTAACCTGTTTTTCCATTTTAAAAATCTGATATGTTATCTATGTTCCACTGTAAATAAAATATGGATTTATGAGAATTTGCTACTCATTGTGTTCTGTTTTTATTTGCATTTGCATCACCTTACAGAATTTTGGGTTGCATCAGCTTATTGTTGCAATGTGAGGGTATCATTGTTTTATCACGAGTGCTCAAGGGGAACTTGGGCCTTTTCATGGGAGTCAGTGGCAAAAAAAAATGTGGACGATTGCCAGTCTTATTCTGTAACTACAGTCTCATTCTTACCCATGTAATTAATTATGAAACCCTCGCCCTTGCCGAAGACGAGCCCCGCGGGATCTGAATGGAAGGTGACAGTCAGGTCAGGGGTGGTGGAGGAGAGCTTAAAGGGGCTGCTTCCTCCAACGTATCGCCCCAGGATACGGGTTGTGACCTCATCGCCGTCGGTGATGGTCAGCATGTCACTGTCACTGATGTTCAGCCTGAGAACGGAAAGAAAAAAAAAGTTGCAGCGAGAGCAAAGAGCACGATAGCTGCTAGTATCGGCTCAGGACAAGTTGTGATGACTCAGAGTGTGGTCATGTCGACAGCTGACTGTGTGGGAGAAAAGATGACCTCGAAGGCTAAACACTGCATTCATCTACAGGCGAAGACTTTAACAGTCGGTAAACACGGCCATGTTTTTGTTACCCCAGAGACACTTGTTTCACCACACCACAGCAGGTTGTTAAAGATGCAGTGAGCAAGCTTTGGAAAACTGAAATATCTGTAAATACATTGTGACATGTTTCTAAGGAGCAGAGTATGTAATTGGATTAGTGCTTACAGGGATGTAGTTAAAGTTGTCAAACCCATTTCACACTGTAAAGTCAGAGGAATGATGTTGAAATACATCATATTCTAAATGATACGGTTTTTAGAAAAAAGACAACACACAACTAGACCAACTTGGGTATCACAGGTACTGAAAAGAATGACTAAGGCTTGGTTTTTCATGGCGTTTGTTGACAAAACAAATAAACAGAAAGACTTATTCTTATCATTCGGTGCAGAATTAACATCAATTCAGATGTAAAGGAGCCCAGTCTAATGTATTCTGATTTGTGCAAAATTAAGCTAAATTCAACCTGATATTAGACAAAACTGATACAATACTACACTGTGACATTTTTAGTAAAGCTTAAGTATCTTTAGAATACAATATTCTTTCAGCTGATCTAATAAACCAAGCACAGCCACGATTTATTCAACATTCAGTTTTGATTACCTGTACTAGTAGACGTTACAAAAACATTCTAGTTTGTTGTGGTCCGTAAGGAAATAAAGAGAAACACTGTATAGATTTACACTAGAGTTGTCTGTCTACTTTTGCTAAGAAACAAGATCTGAATTTATAACGGTTGAGCCTTTTCTGTTTACCTGTTAAAATGGAAAATGCATTCAAATACGCAGTGGTTTTAATCTGACAATCTTTCAATCAAAGCAAGTATTGTGGGAGTTTAATGGAATTAAACTCACAGATAATCAAAGACTCATTTCAGTGTGTTATCGGAGAGTTTGGAAAAGACAGAAAAAGTATGAGATCGAGATGAGGGCAGAAATATCAACATTCTGAGAAAAGCTGTAGCAGCAGTTCTTATCTGTGAGCCTTCTAATGTTGTCAAGTTCTGAATTTAATGGCTCAGTGTGAGCTACAGAAACAGAAACTACAGAAATATCAATAGGCGCATCCAGACAGGGTGCCAGCACCTGACTGAGCCTGAACACTCAGAACTCCGTCCGTACATTTTTAATGATGGTTTATGAGGTGAAAAACTTTGGAATCAAGCTGAAGTTGTGCTGTGTTTGAGTCCATGTGTGTTGGTGTTTTCCTCACAGTTGTACATCGAGCAACACTCGTTTGTCCTCCCCGACGTGTATCCTCCAGCTGCAGTCCTCTCCCTCTCCGTACCACTCTGGCCAGTTTGGAGACAGGATCACCCCTCCTGGACCTGTCAGGTCACCCCCACACTGTGCTGCAAAGACAACAGACAGAGGACGAGGATGAAAAATGACAGAGTGTGGAGTAATAAAACTAGGATAGGATGCTAAGAAAATACAGATACACTTCAGTACTATGTTTTGTCTTGCTGCATCAATTCTAAAAAGTTGCTTGTTTGCAATGTGCCATGTTGTCATTAAGCCATAAGCAGATATTTTACATGGAGTGAAATATAGAGTGTGACACCCCAGTGCCGTGGGTTGCCCTGGGCTAGTCTCTCTCTCTCTCTCTCTCTCTCTCTCTCTCTCTCTCTCTCTCTCGTTTACTCACAGGTGACCAGAGAAGCTGTTTGGGTTTTTCCCGGGCAACCTGGCTGGGGGCGTGGCCCCAACATCCTGAGCACAAGAGTGGCAATTGGCAGTTGATGGTTGCTGCGTCGACGTGACAACAAGGACAGTTGCCGTGGGGACCAAGACTCAACAGAGAAGGCTTTACCAGGACAGCAGTGGTGGTTGCCAGCTCTCTTCTGATGGACTGGTCTTTTGGCCAGTTCCTCCGTATTTTACCTCACTATCTCCTTTTACTTAATAAATTCTCCTTGCTGGTGGGCATACACCCTGTGTTGGCGTGTTTTGTCAAGGCTCCCCGAGCCAGTCTTGACATAGAGTATGTAGATGCATTCAACAAAAGATCCACCTTAAAAACCGTAAAAAATTCCTGCCTTCTATCAATACACTACCCAAGCATTCTTAATACAAGACAGGGGAAAAAATGTTCAAACAAAACTGTGCAGCTTGTAAGAGCATTATCATTCATTCATTATCTGAACCCGCTTAATCCTCACTAGGGTCGCGGGGAGCCTATCCCAGCTACTTAAGGGCGAAGGCGGGGTACACCCT
>JAPQRQ010000005.1:32172334-32185769 GCA_037367365.1 Apogon talboti | reverse complement strand
CACGCAGACACGGGGAGAACATGCAAACTCCACACAGAAAGGCCCCACCGACTGGTGTTGGGATCGAACCCAGGACTTTCTTGCTGTGAAGCACGAGTGCTACCCACTGCACCACTGTGCCGCCCAGAGCATTAACAGCAAGTAAAAGTTCTACTCTGTAAAAATTAACAATAATTACCTCTAAGATGTAGTGGAGAAGAATAAAACTTTTGTTCCATTTATTATTAGTTTCAATGCTTTGAGAAGCTTGTGGACATAGTGGTGGTTTGTTTTTACACGTACAAGGTTGACAACACAAAAGTTAAGACGCTACACTGGTGGGGCCACCCCAGCTAAACCCCCAACTGTTATGTAATTGAAGATACCACTATCCCCCCCCCCTTTTTTTTCCATTTTGTGCATATAGTGGTGTATTTTTTATGACAGCTTTCCTGAAAACTGCCCTACTTGCAATATAGCAATTTACCACAATTCACTGAATCATGACCACTTTGATGTGATATGTGTGGTACCTCTATATCCTTGTGAAAACATAGCCCACACACTATATAACAAATATGAGAATATGTACGACTGAGGGAAACTGCATCAAATATGCAGAAGCAATAGTACCTTTGCATAGTGGCTCTGTATCATTCCAGTATGGATCTCTTGCACTGATGCATTCAATAACTGGGGGTCCTTGCTCTAGAGAATGACCTGGGTCACAGCTGAACTGGACCACAGTACCAACACTATACAAAGGGTCAGAGGTCGTGAAATTTCCATTCTGGAGGTATGGCTCATAGCAGTGGCCACGCTCAAAAGCTGGTGAAGAAGCAGACAGATACAAATCTCAGTTCACTTCAAACTGTCACATCTCAAATATCATTCTATTTTTAATAATCTGTTTTAATTCCCAACAGCAGATTGTCAATATAGTGTCCTAAAAATAATGATTAATGTCTTTGTGATCACACATTTCCAAAAATCTTGTTTCCACTTGCAAAAATTATTATTTGTCCAGCTAATCTGCTCCTCTTCACTGGTGAGGATGCTGGAAGGGACCTTTTTATGTTGTTTTTGCCAGAAATTCTTATTATTTTTTTCTAAAAACACGACCCACTTCCAGTTTGGTGCCATACAGCAATGGAGCCAAAACTGTCTTGGCAGTACACAGTGTAAGCATGAATACAAGGTTTTGCATCTTCTCAGGAATGGCTTTGTTTGTATACATAATTATACTATAATTACAGTTACATAACAAGACACCTCATACCTGACGAGAAGTAGATCAGAATTTTGGTTAAATACACAGTTTTTTCTTATTAGACTACATTATGAGTGGGGAGCTGAAGGAAGTTAGCTTAGACTGAAAACATAGAGAAACAGCTAGCCTAGCATACTACAGTATGACATGCTAGTACCCCCTGGCAAGGCTAAAATATATAAGTCCTTTTAAAACAATGTTGTTGTCTTCTTAGAGCAAAAAACAATATGCAAAGAGCTAAAATTAAAAAAGTTCCAAAGGCACTGTTAACACTATGTTTTGTTTTCTCCTTTATGCTATGCAAGGCTAATCCTCCAAACCCATTCAGCTCCACAGACAAGAGAGTGGTGTCATTCTAATTTTCTAAAAAATTTGTAAAAATATGTGCATTTTTGGGAAATCTTGAACTATTAATTCAAAAAAGTAGATAAAGTTGTGTTGTATGCAAAAAAAAAAAAAAAAAGACACTGGTTTTCACACCTTCATAGCGGATGTTAAATCCTGTGTTGTGATTGGGCTGATCAGTGATAAATTGGATTCGTACAGCCGGACCCTCACTGATCACCCCCTCAAAAGGTATCTGTCCTCCCCGCCCTGAGTCGAACAGCACCACAGAGCCAGCGTCCAGACCGCTCCACAGCACCAGCCTGCAGGGATGGAAGATCTGTGATTGTGGGTCTATAAAACCTTTCAAACTTTTGGAAATGAGGCTGACTTAAGGCCTGTGCATACTCAGCAACAACAGAGGAATTTAATCATAGTGCTACCTGTCGGTGGGTCCCAAAGCGAGCCTCTCCAGGTGGAGGTGGAGCCTCTGGTCCTTTGGGGCCTCTAGGGACCACGAACAGGAGCGGTCTTGGGTCGCATTGGGCCCATGGTGTGGAGAGGGAGACAGTACTCTCCCTACTGTGGCATTTTTCACTGAGCCTCCACATAGAGCTGGAGATCCAAAAACATAAAATGATCATTCACTGAATGTCACTGAATGTGACATATTCTTAATTTTAACTTTAAAGTATCTTCTATATGTCTAGTATTTACTGCATATAAAGAGGAAGAGGAGAAAATGCTGGATAAAAATGAATGAAAGACTGAATGACGATTTGAATGTAGTGACAGCTCCCAAAAAGTGAAGAAAAAACATGTTGACCTCTATTGGTGGCTGCAGTGTAGATCATAAAGTTTGCCCACTCAATGTTGTCGACTCGCCTAGAGCCAAACCAAAAACTGTAAGTCTGCTCTGCTAATCTGCTAATGCCTCTGTTGCCGTACATGGATGCCTACCACCTACATCTCTGGACAGACTCCAAACCCTGACCTTAAAGCTCTCGTAACTGCAGGATTTTGGCTTCTCTTACAAAGTCACTGGAAGCGGCTCTCACCCCTGCAGCTGGGCTCCTTGCCACTCCACACTGGCAGCGAGGCGTTAAGGCAGGTGAGCGCTGACTCCCCCTGTAGGTGGTAACCCATGTGACAGTGAAAGCGGGCGGTACCTCCAGGGAGCAGGTCCAGCACCGACACCTCCCCATAGTGAGGCCTTTTGGGCAGAGAACAGCTCAGCCTGAAGACTAACAACAGAGACAGCAAACAGAGAAAAGCAGAAAACGAAAAAGACGTTATCAGCTTCAAATACCACACTAAAACACAACATTTGTGTCAATGCAGCGACTAGGCTGCTATTGCTTTGTTACGATGACACTCTCTTGCTGCTACAACTTGTGATACTACTGACAGTTTGAAACTGAATGATAACAACACACTACAATCCATTTAATCACAAAGGCTCAGTGGGCTTCAAAAGGACTGTTTGTAGGATGCTCTAACAATATCTATCAACCCCTTTATTGATGATGGATTCTAGGGTACATCCAACAATTTTTCTGTAAGTGTCAGAAATGAATGCTCAGACTAGCACAACCACTTCAGACAGCGATTGTTGTACAGAGGTGTAAAAGTAGGCAGGTCTTCAATGTATAACTATAGAGCTCTCGTCTCATAACAACGCTTTCATTTTTGCTGAACACTATGAAGGCCTTTGAGGACACTCTGTTATTCCTATATGTTCAAGTCGTCACTTGGAGACAGCGGTGCCTCACAAAAGATTAAGGCAAGTGTGTGGCACCAGACGAGGCGATGATAAAAAGGTTTTGCACTTGCCACTGTGTGTCCCAGTTCAGACCAGGTACTGTATAAACACTGGTGGAGTAATGATAGTGTAATCAGCAGCTGAATGTTTCCCACATACACTGATTTTTAGAAGTAAGTTTAAGTTGATGTTGGCTTGAGGCTATGTACTCCCGGTCTCTGTGATGTCAAAGCTGCCTTTATGCTGTACAATCTTGTCTCACTACAGTCACTCTTATCTGTGCCCTGGATAGACACCAAAGGCAGCTCAAAGACAAAGATGCGAAGCATATTTTAACTATCAGCTCAGGTACAGCTAATGTAATCCCAGCGCACAGTCACCACCTTTTTTGATGTTGGGCAACAATGTTAAACAGTTGAAAATCATTCCAAAGACAAAACATTTTGCCAAAGACCTTAAAGCAGCTTTCACCAACTTAAACCTGAATGCAATCAGTGCATGTTCTTTTTCATCTAGAAATAAGAAGACGGACAGACAATATACACTCTTTTTTCTGGTTGTTAAATACGTTTCTAACAGCAGCAGCAAATTTTTTTAAGTGAATTACATCTATTTTTAATGACATTTGAAAAACAGATTTTTGTTTTGTACTCTAGTGGATGGTATTGAATGGTATATTGACATTATTATGATTAGCATATGGTGCTTTTTGTTGCTGCCTAGAGTATTAATAGTTTGTTCCTATGGTGGTGTCTTATTTTTTTTTTCTTCTGTGCCTCTGTTATGCATGCGTATGTTATTTTAGATGGCTGCTATTAAAGGCCTCTATGTAATCAGAAGAAAGTACCAGAGTAGCTGTTGACAGATAAATTACTCATAAATGTCAAATTGTCAAATGTATTTTTTAAAAAAAGAAATCAACCACCCAACCGCTAGAGTCCATTAAAAAACCAAAGACCAAAATACTATATACAAGGTGATTGGGACTTTAAGTACTTCAGGAGGTAATTAGTGTATTCTTGGAAGCAGCAATAGAAAACTGTCCCATTTGGACAGAAGTCAGTGAAAGGTGACTTTTGACACAATTAAAATAATGTTCAAAGTATGGTAAAAAAGGAAAAAGGGGAGTGGCTTGCAGCCACATACACCCCATACACACCTACATTCTACGAGCATAAAAGGTGATGTTTTGAGGATAGGAACTCAGTTGTTCTGCAGAACTGCTCGGGCTTGTATTCTGTGTTTGGAGAATAAAGCTCTCTGGACTCAATCTCACTGGACTCCAAGTGCCTCTTTAGCTCTGTGATTTCCTCAGAAGAAGATTAGAACATTTAGAGAAGTTATTAGCAAGTAGGCTTAGAGACTGAAGTAGGTTTTTAGGCTTAGGCAGGACCAGGCTTAGTCTCCAGCTGGCCCCAGACTGGGCCTTGACGTCTGACCTGAAAATCCACATCACTATCATGGTAAGCTGATGTGCTTCAATAAACTCCTTCGTATTTTGTTCTCCTGCTGTGCTTTGATGTAAAACGGTTAGATAGCTGTGATTAATGGCACAGGTGGGTGTTAACACTCTGCTGCTTCCCCCTTTCCAGTCCTTGTCATATCCATTATGTGCTGCCACAGCTGAACACCCATGCATGTACACACACACCCACACACACCCACACACGCACACGTGTCAAAACATACACACACTCTATACAAACTCCCATATCCTCAGCCGCCTAATGAGATGAGATCCAATTAATCAGAGGACTAATCAGCTAATTCACATGACAGATTCAATCACTGTACTAAGTGACTAGAAGAAAAGATTTGTGATTATGCATTATGTACGTATACAGAGGATAAACAGCCCCTCAGTCCAAAAAAAGATTTACTGAATGTGTATAGCTTGATTTTTCAAACATACAGTATATGCATATCATATTTTTGTGTTTGCCAGTATGAACGTGCATGTGCACTTTTACTGAACTCACTCTGATAGTGGAGCTGGAAGATGCCCATACTTCCCTCTGGCCCAGAGCGGTAATAGACAGATAGGGTGTTGGTGGGGCTGCGGATCACCTGGCCTTCAACCAGCAGAGTCTGGTTGGCCAAAACCAGCAGGACACCTCTTTCATCTACACCTCGGATGGACAGCTGCTCACCCTCCGACAGGTTCACACTCTTCACCTGAACACACACAGGTTGAATTACTGGACAGGAGAAAATACAGATTTGGCTCGGAGCACAGTCCATCCATAGGGGTGGCCTAAATACTACTGCTTGGTATTACCAAAACTATTTACCAAAAATACTGTTATTTTTTAAAATTTTAATTATTATGCATAACATCATCCTGTCTAGAACACCTAATCTCTGTATTACCACAACCTAATGTAAAGATGAAGCCTACATGGAAGTAGAGGATGAGAAGAAAAAATAAATTGGCAGAGGTGATGTAAAACTATCTATTTTTTATGTATAATGTAGTCAATACTGTTGAAGTTGTGAAAGTGTGTTTTGAAATGAATTAGGGAAAGCTGGAGACATTACACTTGTCAACAAAACCATATTGTAGTTACATACAACATAATGCTTAGAAATACTTGCTTTCATTTAATGGCTGCATGAAACAACCATTTTTTTTGCCTGAAGAAACAGACAGACACAGATGTTTATTTCCATCGTAGTTAGTCAGCAGTAGCCCTGCACATTTTCATTCTCTTTTGTAAGTTTGTGAGCATTTACATTTTCACTATTGACCAGTCTTTTATTTACATCCAGTGATGTATAATGTGATAGAAGTGCTCTCTGAATGTTGTTAATGTTCTTGTTTATGTATAGAAGGCAGAGCTATAATGTGTCTTGGGTGTCATTACTGTTTGGGTCTTACCATCAACAGCTTTTTATTAATGTAATGCTATACCCAAAAGTCACATATTCTCTTCTCCTTCACATGCACTCTGGAATTATTTTAATCCCTTCTTCCTGCAAATCCCACCTGCCACCTGAGCAAAAGACTACACCAATTATTCGTTTCTTTTATATTTTTCTTGTTTTGTTGGGGATATTCACTTTCTAAAATAAAAGGGCACTGGTTAAAACCTTGCCTAGGCTCCTATATTAGCCAGGACCAGCTCTGGAGAAATGTAGAGAGAGAGAGAGAGAGAGAGAGAGAGAGTCTGTGCTCTTATGTCTGTTTATCATTTTGTGGATTTTTCTCCAGAAGTCTTTGTGGTAAATTGGAGCAGTTGTCATGTTGCTTTCAAAAGACACTTTTCGTTCATTTATGACAGTGTATCTCTACATAGTAATATTAAAGCATGAAATACTGTCCACCTATTAGTTCTCCTTTGGCAGACGGAGCCACCTCAGCTGTCAAGGTCACAGCTCAGGTGGTGGTGGTGCATTTATCTAACCGCTAATAAGATTTGGTGAAATCTCTGGAATAAGGCTCATAGATGGACCTTGAGCTAAGTTTCTATTATTCTATTATACATGTATTTCGTTTGTTTTATTTTTTGTATGTGTGGTTTGATCAGACTGGGGTTAAAAGTTGCCTTGAAACAAAAGCAAACAACCCCGCATCAGCCATTACATTTAGACTCAGATGTTTCTGCATCCTACGTGGTGTATCCAAGTATGTCACAAAAACATAAAACCTTTAAAAGGTAATCAAACCAGTTCTTACCTTGAAAGAAAATGTAGAGTTTAGGTAGAATGCTTCTACTCAGAGTAAGAGATAAAGATTTAGAAAATAACTTTCCAGGACCTTTAACAAAACAGAAGTTGCTGTGCTGTGTCTTTGCTTGTAGCCCAGGACTAATACAAGTGTCTTAAATGGTTTAAATTTGCATGTTTAAGGTGTAAATACCTACAATACGCAATTTACCAGAAAATCCGAGTGCAACTCTAGTCCTGAAATGTGTTGATTGTTGTCTCACATTAGAGGGAAACAGAATTTATTTTGTCAGTGTAATGTATGAAACCTCTGTGCCGTACCAATAAAACTGTCAGCTGCAGTGAATTGAAAATGAATTATGTGTATGTTTGTGTTGATTTGTTTGTGTGTAGGTGTGTGTGTGTGTGTACGTGTGAGAAAGAAGAGTAGTAGTGCTAACAGTGTCCACTAGGAGGTGGAATTATACCTCAGCATCATGCTGCATGATCATGGTCATGACAGAGCTAAAGTAAACACGATGAGACGACAAAATGATGTCCTGGGTGAGATGTGTGTGTTATTTGTTGTGGTGAGAGTTTGTGTGCCAGTAAAGTGTAAGTCTTGTTGTGTGCGTGTGTGTTTGTGTGTGTGTGTGTGTGTGTGTGTGTTTGTGTGTGTTTACCTGGAGCTCCACTCCGTATCCGGTGTACACAGTGACCGTGTAAGTGCAGTGTAAGAAGGTGCCGTCTGGTAAAGGGGGATCATCAGAGGAGTCTATGTATCCCTCTGGGTCTGTGAAATTCACTATGCAGTTCTGCACAGCTGAAGAAAGAGAAGAGGACCTGATTTTTCTCTGGACTTATTTATTCCTCAGCCCTGCCTGGTAATCCCTTTAATGTGAGCCTCACTAGGAACTCATTGGAAATCCCTGCTGTGTATAATTAATGATGTAAATTATAGGGATCAGAAGCACTACACAGCAGATATCAGGCACAGTGAGGATACATGGGTGTTAATAGTGACTTAAAATAAATAATCACATTGTTTTCTTTTGTTTCCTCAAACCATTACTACCCATACCTGCCAAAGGTGTTTCTGTGTCTGTGTCTGTGTCCATCTCCGGCATCGTGCCCACAGTGGTGATTTCATCGTCCTGCTCAGGGGTTTCTGTCTGTGCCTGAGGCAGCTGCGAGTGTGTATCTGTAGGAAGAGGCTCAGTTGGACCGCTGCCTCGACCTGACACTGCAGCTGATGCTGGGGGTTTTACCCTCCTCAGTAATCCCCCACTTTGATGCTCCAGGGAATGACTTCCAGGGAGGGAGCTGATGCTCAGTCCTCTGCCCAGGAGAGGGAGTAGATTCTGGGGCAAAGCAGAGGGGAGGATATCCCGTTTCTGGGAGACAAGTCGTCCTTTCTGAGCCAACACGGACTGGAACAAACCTCCAGCCACAGCACTGGAGCCTTTGCCTTTGGTGTCGCCTTCGTTTGTGCTCCCTGGCGTTAGCGTTGGGGACTGGGTAGAGGAGGAGGCTGTGGGGACTGCTTTATCTGAAACGAGTGAAAACAAGAGATGAATCAGTGCAACTGACAGCGGAAAAAATGTTTGAAAATGTCTTGGCAGTACTGCTCTGGGTGGTTCTGTGTCTGTCCTGCTGGTCTTATCAGGAGTAGGGTTATCTAGCACAGCTCAGCCAGAGCACAGTCACACATGTCTTTGCCTTCCACAAAACACATACACACAAGGTACTGGGCATGCACCAGGCACATACACACTCTGTAAGATGGTGTAGCGGAGAGACAGGGCAGTTAGGCATGACAGGAGCAGGGTGAAGAGGAGGGGGATGCTAAAAAAAAAAAAAGAAAGAAATGCATAGACAGGCAAACCACTCTGCCGTGCATGCTAAAATGCCATCTCCAGCAGCTTAGTTCAAAAACAGCACAGAGCAGCATTTACACACACACACACACACACACACACATATACAAACCCACACATACACATTCACATACACTCCTTGTGTTCTTGCCCACAGACTTTGCGGTCCACCCTCACAACAATCAGCCGTACACCAACTGAAAAAGTGCTCGTGGTGCAGTCTCATCGTCATCTAGGTTTGAGTGTCATTTACACACTGAGAGCAAAACCACGCAGGCAGAGGAGTACTGAGGCTGTCATTTTTATCAAAAAGGAAATAAGTCAGGGGAAAATATCCTCTCTTTGTTGTCAACAACACAAGCGCTTCCTTGTTTTGCCGTTTTTCATCTTGAGACAGAAAATAAATAGCCTTTTTATTTCTGGATATACCTGCATTATGCTCTACGTATCAGACAGCTATCATCAAGAAAGTCATTTCAGCTTCATAACAGCTTGAAATGCTTTAGTCAGCTACTCTGCAGGAAACACTTGTACTTAAAGCGGTACATAGGCTTATTAGGCAGAGTCGAGAACAACATTTGGAAACATGTTCAAGCAATAAATTACTGATGCATACTGTGTGACAATTTTATGAAAAGAATTCATGCACTCGCACTCACCACTGTGAAATGATCAGATAATTTGTCATCATTGTAGTTGCAATTAATTATTAATTAATGCACCTCACATGTCACTTCAGACATTCATTTATATTCCTTCAGCAGCAGTCCAGTAACTTCAGAGCCACGCATTTATCAAGCTTTCGAAAATGCTACAGAGATGAAGCCTCTGTTTAATCAGCTTAAACAGGAAAGAGAAATAAATACCCAGCTTTCTTGGTACTCTTGATATATTCTTAAACATGTCCCCCTCTCTTGACAACCAGCGTAGTGTACCTTTTTCCTCTGTCACTTTCAACAAAAACTACATTTGGAAGAAATATGCTTTTGAAAATATCACTCTTTCATCCTTAAGGTTATAAATGTGACAAAAACAAAAAACAAAATAGATTTTTCTTTTGTCCTTATGTCTCATACTTATTTTCTCAGCTAAAATATTTACAATTTCATCAATTGTCTCAATATTTTTGATTTAACTTTATGTTCTGAAAGCAGAGAGGAAATTAAAACCGTCCGTCTTTCGTGATGTTTCCATTGCGTTGAATAAAAAGTCCGATTGAATAACAGAATTACAGATAACAGGTATGTTTTTGTCTTGATACATCCTCCTGCTATATCATTTTTACAAATAACAACAATGTCCAACCACATTTGTCCCTCAGGACTAAAAAGCAGCTTTTAGATCAGAAAGAAATACTTAATGGATGTATATTGTGATAATTATTGATATCAACTGGTATGAAAACTTTCATTGTGATAACATTTCAGACCGTACTGTCCAGCTCTAAGTGCATGTGTCCTGTTGTTCCACTCTGGAGTCTGCCTTTCAAGATTCATATTCTTCATTATTTTCTTTTACCTCATACCTTACTCCTCTAAAATTACAGTTCAGTCACCTCAGGTCTGTGCTTAATAACAGACACAGTCTCCTCTGAATTCTTTGCTGATAAGAAAGCATAATCATCTCAGAGCATTCATAATTCATCATTCATTACACTTTTAATTGATTTTTTTTTGCGGACATCGGTCCCACATGATCAGAATGAGGGGATCTAACACGCTTTTTCACTTTGTTTCTATGAACTAGTGCAGGTACAGTCAATGCATTTAATTCAAATCAGAATGTTTGAAAGAATCATATTAATGCAACACAATTTCCCAGTTACCGTCATATAAATTTAGTGTTTAACTACTGTTGTTGTTGTTGTTCTGTTACTATTCAAAGATATTATTTGACTGTTAAGTAATTGAATCATGTTCAGGGTATTTAATCTGTCATAGTAACTCCAATTTTTACAAATAAAATCATAACAGCAATGACACAAAAGACAAGGAGTCCGAGTTCTGAACAATTAACATGTATTCACCTTTTGTTTTTTATAATATTCAAACTTAATAGTGCACCTTGGCACAATAATCTTGTTTCACAGCAGATTCACAACAAAAAGTGTGCAAATATACCAGTCTCTTTGGAAAAAATATTCAACTCTCCTTTTGCTGCAATGGATTCACCATACATATGTAACCTTATGTTCTCAAGGAACATAAAACTTACATAACATATCTTACGGCTGGATTGAATGAATTCCAAAGGAATTTACTGTATGAAACAAAATGTAACAGCACATCAGCATCTAATGCATTTTTAAAAGCAATACAAAACAGAATCGCTTCACTGTAAAGTTTAGTGAAAGAATTTTAACATTGCAGGTGATATTTTTTCAGTATATCTGCAACATTATGTAAACCAAAAGGATCAAACACAAACAGACACCTAAGTGTCAAAACTGTTGTCTTTAACAAAAATCAGCAGCTATTTTTTTAAGTGGACTCAGATAAGTGGTAAAAAATTTCCAAACCGTTGACATTTTTCTTTTGATGGATAAAAACACACGCTGCCAGTTCAAAACAGAAAATTAAAGGCGTCCAAGTGGCACAGCAATAACAGAGGGAATGAGTTCCTCAACCTTATCCAGGACAATGGCAAATGTCTTTGCATTCCCTAACCCTTTCACTTAAAGAGCCTGTTTTTGAGAGTGAGTGTTTAGTTGGAAAGCTTTCCTCCATCCAGTTCCATGAAAATCTTTTGGATGACCTCAAAGGTGTAGCGGACGTCAGCGGGGTAGCTCAGGTTCAGAGCACACATCAGTCCAAACAATATAGCAACGGCTAATGCTGTGTTATCCACTTCTTTCAAGACCCTGATGCCTTCGAGGACTATTCCAATGTCCTCTGGTACTTCACTTGACATATGTTCTTTCACGATATAAATCCAACAGTTGTGTCTTCAATGGCCTCACTGATGGAGCCCTCATCAAAGCCCTGGAGAAAACAGACAAAGATAGATTAACTTGGGTAAAAAAAAAAAGGAAATGCAACTTTATATTGAACTTGCAGGCAGGTATACGCAGGCTGGATGTGCTGACGAATATGTAGGACTGGTTTTTAATGATTTTTTTTTTTAAGTTTTGAATGTGAAATGTTTAACCCAGTCCAGGTAAATGTCGTGTTTTCCTCAGGTATTAGTGGTGTTTGTTTAACATGTCTGAGGCTCCTTACCTACCAGTGACTGGTGCCTCCAAAGTAGAAGTAGACTCTCTTCAAAAGTACTGCGTCCCTGTCAAAACTGGTTGTTTTTCTTCTTCTTTTGTATTGTTTTTTCTTCTTCTTTGTCGTCGTGCCTTAAGGAAGGTTGGTCCTCCAGTGCAGCTTATTGGTGAAATGCCGCCACCCTCTGTCCAGTCACATGTCTTGGCGCTGTTTGAATATATTCTGTTTCTGGTGGCAGCCAAACTTAATTACATCACTTTTAATTACAGTTCAGTATAATTTTCTAATTTTCAGTCAACGTGAGAGAAACAAGATTAAATATGCTCAACAAACAGGTGAAATGTACTTGATTGAAACATAATTACAAAAGAAACATAACTTAATCAGGGTAGATACACTAAGTTCAATTATGTAAAACCAAAGACCTGCCTTTTCCTTTTTTTTCAGTGTAGGCACTCGTGTTAATGGGAAATTACAGCTTACATGCTAATATATGATACATATGGTGCTTGCAAACTTTGAATCTACCAAGTCCATTGAAGAAATCTTGGAAACGCAGAAAAAATAACTCACATTAGAGCAAGCCCTGTGAGTCTCTGGGAGAATTCAGTTTTGCATAAAATTCAAATGCTTGTCTCCACAGTCAGGAATTAGCCCACTCAATTATCTAAGTGCATGAGAATCTACTTCTTATGCAACACACTACATGATCCAAATACTACCAAACCTTGGAGACACAAACACAGGCTGACTTTGGTTTAGTTATGTGCCTTTAAACCTGAATTAAATTGAGTTAGCTTTACTTGTACCTTGTTTTTACACGTCAACTTACAAAGACAGCCTGAGTATTTTCTAAAAGTTATTATTCCAGTCTATTTTAACCAATCAGTGAAGCATTTAAAACCTCTGGCAGCTAAAGGAGTTGTAAGTGGAGAACATACACTGCAATCAAAGCCATTGGAGAACAGGAGATTTTCAGTGAAAACCTCAGGGTCTCCGTGGACAGTGCATGAATCATTTATAATAACTTGCTTCCTCATTAGTCAACTTGGCAGGTGAATAGACTTTTCAGGGTTCACTACTTTACAGTGGCAAGAACTCTGGTTAAACACTCCTGCCCTTCTGTCACGACCTAATATCAAAAGTCAAAAACACGACCCAGGTCACATTTCGGTGACACTTTCTCCAATCATAATCAAACACAAACAGGTTAAATAAAAATAAAAATAAATAATATTAAAAACACTTGATCTGGATGCAAATCCTTGCTGGTGTCAATGCTCTCACTAATGTGCTTTTGTTTAATTCATTCATTTTATTTTATTTTGCTCATCACCAAATGCATGGTATGAAGCACAATCATTATGTC
>JAPQRQ010000005.1:32121461-32135537 GCA_037367365.1 Apogon talboti | reverse complement strand
TAACCAGAAATTGAATAATTGATGATTTAGGCAAAAAAAAAATGACTGAAAAAGAATTTTAAAAATGAATTTTTTAGGAAAGTGACAATATGATACGATGTTAGACAGCTGGTGAGACAAAACAAGATATTTCAATATGTCACTTTGAAGCGGTTTGGTCAAGACCACCTAAATAGAGACCAAGCCATGACCAAAACAAGAGTGTAAAGAGACTGAGACCAGACCAAGATTTTGAGGAGTGGAGACCAACTTGTCAAAGGGTGAGACACTGTCAAGACCAAGATGAGACTGGATCCTTAACTTTCCCATTACAGCAACTATGTTTTTCAGATATTACAAGTTAATATGAAGCAATAATAATGTGGTGTAATGGCAGTGTAGTAGCAGAACGGGCAAAAGTCTTACTTTCTTTGAAATAAAATCATGAGTCCCCTTTGTCTGCAGTCAAACAAGGCCGAATGAAAATGCACTCGAGGCTGACACAAAACCAAGACCTCCAAAAAGTGGTTTTGAGACCGGTCAAGACCAGCCTCGAGTACTACTACACTACAGAACAGTTTTCCAATATTTCGTGTAACTGCATGAGACAGTCAATCAAGAATATAATAGACAGGTTTTCTAATGATTGGACTAATCATGAATTCCAGCCTTAAATCTATACAAATAATTTGTTTCTCCAGCTTCAAATTAATTAATTACAGACCACTTCAGGAGAGTGACTGCGCTTTTACAGACTAATTTGGTTGGTATTTGGTTGTCATTAGTAGATATTACTTCTCTGTATTTATAGTACCACTGAATGACCCAACACATTTCTCATCCCATCATTTCTTTAAATCCACCATACTGCTTCTGCTGGATTATTTGCTTCTCTTTCAGACTGGCCAGCTCTTAGTTTTGCTCCCTCTTCTCTCTGCCTGTATATAATGCATGACAAAAGGCTATCAATGATTCAGTGAGAGTACTTTAAAAGTGAACTCTACAGGAACCAGAGGACATCTGTCTGTCTGTCTATGTCCCGGTATGTCCCTCTGTCCATTGTGCATTTCAGCACGGGCTTCTAGTAGGAAGGAAGTAACATAGCATCACATTAGACGCTGTGCTACGACAGCTGTCTCGTCCTTACTGCACAGTTTTTCACTTGCAACTTTCGGCTGTCACACCCAGAGAGGGCTGAGAGTGGAAAATCAGAGCGCAAATCAGAGTCTTGTGCATACACGTGTAATTTACTATGTGTTTCTGTCTGACCTCTGTTCAAAGTGCTGAATATATATATATATATATATTCATAAGATGGAGAGAGAGAGGGGGGAGAGAGAGACCTTTATATATGTTCACCTTTATATATATATATATATATATACACACACATATAAAGGCAGCAGAAGTGACAATTTTCACTTCATCTCTCATCCCTTGCAGTGATTCCAGGTTACACTGTGAATATCAAGGGTTAATGAAAATGAGATAAAAAAAAAAAAAGAAGCTTCCTGTGGATTAAAGGATCATTTCATCTTTTTACATCACTAGATTTGACTTCACTCTGGATGCTTCAAGTCTTGTGATTCACAGGCTGCTAGAAAATATTACAGTGAATATTGAAATAAGTAATAGAAGAGACTTGAAAACCTGTAGGTAGATCTATAATAACGAATGTTTTAACCGGGAGCGAATCCCAAATATAGCTAGTTTACCATCACATGGTGATTGCACAGCACAGACTGAAAATGAATATCTTAGTTGTATCACTGAGTCATGACAATGGGAGCATGCCATTATAGTCAAGGAAGAAAAGAAAACTTACGTTCTTGTCTTTTTTACCGGATATCACCACATGTGTTGCTGGTTTTCGTCTTCTGTGAATATTTTCACTCTGCCAGCATCAAGATTCAATTCGGATCCGCTGCTGATTGTCATTTGGGCGTTCACTGAGTTGTTTTTTTTTTAATATGTCCAATGTCTGATTCCTGCTCATGGTTCTGGACTGACCTGCATTCACAAAACAACAACAGACATCACATAAAGAACAGTGTTGTACACAAGTATATATGCAGACCAAAAAAAAGTCAGCCTCCTTGAGCCAAATGTCTTTAGGTCAGGATTATTTCATGCTGCTCCATTATGAAATGTTTTTTTAACTGGTGTTTTGCAGCATCAGTTAAAGCCACAGTGCTTGGTGGAGTTGTGGCATCATTGGAGGAAAATTCCATTACCTTTCAGCGTATTGTAGATCAGTGGTCTGCGAAAGCAAGACATCTGTCCCTTTGTGTGGACTGTTTGGATGGAGAGTACACAAGTGTTTTCAGACAGGTAGGGGCTTAGATACATGATTGACAGCTGTAATTACCAATCACTGATCAGATCCTTTAATCCCTGGTTCATCACAAGAGCCATAGACTAGTTTCCTCTATAAATTGTTTTGTTTTTCTTCCTGATTTCAGCTTGTGTAACATTTCATCTTAAAAGCGAGTAGGAACACATTTTTTATTGATAATACTGAAGAGACTGGGTTATTTTTGCCCTGACAGAAAATAATATTTCAAGAAACTCCGTAGACAGTGCAAAAGAAAAAGTAATAATGTGAGTCTTGTTATAGTAGCAGAACTCACAATTAATATTTAAGAGCGATAAGCCATTTTGAAAGGTTGTCATAACCATAAATTGCTTGTTCGTCGATGTACGTTTCTGTCCATAAAAGATGTGTATGTGATAATAACATGTATCTTCTATTCCTCATCCCTCTGCCATGTTCATTATCCTGAGTTTGGAAACAGGATCGTTGTCCACATGAATAAACTCCTTGATTTCGCTTCTCTTGGTTCAGACAGTCAGCTCTGTGTTTGAGTTAAGTGGCTGTCTGCCAACATGGCAGAGCACTGTCTCGTCCATCTCTGATAACCAAAGAATAAAATGATTAGACAACGGCCTCAGAACAGATATCATTATTTCTGTACTACACTCCCCCACCACCACCTCGCTCACTGTGCCATCCGTCCTCTTCCTGTCTCATTCTCCTTCCGTCTAATCCCTCCCCCTCTTCCATCTTAGCCCCGATCTCATCTGTTTTATCTTTCTACTTTTCTTCCCAATGCTTCTGGTTCTCACGCTGCTGTTGTGTGTTTTCCTCACAGATACATGTGAGGGGGGATAAGCCTCCGCAGTGAGCCGGGCTCAGCGACAGCCGGCTCGCTGTTCCTGCATCTCCCTCTCTCTCTCTCTTTCTTTTACGCTGCACAGCAGAGGTGCAGAGGTCACATTGAACGAAGAAATGCGCAGAAACGTGTCCTTTTTAACACCACGCTTGCAAAAACACTGTAAAGAACGAGGAATAACATTAAGGGAATCACACTTACTAAATCACAACCAGGCTGAGTGGTGGATGCATGAAAAGAGATGCAGGCAGCAAAATGGAAACGGCCATCAATTAAAAAGAAATGGAAAAGCGGGCCATTATGTTTGTAGAGACCACAGAGAAACCAAGTTTAACAGGGGTAATTGCTGACGAGCGGGGAAACCAGAACAAAAACAGACAACAGCAACAATAGATAAACAACAGCAGGCACCCACTCTTTTTTTTTTTTCTCCTTTGTACATACACTAGAGCTCTTACGCCACACAATGCCATACAAAAGCTGCTGGAGACAATATTTTAGGTCACTGAGCAGAGCAATTTACACACTGAGCTCTGGTTCCATCCACGGCCTGTCTCAGACATAAATTTAACCAAAAAAAAACCCTCTTCAATATTAGCTCCAGGACAAAAGCACAATGCATTTATTTCCCTCATAGGTCCAACCTCCTCCTCACACACACATACACACACACACTCCGTCATCTCAGTGTACGACGCCCCGAGGCAGCTGAGATTTGCTAAAGTGGAGATCCTCTACCGCAACTCTATTGTTAAGGTTTCCTAACAAGCCACATTTGGCTACACTGGCCTGCAGCAGTCAGATAACACACAATGAGAGAGTTATAGCCAACGTTTGTTTACCTCACACCAACAAGAGCTCAGTGATCTATTGATTGTATGTGCTGGCACATAGCAGACGCATCTATTATTAATTGTTGGGCTTTAATTTTATTTGGCTTCCCTCATCAATTTCATTAACAGGACTCAGGGAACATAAACAGGATTTATGTAAAGTCGTTAACTACTGACAGCATGTTCAGTCGCAGGAGTCAGTCTTGTGACCAGCCCTGTGATGCAGCTTCATTACAGTAAATCATACAGCAATTACAACTGAGCACAATCAGGCTCAATATACATAATTCCTGCTCGGTGTAGATGTATCAGCGAGAATGGGTGGCAGCGGAGATGTAATCACAGAGCAGGGTCTCCTACTGATGTGGCATACCTAATGTGCAGCTGTTCCCCAGCGCAGCTAAAGAGCGCTGGCGGTTTTCGCTCCTCATTTATGGGCGTATCTGTAGGGCGTATTTTCTCGTATCTGTAACAACGCAAGAATTATAAACCGCCCACAGAGGTACATACGATTGCATTCAAATAAAAATAACAATATTCTGCCTCGTGTCCTTATTATTATTAAACAAAATTCTGTGAACAAAGCTCTAGAGTGATTATTTTAATTGAATAACTTTGGGCGACTCGTTAGAAAACTGAAAATCACAGCAGAAACTGACACCTTGAATTTAAAATATTACATTTCCCACTATGCAATTAGAATTTCAAAGCTCATTATGGTCTTCTACACACATTATACAGGTTATAAAGTTATTGCTGAGAACTTGAAAACTGTGTACTAATAAAAATGTTTTTCAGCAATTTTGGGCTCATGGTGTTTTGGATAAGTCAGAAATGCTGGTGGCATGAGGACTGCAATCAACATCCTTCTGCAAATACTATAACACTAAAACTGAAGCACATCAGAGGCCTGATAGTAGCTAGGTAATGCTAGTCACTGATACAGGATGTAGTAAATTAAATTGCAATAGTCACAATTAAAACTATGATGCAAAGGAAAAAGCTGGACAGAATGTTTCTACATTTGGCACTAATGTTCTCTTGGGTTGAGGAATAAACTGATTTGTCTTTGGTGGGCAAAGGGCAAAGGTCAAGGTTGTGGTGGCCATTACTCAAGATTTCAGATTAACCCTTTCATGCATAGTGGTCACTACAGTGCACAGCTATTCTACAGGTGTTCTGTTGTATATTCATGGGTTTTGTTGTTTTGTTTTAGTTGCATATCACCCAACAATTGTTATTAGACTGTAAATAACAGTTTTCTTAAACAAAAAGGGGTTTTTTTGTATATTACCGCCATGAAATTAGTAAGAACTAGTATTAGAGTATAATAAAATGTGAGGAAAACATCAGATTAACTGCATTAAAAATGATTTTATTTCATAGTTTTTACACAGTATATCATTTTCTGATATTGTGTCTTAAATACATGTTTCGTAGTTTAAAAAATTGAACACATGGTGTCCAGCTGGGTTGATATTTTTGCAACTCCATGAAAAATAGGTTCATTAAAAAAAATTCAATTGCATTGTTTTTTTCTTGCCTAAAGAGGAATAAAAACACTCATGAAAAAATCTTGACTAAGGTTCTTATAATTCATGCATGAAAGGGTTGAGATGCAAAGATAGTGATTGCACCTGATTGGACTAACAGTTCTTTTTTACCACTGCTTCTGTCCACAGAGTATCTACATGATGTCTGATTATCCACTCCTTACTTTTTCATTATGTTGAAACCCATAACCTGGCATTAAATTTTAGTCATTTAAATTAAGCCAGCTTCCTACGGTGTGAAAAACCCAGAACACAGTTATTCATTAATTTATTTGTGGCTTTGCACGGACACTGCCCATTCGCCTGAACATATTTTTTCTTGGCAAAAGTTATTCATATGTGGCAGGGAGTTAAAATTTCATGAAACTTGATGGAAGAGTAGGACATGGGCCAAGGACAAACAACTTAAAATCTGAAGTCAATCCAAGTGGCAGAGGATGGAATTCTGTCTCTCTTTCTTTAATAGTAGAGTATGGGGTGCCTCCGACTAACTGAAAACTAAGACCTTTGTTTCATCATAAATGTTTGGGAAAAACATATTTTTTCTGTGACACTAAAAGAAAAATAAGAACTCAATGTCTGATCTACAAAAGGACTGTCCAGATTTTGTATTAACTAAACACAAACGACACAAAAAGATGTGTAATTCATAAAGGAGACACATGGGTGAAATTCACCTCAAAGTCAGTTGCCAAACAAATAGTGTGATGGTGCACGTGTCATTTGTAGGGATGTAAATTAGAAAATACATCCATTAATATATTCATTAATACATTCACAGAAAATGGTCCTGTTTAAGCCTTGATGAAAAAAAGAAATATGTATTGACTGCAATTAACGTCTGTTTTTTTTCAAATATTTTGTGTAATTGTAAGTGTCAAAGGTGAGATCTTCAGTCAAATTTTATGAGATCAGGTGTGATGGCCTTTTTTGGGAGTTCAGAGATTCACTCATCATTACAGCAACTGCGTGACGCTGCTGCCAGCTGTGAGCTCATCTGTTACATCCTGAACACAGTCAGTGACACTAACAGCAATATTTTCAAAGTTTGAGATTCAGATATAAATGTAAGACATTTTGAACCTGTGTGAATCACAAAAACAGCTGGAGACTGTTTTGATACACATTTGAGTAAATTATGTTACAGATGCATAATGAGCGCAAAAAGAAGTAAAACAGATGAAATTTGGTTTATAGCTGTGCTAATAAAGAAACATGAAATATGTTTTTTTAATATGTGTGTCAAGAAAAGTCTGAAATACTACAAAAAACCTTAGTTGCTTAGTTCACTTTTGCCGACACAAAACAAGGAAAGTTAAATTGAGATGCTAAATTTCTTAGATGTGCTACAATCAGCATACGATTGGTGCAAATTCTTTTCAGTTCCTTAAAGTAGAGCAGATTGTTGCCACAAATTTAAAACAGTTCATTGCTTCTATTAGCATCTGCCACGCATTATTTGTGGATTTGCCCTTAGACCTTTGTTACCATGTTCAATCAATTAAAGTGTGCAATAGGGATGCACAATAATTGTTTTTTACAACCGATACCGCTAACCAATAACCTCCTGATTCTCGTAACCGATACTGATAACAAACAACAATACTTCCTATTCTTCAAATTCTTTTATTATTATTGCATCAGTGGTAAAACTCAGTTAATAGTGAAATAAAGGCTTCTACAGAACCAAAAGCCTATGGCTCCTTTAAATGGACAATAGACCAAGGGTTTTCAGTTACTTACTTTTTACATACATAATTTGGTGATGATCGACCGCTGTTTTTGGACATTAAGCTTCATTAACCCTTTTCTCTATAATGTGCGCCCATGGAGAGGAAAAGGCTTCACGTGGACAACATCCATTTAATTGGGGTTGTAGTGATTTTTGCAGAGGTGAAAGTGGGAATGACTAGAGATGTCCACACAAACTTGGGTGATGATTGATCAATGTTCTCAGGCATTAAGCTACGTTAACCTTTTTTTACGTTAAGCGCTTTAGAACCCTCTTCTGCTGCTGCTGTCGGACCAAACCAGCAGCCACAACCGCTTGATCTTCCTCTTCATAGCAGAGAGTAAGTCCTTTAGTCTGCTTATTTAGTTCGGCTCGAATGCAGACTTTATGCGACACAGAGTCTGTTTGGAAACAGATCTTGGTTTGAGTCAGAGTTTCGTATTCACGACTAAAAAAAAATCCGGACTTCCCAGGGAAAAGAACTCTGGTCTGTTTCAAACGAACCAAAGGAAGTAGGTCTGAATACACTCTGAGTAAGTGAAAACACTTTTACTTAGAATGTACTGATCCAGACCTCTTCTTCTTCTTGGTTTTTATGGCGGTTGGCAGGGCAACAACATGCACTATGTACTGGTGAAATGTGCAAAATCTATGCAATTTAGATTTATTATTATGAGCTATATTTATCAGTGAAAACTTTAATTATCGAAATTATCTGAATGATGTCATTTTTTTCAATATCAGACCGATAATTATTGATGCATTAGTCGTTATTGTGCATCTCTAGTGTGTTATAATTGGTGATATCTAGTAGTGAAGTTGAAAACCCCACTGTCACTCCCATACAGTGGGCATGAAACCATTTAAGTCACCTCATTAGAGCCATTTGTTTGTCAGTTATGGGCTTTTTAGTACATGGGATATAAACTCATTAATTAACATAAACGTACCTCAATGCTGGTTGTCATCTGCTGAAAACACATAAGGAAAAGGAAGTCAGGGCTACTCTGGAAACCCGTCAGAGTAATTATGGTGGACTCACCGCACTCCCTCTGCAGATATAAACAAAACACAATTATAACACAGGAGGGAAAACAGAGGAAAACATAGATCTTAATATGTGATTTGTTTATGATTTAATGATATTGTAGCTCAAGGACATAGACAGTTGGCTTTAGTGGAGGTCAGCTCCTCTAGTTATAGTCTTTTAAAGAATCACATTAAAGGAGGACATTTGGCACAAGATAACATCTCCAGTCACCTTACAAACTGTTACAAAGAAAATATCTCTTGAGGCAATAGTGGTGAAGTTGCAGCTCTTGAATGAAGAGGTAAAATTGACAGTCCTATCGTTGAGTGATTGATTCCAAGATTGACTGAACACAGACCTGACTCCTGCTGAGGGTTAGAGACTCCATCATATATGTCTTCAAAAAAGAAAAACACAATATTGGGTTTTTCATCTGGGACTTGGTGTGTTTTGTTTCTTTCCTAGAATACTCATGCAACTTTTGTCTGTCTGAATTTCTGCTCATAGCTGGTAAGCAACAGCTTTATATGTGAAAACTAAAATATCCATACCACGAAACCCATTAATATCATCTGGGTCGCCTTGGAGACCCTAAGAAGACCCTAACTGAACTGATGTCAAAGGCTAAGTAAAACTATTAGTGATAAGTAAATTGATCCTTGTACAAATTACCGGGGTGGCCCTTTAACACTAGGTGCTAAACATATTATTAGAATAATGAGCAAATTGAGCTTAATGATGAAGTACAAACAACCTTGAGGAGAGGGTGTACGATCAAGAAATAAAACAGAAACATACAAGAAACTACTGCAATGCAGCAACATCTGATAACAGCTACACTCTCTCTAAAACACTTCTTTCCTCACAAGTGCAGACCCTGTTCTTACTGTGGGGACATGAGGGTTCAGACCAAATCATTGTGTTTCACAGCCTGAGGATGGAGATCACCTGTGTTATTCACCATTTCAAAAGCCACACCGATGCACTGTAGTTACTGAGGCAGTTACTTTTCAATGTGCAAACATCAGTAGTTCTCATCATGCATTGCTTGCGTTGGGAGTTTCATTTTCCTTTGGTCATCAAACTGAAACAAATGGATGATAAAATGGGGAAACAGGTTCTTTGAGGATGTACTGTAAGTAGGTAAGATCCTCCGTGAGAGAAGTATGAAAGGCACAGTTTGTATAATAGGGTGACAAGAGATAAATATCATTGGTGTTTATTAGTTTGGATCTGAACTACGTATCATGTCAAACAGTGTAAAAAATAAACTAAACAATCAAGGCACCAGTAGATTTGCTATCCATGGGTCTTTGAAAGTAAAAGTGTTTTCAACATTCTTTTCATCATGAGAATTTTGTGGCTTTGAAACAGAAGATATACTATAACTGTTTGGTTAGTTTTGATCTGAAGGGCAGAAAATGTCTATGTGTACAATATCCTAACTTACCCTTTAATATCAGCATTAGGGTCATGAGGATCATTTCACACCAGACACCGCTCCACCTGTAGTGGCTTCAGAGGAGCTTCAGATAATCATAAGGGTTACCTCTGTGGACTACGTATCAAGATCATCAGGGGCTTCTGTTCTTTTCTCTTTTCAATAACAGAAAAGATTTGCAAAGAGAATTTTAGGCCCATCCTTTTCATACACAAAGCTTAACAATGATCTGTCTGCCATGTTACAGCTGAAACAACAACAGTAACTTGAAACCACTGGAATACACACTATATTCACTTCATAAAAAGGTCAATATATGTAACTAACACAGTACAGTTTTGGTAGAGGCAAATGGACATGGTCCCAAGTGTCTAAATAAACATTACAATCACAGAGTTTATTCACTGATGTTTGTTCTGTTTTTTTTCCCACAGACAAACTCTCTGTGTTTAGGATGCACAGTCTATTACAGATGATTTGGTTGATATCTCCATCAGATTTTCAGTTTCTTCTCCAAAAATTGGAATGTGAAATGTTTTTAAAATGGTTTTGGTTTTGAAGATATAGTTTTTACATTAAATCAAAGTGATATTAATGTTAACAATAAATAAATAGGGATATCTCTGCAGTTGTGATCTTAATTGTACAATATGTAGTATTTCTATTTTAAAATATTGAAAGAAAATAACTAAATCAGAGTGTTTAGAATAAAGAACTCTGAAGTTGTGCTAGAGGCACTAATGTATTGGATTGTAGGGGTATAAACTGAAATATATTTACCCTGACGGTCCGGCAGATGTATGTGTCCACTAGAAGGAGTAGTGAGTCACTCTGCTGGTCTCTCATGGTGAGGAAAGCTAACACTATAGGGCCTTTGAGCAACGCATTAGAACGTGACGAGATGGGATGAGAAACTAAGAAAAAACTTTTAGAGTCAAAGAAAGTGATTGTTGTTGTTTTCACCACTGGACATGGCTCTAAATGAAAAGAATAGAGTTTGATGCTGAAATTGCAGGATTTCTTCTGCATAGGTGAGTTTGATTATACAGGTGTAATGTGATGTTATTATCTTTGCTAAATTCAATGTTTGTTGATACACGGTTCAGACTAAACTGTGACAGTTCTGTACTTGATTGTTCAATTCCAAACAGATCTTTAGTGCAGCTATTGATGACAGAAAACAGAGGTGGTTTATAGTTTTACAGTGGCTGTTTTCAGTCTAAAAACTGAGCTAAGCTAACAGAGCTATAATGTAAACTATCAACTGACAGCATATGGAAATTATGTAAGATTATAAGACACAGTGATATTTTCACTGACTGAAAAAATGACCAGCCATGAGTTGTAGTCTAAAGAAGAAAACTTGATGATACCATAATACAGATGTGTGTAAACAATGAGCTTGTGCAAATTCAGGCTGTGGATTCACAGTGTTGATTCATTGATGGTTTTGGTAGTCGTAAATGTGTTCTGGTACGTGACCTCCCCCAGGGGTTGAGACTTTGGAATATCAATATGTCATAAAACTTCTTAACTACTCTTGAAATAAAAATTTTGTGTCCTCTTCCAAATCAAAACTGTGACTGGTCTCATGTCCTCGACTGATCTGTAACATTTACAGCATCAGTAGTAAAAGGGCACTGCACCAGTCATGAAAAAGGTATTACAGTAAATACAGATTTGGTGAGAAGACGGTACAGGGTGTAAATATCTAATCTGTTTCAGCTCATCTTAAAAATAAGAACCTGAAAAAGTGGCCAAAAATAAGTGTCCCTGCAGGAAAGGAACATGTGTATTTTAAGTATCTGAAAAATTACAGCATGTAAAGATGAATTCAGACAATTTCCTTGGCATCGAGATGAAACCTTGTCACATATTCTGGACTCTGTTTTGCAGAAGACAGTCAAACATTGAAACATTTAAATGGGAGCATGAGAGGATCTGAAATTGAGACACTTAAAATAATCAGGTCAGGATTTAAGCACCAGGCCAATCAGAGACAATCAATAGCACACCAAAGGTGTTAAAGTGGGACACAAGTTTCTCGCAATGAATTTAGACAGCCAGTAAAGCTCAGCACACAAGTTAACAGGGTAATCCAAAATTGCTCGCAGGCATTTGGAGTGTGGGTTTTTATTATAATAAGTCTTTAAAGGAGATTGTCTGATTCTGAAATGTTTCATAAAGGGCACTCGACTCCTCTGTTCATCTGCAGGAGAACAGAGAAATAAGTAGCTTCCTCTCCATGACACAGATCAGAGGCTTTCATCAAATCAAAAGCATCTAACAAAAAAAAAACACCTGAATAGTGCATGCATTTCCCTGTGGCTGATAAATATGTGTGTAAAGTGAACTGGTTTCCTGAAAGAGCTGCACCTCATGAATATGGAAAGTCCATCGATGGGTAAATCAATCCGTCCATCAGTCACTCATTGACCTTTATCATTACCTAAAAATCTCCCCTTGTAGCAGTAATAAGGTGTTATTGATGGTTAACTTGGTAAAAACAAGCATATCAACCGGTTTTTGGAGGTTAATAATGAATACTTGTTGGGTTGTTCAGTTATGAGAAGTCACTTTTCGCTTGCATTTTATTGTAAATGTATTCAGGCTCATCAGTGAGATTGCTCCAGTGGACCATTAGATTACTTACAGGACCTTCTGTGTCTGGAGCACAATCCATTTACTAAAGAAGTCGAGCCAATTTCATTCAGCTGTGAGACCAAAAAGATCAACTGAATATTGAAACAGATTGCAACAGCTTTATTTTCCCCAGCACCAGGCCGGGGGTAACTTAAAAACCTCCAGTAAAAAGCATACAGTGAAAAGTTTTGACTGAAATTCGGAAACACAGATGGGAGAATGCCCTTTTTAACGATTAAGTAATGCTGATGGAGTCTGCTCGGAGGCAAATGTGATGCAATGGAAATGAAGGACAACAATGTTACATTCATTTTAGCCCTCGTAGACGACTGAAGATAACCACTGGACTTCAGCGTAACAGGTCCTGCAATCTGAATGAAGTGTACAATAGGTTGTTTGTCTCTGCTCTCAGACTCAATGGACAGTTTCTTTAATTACTGTCGCTGTAGCAGGAGACGCGCGACAAAAACTCATGTTCAAAATATTAAAAAATTAATACAGCATTTGGTTTGTAATGATGGTCTGGTTAATAGTTGATGAGGCTGAGGCTGTTTGGGGGAAAATGAATATGTAAACAAAGTTAAAGGACGTTTATTATTGATTATTGGTTTTAAACGGGACACAATCATCAATCTATGTGATTAGATCTGACATTTAAGCACTGTTAACACATCTGCCTGACCTTGTCCTGATCAGATGCTCTGTTCAGCTCCCACTGACACGTAAACATTAAAAAGTTAAGTAAAAGGACAGACCCAGTACATTAGTAAGGACAGTAGATTTGGAGACATTTGTACATCACTTTAAAATGTCCACTGTGTTTTGTTTTGGGGTTTTTTTTTGAGTGTCATTTTGCAGCCAAAGAAGTAAAAGTCTGAAGTGACTGTATGGAGGGAGGGAAAGGTAAACTAATGCAAAACATTGGTCTACTGACACCGTACAACAGCAAACATTTGCATAAAAAAAGTCATTTCATGGTCTTGTTTGACGGTTAGTTGTGCTATAGAATAACAAACCTTTTATTCAACGGAGCCAAGTGAGCCGTCAATCACTACTCTCAGTCAAAGCCAAAGTTCCGCCCCTTCTGGCATGCCTGATGGGAAATATGTTCAGAAACAAATCTGAGTGGTGATCATTGGAGAGAGATAAGTCCTTTTACATATACAGGATGTTTGTTCATTTAAAAGTAAAGATAGTAAATAAAAATCTAGTTTTGTATGAAAACACCAACATCACAACGGTGCTCACTTTGACATATTTCACATTTTTCTGTGAGAGTCAAGTGAGAAAGTTTTAAAAGAGTTGTCTAGTCAAGTTGAAGCTGCAGTGACACCTTCACTGACTCACCGGATCATGCATAGAGACAGATACAAAGACGATATCTATGTATTTTCAGTCTTTAAAAAAAAAAAAAACTTAAAAAAACACAACTTTCTTGATTTGTAAAAGTATCTTTCAAACTGAAAAACATCATATATGTTAAGGATGGCATAGTTCTATTTTGCCATTGACTGCAATACAAAGTCCCATGGGACACAATCAGAAGGGCCAAAAGTTTGGCTCCATCCCATAAAATCCTATTAACCCATAAAGATCCAAACAGCCACTGGCAACCAAAACATCTACTGATCTAAACTGTTTAATACCTGTTGATCCACTAATCCTATCAATACATGTCAATAATTGGTGTAA
>JAPQRQ010000005.1:32103118-32121361 GCA_037367365.1 Apogon talboti | reverse complement strand
AACATTGATTCACCAGTAAAACCTATGGAGTTGGATCAATGACAGTGGATGGACACACTTGGTTTATGTTCAGTTAAAGATATATTTTGCTGAAAAAGTCACTTTTTCTTCAGTTTTCTCTGTGATATAATAACCTATGAATTTACTCTGAGCGTGTATGAACATCTACATGATCAATGAATTAAATATAGGAAAATACATGATTTATACTGAAAAAAATGTAAAATACTGATGATAATATTACAAGGAATGCTGATAAATCACTTAAGAAAGATTAAATATGGAAAAAAATTCATTTGGGAACTGATACAAAAGTAGCACCAGGTCGTTATGGGTTAACAGCGGAATAATTTAAAGATGGATAACCAGAATGCTTACTAGAGGGGCCAAATACAATGAATGGGAGCCAGACATTTAATGGTATTACACTTTGTAAGTATCGCAAATGTAAGCGACATCTAGAAGGCATACAAGGCTACATATGTGAGCACAAGCAGATGTCACACACCGCTACATGCTATATTCTATTCTGTTGACTAAAATTAACACTAGTAGTGTGCAACCAATGGCAAAACTGCAAAAGAGAACGAGCTAATGGTAGCAACATATGGACAGTTTGGAATATAAAATGTCTCTGAAGTTGCACTTAAGTTTGCTCAAGAAAAACACATTTGTCTACAGAAAAGCTGTCTGTTAACATTTTTTCTGTGCGTTTACAGTAACCACAAAGGCTGCCCCACCATTAAGAGTACGCATGGACTATGAAGAGTATGCTTTTATGTTTTACTAGTGTCAGTTTTTCTTCTCAGTCTTTCTCTCACTGAGGCACCTTGGAGCAGGACGAGGAACTAATCACTGAAACAGCAGCAGCGGTGGAAGGAAAAGCTGCCGCCACTTGGGATTTTACCAATAAAGATTATGAACCGCACTGTTATTTTCCACTCCTTTCTGAGAAGCAATTTATTTCCTACTACGAAACAAGAAGAAAAAGAGGTCTGCTGTGATGATCAAGCATCAAAAAGCTGCCTCAATGATTTGTGAGGAAGTGAATCAATGGAAGCCTAACTTCAAGCCCCGCAGCCCGTCACAGACCCGGCCTTATTGTGCTAAGATAAGGATTACGTCGATAAAACAGCCACCATCGTGATATTTCATGGTCCATAAGCTGCTGTGTGGAAAGTTTGTTCTCAGATAATGTAAGTCCAAAATCCATAACATTAATCTATAACAATAATAACACTTTAATCCAAGTGAACTGTCATCGGTAGCAAGGAATAGATGTTGTCACGGACTTTATCAAGATCTAAGAAGAGTTTATGTAATGAAGGTGACACATAAAACATATAGAAGACCAAACTGCCTCCAGTATCGAAGAGATGCAAGTTATTTTGGACATCTAAATATAGAGAAAGGAGGTGGAAAAAAAAGAAAGAAAGAAGGCATTACTTAATAAAACAGTTTGGTGAGGATAGGTAACTAATGGAATATAAGACATTTTAACCCATAAAGACCCAGTGCTACTTTTGTGTCAGTTCCCAAAAGAATTTTTCTCCATTTTTAACTTTTCTTAAGTAATTTGTCACCATTTATGCTCAGCATTTTGCATTCTTAAGGGAAAATCATATATTTTCCTATATTTAGTTCACTGATCATATAGATGTTCATTAAAGCTCAGATTAAAGTTGGGGGTTATTATATCAAAAACAGAGAAAACTGAAGAAAAAGTGACTTTTTCAGTAAAATATATCATTAATTAAACATAAACCAAGTGTGTCCATCCACTATCACTGATTAAACTGCATGGGTTTTACTGTTGAATCAATGTTGTAGAAGATGCTGGTGTTTCCATGGTAACTACGGAGCCTCTGAACGTCCAAATGGGTCATATCTGATGACCATGAAAAGATGACAAACTGTATTTTAGAATTAGCGGATCAACAGTTATTTAACTATCTACATCAGTAAATGATTTTGGTCACGAGTGGATGTTTAGGTCTTTATGGGTTAAATTTTGAGTCTTGCAATAAACAAGACAAGTGTTTTATTTTGTGTCTATGTTTTAATAAAATCAAATTGAATGAGTTTTGGTCTGAAAGTACAACAGTTACAAGTTAAATTTAAGGGTCTTTTGTGTCAGAACACTTCTGAGAGTACATTGGACTTAAAAATGATTTAACACTTAAGTTTTTTAAGGGATTCTTTCCACATGTTGCAGGAGGACTGTAATAATGTACCTACAGGAATGTGGTAATACTGCAGAAAATATTACATGAAGTAGCGCAGCTGTAAATACACACGCTGAGTCCATGTGGAAACGTTTCGGGGCTTATTGATTTTTGGCTGTGATGCAGAGGATTGAGTTTTCCCTCAGACTGGACAGACGTGCATCTACTGCACTCCTATCTGCTGGGCTCGCTGCAGATGGTTCTCGCTGGAGTGTTACCTCTCAGTGAACTCTGGCTTGACTCATACGGAGCAACAGATGGGGATAAAGACCATGACAAACACTGTGACACTGACAGATTGGTGGCAGCTTTCAGACATGCTAAAACCTTACTGTGTGCCATCTCTGACAGTAATCATGCACAGTGGACCATGAGGTCAGCATCTTGGTTTATGTATGGAGTCTTCAGCGTCTCCAACTGAGGATCTGTGAAACCTTTGCAGTGTTGGGTTGCAGCAGCCTGCTGTCCCCAAACTGCAAATGACAACATTCTCTTTTATTCTCTCATATCTGTGTCTCCTGTTGTGTGTCCATGTACACACTAGATAGCTCCTTGGTGTGAATACCACATGAAAATAAAGCAGTCTATTACTGGGAAAAAAGAAACCAAAAAAAAAACAACTTAGCATTCAACTAACACTCCCCAGATAAATATACTAGTGAAAAAATGAATGGAAAATACACATTTTTAAATTCTTTGATGCAGAAATTCTCTTTATACTTTCATTTTTTCGGCATTTTTAGTTTAATTTAATGGTGGGTTTCAATGCCGCCAGCTTCTGACTTGCATGGATTCCAAACGCACTTAATTAAATGAAATCAAATGAAAAGTGAAAGGAAAAACCAGGAGGGAACTTGGACCAGAGTACAGATTCATTGAACTGAATATATGTAAATGCAAAATAAGAGTTATAAAGATTTTTTTCACAGCATGCATACTCTTGAGGCCTTACAAAAATGACAAAGCACTTTGTTCTGTTTATTTTTTATTCATATACAAACAGACTGAACAAATGTGTTTTCAGGGGCTTCAGTATCAACATGTAGAGTCAAAAATACATCCTTATTGACTTTGAAAGGATTTCCTTCAGCCTTGACTGCAGCTGCTGAAGTCTTCTGACTTTCTGTGAGCTTAAGTAAAGCACACACAGCTGGAGTTTGATGCACAAACGGTCCTGCAGAGAGAAAACAAGTATCAGAGAGATGGTATAGTACAATACACAATCAGCAGCAATCATACACAGGGTTCCACAGGTTTCTACAAGTCAAATTTAAGACTTTTTAAGATGTTTTTAAGATTACTTAGAACAAAATTTAATGCCTATTTCACGGTCACACTGGCAAAAATTCATGACTCCTAGAATTTAGGAAAATTCATTTATTTACTCCAACTCCTTGATTCCCACTGTTCTGAGTCATTTCTCGCCCTGGGGGCTGCACACCATACGACCATACAAAATGAAAGTGAAATTTAAGGCGCTTTGCCAATTCCTCTATGTCTCCTGCTGTTGTGCACCTCATTTTCCTTTTCCCTACCTTCGGAAATTTTAATTTGAAGGGGCATGACGTTTGTTGCCCCCCTAGAACTGGGCGCCCTGGTGTTTTCTCTGCCGCTAGATTCACAACCGTTGCTAAGTGGCGTATCAAACACGTGACATTCCTGCAAATGAATTGCATGCTGTGTGGACAAATGTTTTACCATATTGGAGGTATTTCCCCCCTTTGAAGAAATGGAAGCTTTGCAAGTGTCCCTGGTGCCATTTTTAGACGTTAAATACAACCATACTTTGGAGTGTTTCTGCCTCGACACCATGTTGGCTACGTTCTAAACCAAAACAATGCAGCGTTCGTGTGACGTCATCATGCATGTGCAACGAAGGCGGAACCGATAAGCAGAATCGTTAAGCAGGCCGGCAAACGATTCCAAGGAATTGAGCTACTGGGAACCAATTCTCGATTCCCATCCCTACCTCTGACACACTCACCTGAACTCGGTCATCTGGTTCAGTCCATCTCCTTCTTGAGGTATTTCTTCATGACTGATGCTACGTCTCCCCCCTCACTGCCCTCGGCCTCCAGTCTTTCACCCTGCGGCCGTTCAATCCGGCGTCTGGTCCCCCCCCCTTGGGAACTTCCTCCTGACCCACCTGAGCTGGACGACTCAGTTTCTGAGCTTTTCCTGCTGCGGATTGAGGGAGGCAGCTCTCCAAAGTGGACGCTCAGCGCCCTCCTGCCCCCTCTGACTGAGCTGGCCAGGCTGCTGGTAGACTGAGCTCTTCTGATGGCAGGCAGGATGTCAGACGACGCATCATCCCGGCTGTTATCCCCAGTCAGGCGGCGGTTTTGGAAGACCATAGGTTCTGAACCCAGAGAACCCTCACCCCCGTCTTCTGTAACTACACTGCTGAGCATGCACCGCCGTAGAGGCTGAGGGGAGCGCTGCATGGAAGTGGACATGGAGCGCAGTGGTTCCTCTGAGTCCTCCTCTGGGATGGACAGAGAAGGAGGGTGATGTCGAGCAGCGAGGGAGGACGCCAAAGAGGAGAGGCGTGGTAGTGAGGGGAGGGAAGAGGTGGAATCACTGGAACTGAATCGAGAAAGTCTGGCCCCAGCTGTGGAGGCCCCAGCAGATGACTGAGATTCAGCGATGGAGTGGACGCTGGCGGCACGTGACAGGAGCGGCGAGGACGGTTTCAGGATGCTGGGACCTGGCCGGGGCTCCTGAAGGTCTTCCGCACCGAGGGACATGGCTGACGCTCTTCGTCTGAGCGTTGAGGCTCCGGTTGTTTGATAAATGGGCAGGGAGACGGCACTGCCGGCTCCTTCTGCTGCATCAGCCCCACCTCTGCGTTTACGAAGTCCGTCTAGCAGCTCAGACAGCGCAGAGGACGACGGGGCTCGGCCAAGACCTCGGGGACTGACTCCACCAGCCTCTGAGCCTTCATCATCAGGATCCACACATGAACTGAAGAGAAAGAACGAGGCAACATCACAAACAACCTCTCCTTCACATGAGGAACCACAGATTGTAGGAGCCATATGTAAGTTTTATTTTTGTATTGGTTTGTGTCTGAACACTGCATTGGTGCTCAGGTGAGGTGTGTGTCACTGTGGGTGTGTCATCAGTGGTTACTTGTAATTGCGCTCACCTGTTCTCCTGGGCTGGCGTTTAAACGTGTGGGGCGAGCGTCAGGAGTGAAATTTCCTATTGACCGCTACGCTACACTGTATTACTTTGCCTTATTATCGTTGAATGGACGATTGTAAGCAACTGGAGCTTTGTATTGACGTGAAATGGAAATAAAGTCGTTAAACAGTCTTGGAAACGAGGATGGAGTTTGGTGTGAGCATTACACACAGTTTTCTCCCACGTTTCGCCCATCGCGGCTGATTGTTTTTCTTTAGTGGTTCCTGGTTAGCCACAATATTACAGATTATGTTCATATCTTCATGTACGTCCTTTAGTGAGATGGACTTGTATCAGGATACTACATCACATTCAGAGTTCACACATTCACAAAATTGTGTAAATGATCAGTGTAAAATATGGTGAATAGCTCTCGTGCACATGGAGGCATATTCATAAAAAATATGTATTTCTGTCGCATTAAACTGTAAAAGTAAGTCTTTCTCTATGGGGTTATAAGTGTTTTTCCTTTTGTTGATAAAACCTGGCAGAAAAATCACTTGCACAACAGCACTGACCTACTTGTAAATTTGCAGCATCTAAGGACAAATCTGTTCATCTGATCAGTTCTTGTTTGTTGGATCTTACCGGAAACTATAAGTGCTCATAGTGTCAGCGACAGACTGGCGCCCCCCGTGGCCGCTGATGGTACTGCCACTGTAGGGGGAGCCACCACCACGGGATCCTCCTCTAGGTACCCCCAGCCAGTGACGAATTCCCTCTCCAACATCCTCTGTCCCAATAGATCCAACACTCGACACAGAGTCACTGCAGAAGAAAAAATTTTAAAAAACACGTCTGATCCCGAGCCTCATTGTTCAGCTGGAAGAAAGGCACCAATTAGCTGCAATGACGATGCAGGCATTACAGACATAACAGACGGCAACTGGAGACAAAGCTCAACAGACCAGAGCTGATGATGCCACTGTAAACACAGGATATGTTTACAGTTCGGGCCGGCTCCATATTTGATGATTTCAGTGATTAAAATCATCTGACTGGAAAGTGATTCCTCCTGCATTGCTGTTCATAAATCAATGCAGGATAAAATCTATGGCCTGGATGCACACTGAGAGTCGACGCTAAGTTTGAAGACCAGTTAATTCCCTTCTCCTCCCTTCTACGCAAACACTGAATGCTATGCAAGTTAGAGTGATCATTACATCAGCACACAGACAATTAAAAAGTTGCAGGGCTACGGCATAAAACCCACCACTGTCAACAGCACAAAGCTACAGCATCATGTAGGGATGCAGTGGAATCTCAGCCTGAAAACTGACCTTATTGACTTCCATCAGCCTTCACTGATGACCCTGATGTTCAACTATTGTGTTATTTTAAAGGTTGTTTAATATATTTGCTGAACTGAATTTGTGTGATCATCAGTTTTTTTTTTCTCATAATGAAGGTCAGGGGCATAAATACTCCAGAAACAAAGCAAATGAGCAAACAAAATAAAAGCCTCACTGACCAACAGGATGTGGTTCAGCCTTAATATACCATTTAAACGTCTTGTACATTTTTTTCTTTTGTTATGCAATGTTAGACTTACAAATAACCAGTTAAGACCAGTTGGACTGGTTTCATGGTGCATAGTACAGGGTGGATGTAATGGTGGCGTGTTAATGTGGAGACAAATGGTTCTCTTATCACTGTGCTACAGTGGTGGTCAGTGGTTTGTTAGTAGCCGTGCATGGTGCCAGATTTGAGCTCCTTTAAATAAGAATTAAGGTTTATTAGAATCTTTGGCTGCATTTCTGTAGTTTTGGCCATTTTTATACTATAAATAATAGTAGCTTACATGGTACACAGTGAATGTCTGATGTCTGGGATCAAGGCCACAGTAAAGGTAACAAACATGAGCATTCACATAATCAAACATGTTATTTTATGGAGTATTTTTTTTTTTTTTAAATGTAACCTTTATTTCACCAGGGAAAACCCCACTGAGGTAGAGGTCTAATTTACAATGATGACCTGGCCAAGAGGTCACCAACACATTTCATAATAGTAAATTATGATGTATGTGATTAAAGATCAGCTGGTCACCACAGAACACCTGCGTATGTTTAATTTATGGTCCTGGTTAAACTTGGACCGACTGTAATACTGGTAGCTGTGAGTATTAGGCCTGTCAAATCAGTAAATGCATGGATTTAAAATATTAAACACTGCTCATACTTTTCCCTTTCAATATATTTAATATTAATATGAAAACTGAGAACACTGGGCGGTTTACCGAAGCATACCAGGGGTCATCTCTTAGAAAACATTATGCAGACAGATGATTATATTCACACACAGATGAGTGCTTCATATTTTTAGTAGTAAAAGCTTTGGAATATGCAATGAACATTTTGCCTGTGAAGTTTTATGTCTAAATAAAGTTACTTAGTAATTTGATTTAACTGTGAGCTTACCTACAGCCAAGTGACTTTTTATTGATGCGATGCACCAGATTTCAGTAGTAACTCTGCACTGGTAAGTATAATGTTATTAAAAGAGATAGAACTGATGGCCAAGACTACAAAAATAAGCTATAGTTGTAAAACATGGAAATGATCCTTTAAGAAGCAAAGTGAACTTTTGTATTTAATCCAAGATATTATGATGAGATGTTTAATGATGACAATTAAAAGCGCTTATGCAATGTTCATTACACAGCGACATACATTTATAGCCAGATATTGAAAAAAGTACACACCCACGACCAGCTCACACACACACACACACACAGACACGCAGACATCCATGAGGTTCTTACAGGTCTTTCTTTCGAGTTAAAGACTCCACAGCAGTTTGAACACTGGATCGAAGGGGAGAGTGGTGAAGGATTGAGTTTACACGTACAGGTGTGATCATTTAGTGACAGAGACGGCTGGCAGAAGGCGGTTACCTCTCAGTGTCACTCTCGTCGCTTGACTCCACCTCCTCCAAGGCGGCCTGCAGATCGACGATGCGGCGGATGGACGTCTCCAGGTCGGCCTGTAACGCCTGTCTGACAGCGCTGAGCTCCTCCACCTGCATCTCCTGTAAATAAACATGAATGTGAGATTACGGAACATTTATTGATAAAGGAGCAATAACGTGTTCACCTTCCAAAGGCCAGCTGTGCGTTTTCATCCCCTGACAACCATTAAAGACCTGCAGGCCCATTCCGACCCTACAATTACATTCATTCTTTCCCATATTACCTCATCAGTCAAACACTGAATGTCCTATGGCATGTCCTCTCTCACATAAGGGTCTATGACCTAGCCTCTGGTGCCCATGTTTGTACTGGCCTGATCAGGTTATTTAGGGGAAAACTGTTACATACACACGTTGACATTGGGAGAATAGAGTGATTTATTAATTCATCTGTTTTTTTCTTCCTGTCTCTCCAGCATCTTGTCACACACACAAGCTTCTTGGCTTTCAAAGTTATTGGCTTTGTTAGCTTTGAGAAGACGGGT
The DNA here is from genome assembly GCA_037367365.1 of Apogon talboti. NCBI lineage: Eukaryota > Metazoa > Chordata > Actinopteri > Kurtiformes > Apogonidae > Apogon > Apogon talboti. Next base: position 32,112,495 of record JAPQRQ010000005.1, on the reverse strand, counting down.
GTGGGTGCAGCGGTTGTCATAGAGACACATAAGCATGTATGAATGTGTGTATACGTGTGTGTGTGTGTGTGTCTATAACCTTGAAGAGACAATGAGGATTAATCACAGTCAGAGAGAGAAGGCAGGGTGAGGGAGAGATGACGTTAAGAACGAAGGATGGGGAGGTGGGTGGAGGAGGAGTGGTGGGTGTGTGTGCATGAATATGTCTATTCATGAGCGCTGTGTGTGTGTCTGCCTGTCTGCATAGTTCCTTGGTAGGTTGTTAAAGGGCATCCTTGTGTGTTTGTGTGTTGCTTTGTGCTAATAACTGAATAAGTATTGAAACTCCTCCTTTTTTCTAAAGCCCAGAGGTCACAAAAGAAATCCGCTGGGTGGAGGAACACACATACATTTGAGTCAGTAAGTGCAAGTGTAACATGTTCATAAAAAGCACTTCAGTCATTTCAGTGCAATGTCAGTGGAAAATCAGTCGACGTGAATAGAGCTGCATGATACAATATGTACAAGAGTTTAACGCTAAATCGGGAAAATGCAGTGAAGTGAAACTGACAGACTGTCACTGAGTTTAAACTATTATCCAACAGTATCCATAGAACAACCGCTATCAGTTGGAAGTAGAATATGTTCATTATCGGGAGCCCTGTGCTTTAATATGCTGCTTGTGTTATACTTGTGTTACACGTATACGAGTCAGTACATGTTGTCTTTGTGCTTGTTTATATGCTTGCACTGAAGAAAAAGTCCTCCAGCTTGGCAGCAGTGGAAAATCTCTGAATTCACAATGAACACTGCTGTTGTAAGAAAAGTTAATTCCACTTAAATCTTCTTAAAAATACTGAATTACATTTTAAATGCCCTAATTACAAACTGACTTATGATTATGTCAACATTCAATATTAGAAAATGATTAATGGAATGTGTTTCTGACTCATTGTTGGCGTCAAACATATGAGGAGCCTTCTTGAGCGTTGTCAGTTTCCAACCAACAGCGACGCTCCTATAAGATCCTAAAATATGTTTACATGTCTGCAGAAACACTCCTGCTGATGAAGCTCCTGCAATAATGAAAGGGGATGTTATGAAATGTTCTAGATAATACACCAGCTGTTGTTTCTCTTAATGAGAACAGCAGAGAAGCGCCTGTTTTCTGGGAGTGGGGTGAACTTGCAATCATAGCCTGGAGGAAGTGTTCCCTGCAAAAGTATTTAACCATCAGCTTTTGTGGAATCTTTAAGTCCTGCTGAGTTCATATTTAGCTGCTCAGGTGGAGGGGAGGTGATGTGTCTGCAGGTAGTAGGAGGTATCAGAGGAGACAAAGTGGATCTGTGCTGCTCTGGCCATGTGTTGTGATGGAGGGCAGAGGTTTGTCAAAGTAGAAGCAGTGGTTTCTGGGTGTGTTACCAGCTCCATGCGTCTGCGGCTGCTATCCTGCTCCCTCTGAGTCAGCTCCTCCATCTCCAGCCTCATGTCCTGCAGACGCTGCTGGTAGTACCGGGCGTTCTCCTTCTCCCGGGCCTCGGCCTGGGCGCTCTGCTCCAGCTCCTCCCCAAGACGGACCACACTGTCCCTTAGACGCAACACCAGCACCTACACACACACACACACACACGCACACACACACACACCCACACACTTTATTGGGGTCATAATTCCATGATAATAAATAGGTGTTGAACTTGAGAGAACATCACCTGCCCTTACCTCAAACCTCTTGACTTGTCCTCTCTGAAACTCTAATTTATTTTCCAGGTCACATACACGTGCCTCTTGTTTACTGACAATGCTGCGCCCCACAGTGGACGACTCCAGGAACTGCACCCTCGACACACTCTGCTGGAGCTGCATCACGAGGAGGAGGAGGAGGAGAATAGAAGTGGGCCAAAAACATTTGGAGAACTAAATTATACACCAATATATCAAACAGTGTGACAGTACTCCACCTGAAGCTTGGAGTTATATTAAGATCTGTAACAGGGAGGTTAAATAATCCACAAATCTATTATTGTCTCATATCAGCTGGTTTCAGCAGCACATTTAGTTCATGAACCGCTTGGGGCTGCGTGTATTTCCTGATGTTCCAATCAAGGTTACCTCTTCCTGGAGAGAGTGCCTCTGCTTCTTCAGCTCCTCCAGTTCGGCCTGGAGCTCTCTGATCTGAGCGATATCGCTGGAGGACTGAACCACAGATATGAGAGAGAGATTTAGAGAACAGGCCTGATCATCTCACCTGAGGATAAACCACACAGAGCACCAAACTGTACCTGTGCAATGAGCGCTTTGTGCTTCTTCATGAGTTCATTAAGGTCTTCCTGGTCCTCCTCAACCCTTTTCAACAGGTCCGTCTTCTCATGCTGCAGCAGGGCTAACTGTTCATCCACCTGGACACACAAACACAACGGTGACATGAACGATATAAAACTAGGAGCTGCTGTGCTAATGATTATTTTACAATGAATTATAATAGAAAGCAAATATTCTGGCGTTAACCCTAGTTCTATTTATCTAAAGTCACTGTAAACATATTATTTTCATTTGCTGTAATTACGCCTGCTACAACTACAACGTAATCACATACTTCCAATTATTTGATCTATCATCAATTGTTTTGCACAATCATGATAATTGTCGTCATTCACCTGTATAAAAACAGCTCAGGCAAAACAAAAAATATTATATTTCCATTTTACTGCCGCTTCATTTTCCACCACACTCTTCTAATCAGGTCAACTTGTTTTTCCATCTTCATTGTGAGTTACTTCACTTCTGTTTATACCTGTCATCATCAGTAATTTCATGGTACATTTCATTATTAGGTTTTATATATTTAATGTCAAACCTTCGGTGAATAATTTTTGTGTACAAATCTTAACACAGAGACATATAATTTTCATTTAATGCGTTCCTTTGTTCAATGCCAATATAAGGCTCATTTTTATTCAGTGGACTGTGTATACGCACACTGTGATTTATACTGTACTAGTGGCATACAATAAAAGAAAAAGAATCATTATTCTTGATTAAATCACCACCTAAAGTGTTGATGTTTCGACCATCTGATGTCATCTCAGCCTATATGTGTCAAATAAAACAGTCCAATGTCATTAACTTTACACATGCTTTTCGCACTAAATTCCAGATGTGACATCTGTCAGCAGTGATCAATGAAAGTTGCTGATTTATTAGGGGAAAAACAATCCATCCTCTCATATTTTCCACCTCAAAATTAAGATATTTTTCTTTTATTTGAAACACAACAGAATAGAACCAGTGTAATGGTCAGCTACTTCTGCATTTTGTTCACATTAGGTAGTAACAGCCTACAGCCTTTTGATGCTATTATTCTGCTTTCATCTTTCACCTGTTTGAGCAGAATTAACACTCATACACACTCACCATGCTCTTCTGTTTGCAGATGTTTTCCAGTTCTATCTGAGTGTTCTCCAGTTCCTGTGAAAGGGTTGTCTGGATGCTCTCAGCCTCGAGCCGCCTCGCTTCACTCTCCTCAAGCTATTTAAAGACCAAGAGCATAGAAGAGCCTCATAAAACAAGCATAATGTGTCTGTGTTTGCAGAAGTCAGCTGAATTACAGGTGAGTTTACCTGGCAGTGCAGACGCTCTATCTGCTCTTTGCTACAGCTGGACAGGTTCTCCTCTGAGTTGAGGGTGGCGAGCATCAGCTGGGCATCAGCCAGAAGGGCATGCGTCCTCTTCAGATCTCTCCTCAGCTTCTTCTCCACATCGAAGTCTCTGTGACCCACCTGCAACACATTGATGGAGGACATCGATTAATATTTAAAACAGCATGATACCAACAGAAAGTAAAGAGTTTTGTTTTTCGCATTGAAAAAATGCAAAGAAAAGTCCCATGTATTAAGCAAAAAATACAGCATGCCAGTAGTATGAGTACATTCTGCTTGGCTGGGCAGCCAAGAATATGAACCTAATGGAAAACAATGCAGCATAATTAGATTTAAGTTAATGTAACACCTAATGAAAACATAGGTATTTAGGACATAATACTCTTAAACACGGTGCAGGAGTTGTGCAAATGGAAAACAATCTTATTTATTTTTTAACATATAATGCAAATACTTTAAATGGTGCATCATTTAAAGACCAAGTTCTGTATAATTCATTAAATTGATTGATTTTCAGATGAAAAACTCTCTTAAATTCTAAAAAATGTTAGAATATTTCTGTATAGCTAAAAAAAACCATCCTATTTTCAGTTAAATAAGACAGCGTTCGTCAGTTTGGGCCTTTTAAACATTTCAACTTAAACTTTATGCCAGTTTGGCCACAGACCAAGTCCTGGCCACTTTTCACCAGTCCAATTACATTAGTGACAGTGTTAAATCAGCTCCAGTAGGCTACTGCCTCTGAGCTGCATATGCTTGTTTTGTGGTAGTTGTAATATAAAAATGACATTCATCACCTTATGAATATGTCACAATAATGATTATGTATGACATGGCGGGACTGGCCAGACACTCATTAAGTCCATTTCTGTGAGATTAGACTTCATACTAACCACATCTGAAAACACATAAAGAAGTCCATTTCAGTGTATGTGTACATCGTGTACCTGGTCGCACAGAGTAGCAATTAGCCCTTCCAAGTCGTGCTTTTCATGAATCACCATCTGCTTCTCCTCATACTCCTGCTCCAACTGCATCTCCAACTGTTTCAGCTACACACAGAACATACACAGGCAACACAAGACAAAATTAAAAAAAAAAAAAAGATGAACGGCCAGGCTGAATGAGCTTTTATTGTCCATGACAGGAAATTTCCCCTGCAGCAGGATGCTAAATGATAAGCATAAAAACATCATCATCATCATCTGTAGAGCTGTGCAGAAATAAACCCCACGAAATAACAGCAGCATACCAACTGTCATCAGCTGAATAAATAAGGCAGAGTTTGGTGGTTTTAACATTCTGCCAGAGGGAAGAGGTTTAAACTCTTCACTGAGGAGAGAAAAATGATGCCGTGTGTGGTTCTGCTATTTCCTCCAAAGGCAGTCCATCAACCAGCCACTTAACAACAGCAGGTCATGACCCATGAACAAAAACACTGCGAGGACAACACAGCTCTCCTTAAAACAAACAAGCAAAGCCATAACATACAGTCTATCAAAGCACATGGAATAATTATGTCTTGTGCATATATTTCATTCAGTTTAACCCATATTTGATTGTTACATGAATGTAAATGATGAAAATGACAGCATAACACTAAGCATAGGACAGGAGAATCTATGGAGTGACAGTAATAAATAGATTATTACTTCACCAATCAGTTATAAATGCTTATACATGTGAACTTGCTGCACCTCAGCCAACATGTCACCGACTTGTGTCTTAACTTAAAGAATACCTTGCTTCAGAAGCGACTGGTTGTGCTGTTTTAGTGTAAAGGATAAAAATCAATGTGAGTAAATGAAAGTTAATTTCATCCATTATTCTTAATCAAGCACGCACACTGAGTTTTTATTTACTGTATCTTTAAATGAGAGTAGAAATCTCAATTTTCTACAGAGAAACAACATCTAACACATACACTATGCAGCAGAAAGCTTTGAACATAAGAAAAGAAGCAGAAAACGCTAAAAGACTATTGTCAGATGAATCCTCTGTCATATAATTTTAGCTACGGATTATACATATATTGTTAGAGTCGGGGATATCTTGTTCACTCTATAATGTTTGTTTTGTTTTGCTCCCTTTTGTCATTTGAGACTGAAACAAAGTCGTGTAGAAATGAGCGAGGCGTGCATCGATTCAGACGACATGTATGTACCTTACTGAAAGTACTGCTGCTGCGTATATGAGCTGATCTGGAACGGTACATTTCAGCTCCACTAACACCCCTGCATCTACCTGTGGGCTCTGTGTCTAAGCTGCCAGAGGGGGAGTTATGATGGTTGCTATGCGGTCTATCCTGTAGGCAGAGACAATGTCTGCACCTAGATCCCCAATATCAGGTCGAACTTATGAGACTTTTACTTATTTGTCCTTATATGTGAGCTGACTCATCGAGGACTGTCACAAAAGCTAAATCTCCAATATAACTGTGTGCTGATGAGATTGCAAAGAAACTTGATTTACACTGAGGTAACAGCAGAGATGTTATGATATGATATCTGCTGTGTGGTTGTGTAACATTGTTGAATAGAAAAAAGGGGATTATTGACATGAAAGTACCATCTGTGTTCTATCAGCCAAAGATGGTCATTTATTAACCCATAAAGACCCACACATCCACCGGCGAGTAAAATCATTCACTGACATAAAATGTTTAATATATGTTGATACATTAATCCTATCAATACAAGTGAAAAATTGGCGTAAAATTCATGGTCATCGGATATGACCCATTTGGACATTCAGAGGCTACGTAGTGAACGTGGAAACACCGTCATCTTCTACAACATTGATTCACCAGTAAAACCCATGGGGTTGGATCAATGACAGTGGATGGAGACACTGGTTTATGTTAAGTTAATGATAGAGTTTGCACCTAATTGGATATTTTTCTTCAGTTTTCTCTGTTTTGGATTTAATAACCCTAAACTTTAATCTGAGCTTTTACAAACATCTACATAATCAGTACATTAAATATAGGAAAATACCTGATTTTCACTTAAAAAGTGTAAAATATAGTGGATAATATTAGAGTAAATGGTGATAAATCACTTAAGAAAAGTTAAAAATAGAGAAAAATTCATTTGGGAACTGCCACAAAAGTAGCACTGGGTCGTTATGGGATAAGTAACCTTGAAAAAATGTAACAACTACACAAGATCTTTATCTGAGAAAAGCTTTCAGTTATTAGAGACATATTTGATGGGACCCATTCAGCATAATGTCCATTAGTTGTGTGTTAATCCATTGTGTTAACCAACCCGTCTCTGAGAGGACTTGTGCACATCCTCTAACTCCTCTTCTTTATCTTCTAACTCCTTCTGATGGATCTGCTTCATCCTTTCCATCTCCATCTCAAAACGCATGTGAATCTATGAGGGAAAAAAACCAGAAATACACTGAGAAAAGTAGCCGCCAGTGAACGCATCACGAACGGACAGAAGGCATTTAAAGCACCTGTTGTTGCTGTTGTATTCTTGCGGTGAGCTTGGCGATTTCCTCGGCCCGTTCGCCGGCTTGGCTCTCAAGGAGGCGAAGCTGCTTTTTGAGGTCAGGCAGAGAATCCGACGCCAGATCAACAGGCAGGCTGAGGTCACGGATCTGAGCACACAACTCCTCCTTCTGCTTCTGCAGACGGCCCACCTCCAACTGGCTCTCCTGGAGACACCCACACACAAATGCATTACTGATACTAAAAACAAAAAAAAAAAAAACAACAACATTCATCCTCCAAGTAAGAAACACTGTTGTTGTCCTCCGGTTTGTGAAGCGTTCCTGGATCCGACAGAGGTTAAACAGCCTAATCTTACTCAAGTATACTTTGGCAGGTTTTGGCCGTGTGGGAGTTGAGAACAAGGCCGTCCAACACAGACACAAACACAAAGAAAATAAACAGCAGAGCTCCAGGTTGGAAAGGTCTGGACAGTAAATAAAGAAGAGAGTCTGTCCTGTTTAAAGTTTTTACCTTTGTCTACCTTGGATACCATGGTCAAATCCATTTTTTTTTCATGTCTGTCAGAATAACTAAAACACTTAGAAGCCAAACACTGCCATTAACATTTACCTTATACTGAGTCATTTTTAGCTTATTTTACTAAGTAATTTTTTTTTATCAGCTCTGCATTTTCTTCCTCCTCTGCACATATCCCTTTCATCTGTTTTATTCCTCATAATTTGGCTGCATCACCAGTCTACAATACTGTTGAAATCATTTTTCTGCCATGACACCATTTCATGAATCAGATGTGACAAAGGGAATTTGCACAATAGATGATGTGCTCTTTTCCAGGTTCACTAGATGAATGATGGTTTTGACATTTTACCTTTAAGCAAACCATCCTCTTACTGGCGCTGCTTGTTTTGTTTATGTAAACAGTTTCTAAAGGTTATTTTGTTTTCCAACAAGATACGGACACAGTGGACGGTTGATTCAGATGACTTTCTGACTTGGTTTTCAATGAATTTATGACAAAAAAAACCCCAAACCCACCTGTAGGTTGTGACGCAGAGTGTATATTTCAATCCCCAGAGCAGTGTTTTCTTGTAAAGTTTTGTCCTTTTGCTCTCTCTCATTGTCTGCTTCCTCTAAGGCCTGAGTCAACTCATTGTCAAACCTGTACAAACACACAATAGGTAGGGGTTTAAGATAAACTGCTACATTTTACTGCATTTCTGATATTTTTAATCAGCTTAAAGTAGACTGAACACCATGAATATTTGCCATTTCTGCTTTAACCCATAAAGACCCGGAGGTACTTTTGAGGTACTATCCCACGTTAATTTTTGTCTATATTTAGCATTTCTTAAGTGATTTATCAATATTTATTATAATATTATTTTGTGTTTTTTAGTGAAAATCAGGTATTTTCCTATATTTAATTCACTGATCATGTAGTGAATTGAGCTTTTATGATGTTCATAAAAGCTCAGTTTAAAGTTGAGGGTTATATCAAAAAACTGAGAAAACTGTAGAAAAAGTGACTTTTTCAGCAAAGGTATCAATGACAGAATCTAAAAACAAGCATCTCCATCCACTGTCACTGATCCAACTCCATGGGTTTTACTGGTGAATCAATGTTGTAGAAGATGACGGTGTTTCCATGGTAACTACAGAGCCTCTGAACATCCAAATGGGTCATATCTGATGACCACGAAAAGATGACAAACTGTATTTTACACCAATTCTTTCAACATATTAATAGAGTTAGTGGTTCAGAAATTATTAAACATTTTAGATCAGTAGATGATTTTGGTCGACGGTGGATGTTTGGGTCTTTAAGGGTTAAAACAGAAAAGAGCAATCTATTATCAAAGTTTGAATTGATCTAGATTAGATTAGATTAGATTTAGTGATTTATTTCAAACATGCAATGAAATTTAACATACATGTGAACAAGTAAAACAGAAATATAATACAAAAGTCAACAATCAAGACAATCTTTGAAAGAAAAACAGCACAATAGCTTCATTTACTATGGAAAGCAGGCGGATACACACCGCCTTTGTTTGCGTTCCAGCTCGTGCATGCGGCTCTGCAGGCTGTCAGTGAGGACTCGGGCATCTTGAAGGTCAGAGGTCACGCGGCGACAGTGGCGCTTCAGCTCTGTGGCACTCCTCCTGGACTGCTCCAGCTGGGCCTGCAGTGTCGCCACCTACCCCCCCAACACACACACACACACACACACACACACACACACACACACACACACACACACACACACACACACACAC
>JAPQRQ010000005.1:32075045-32091979 GCA_037367365.1 Apogon talboti | reverse complement strand
TGGTCTACAGGGTCTGTAAGGTCCACCTCTGCATGAACAGTGAGTGTACCTGCTTTGTTAGGTACCATAAAGTAATGATACTAATGTAAGTAATGATGTTCAAAGGGATAATGTGGATGTTCACAGGTGTTTTGATCAGCACTTATGTTGGTCTAATGTTGTAAAAGTGATGTTCTAATGTTCTAAAATACAGGTTCCTTCCACTTTACATGTGTTTTTCTTGTATGTTCATATTTACTTCCTGGATTTTTTTTTTTTTATTGCCACTTATGGATAAGGAACCAAATATGGTAACTTGATTAACCTTGATTTTCTACAATAAAACAACACGAACAATAAAGAATTTTGAAAAATATAGTAAGAAAGTGTTGTAATGTCCTCCAATAACACACTAAGGTTGAAATTTTGAATTTCAGAGTATTTCTATGTGTGACCTATAAAGGATTAATTCAACATCAATAAAGCCTTACAAATTTCAAGGTTTTTCAAAGAGGTAAGTTTAATTTCACCAACTAGACTGCATGTGGAAATCGACAGTATCCTTTAAAAGAATTAGGCACTTTTTGATAAAGGCTTATTTGAATAGAATGGGGATGATTTTGCACCAAATGTATGACTATTCCCTCATTTACATTCACACAAATGGCATAGACACCCACTGTGGTCTCTGTTGACAGGGCAGTTTGCAGCAAACTCCACCCTTTGCAAATGCTCTGTGAACGACATGTTGTTGTTTTTTTTTTTGTCTCATTACCATTGGTTTAATAGCAACAAAACCCCCGCAGTGAATCTGACCCTATGTACTTCACATGCAGTAAGTATTTGTTATGCACCTGTGGAGGCGCCTGGTCGATGGTAGACACCAGCTCAGCCGGGCTGTTCTCCGGACACTCAAACTCCACTGGGATATTCTCCTGCAACAGACGGCATGTGTGTGAAACAATTTATCTCAAATGTCAAATTACTCATTATTCATCTATAACTGAGTAGATGACCAGTGTGACTAAAGCGTGAGTAAGCCCAGTGTTGTCGTCTGTCTGTGCATAAAGGATGAAAATAGTGAGTATGGATAATACTGCTGCTACGTGCTTTACTCTGAAACCTGCCGAATTTGAAGTATAAGCAGTGAATTTACTCATAATACATAATACTTAATAAAATACAACTCACAATATTCCATGCTTTACACTAAATAATTGGTGACATATAGTAATATTAGTATTCATTTGGGGAGGGGATGTAGATAAAAATATAGTACACTTAGCAAATTTAGTCACAAATAGAACACATCATTTTAACATTAAACTATAATATTCATATAAACTCAAACATCGAGGCTTTATATAACCTCCAGCCCTTTATTTACATTATATAGGTCGTAATATCCTCTAATTCATGTCGGTGAGGGTTTATCATCTGGATTTTTCAGTCAAAGTTTGATGAATCACTTGAGTTACCTACTAGATGAAGACATTTAAACTGACCTTGATGAGTCTGGTTTCTCTGCAACTCATCTATATATTTTCAACATTTCTTGTTGCTATTGTGTGCACTGCGACTCTTCTATTAAAGGAGCGGAAGATATTCATAAATTGCTACTTGGAGAGGCAATGACAGAGGCTGTCTGCAAGCACGGATGAACACTGAAAGTACTGCAGTCTACCTGATATGTAATGTTCCCCTACAGAGTCCTTGATCAGTGCGCTGTCTTGAACTGACTTTTGTCATTTTACCTGGTTTTCAGATTTAATTTGTATAAATGCATACTTTGAACCAGTTTAACGACGGCCCGAGGTGCAAACACTGCCTCCAGAGGACCCATTACTTTGTCTTTTTCTAGCACTGCATCTTACGGAACACTACTTCAGAGTTTAATTGTGCAGTTTCATACATTTTCATGAGTACACATTGCATTACCTGTGCGTATCTGTCCAGTGTGTGTCTGAAGGTGTGTGTGTGGTAGTACTCCAGCAGCCGTTCTTGCAGGTAGTTGTGACAGAGCTCAGACCAGCTGGCACCTCGCTCCTCTCCAGAGTGTCTCGGGTTCCTCATTCCAGGTGTGTCTATAATCATCACAGAGGCCAACGCCAGCTGTTGGCTGCGCAGAGCCCTGTTAACAACATACATGGACAGAGTATGACTGCGCTGTGGAGATACTATAGACAGCAGAGATGTCCGTTTTTCACTCCATCACTGAGTGGAAAAACAAACCAACAGGTGGCCACTATGACTAATGATGCTAAGATACAAAATAACATGCTGTTCACTTTTAATATCCTTCAGCCAAATATAGTGGAAGATTCTGTAGAATGTTACTGCCCCATAGGCCTTATAGGGGACCTATTTTCAGTTGGCTTCTGCTCCATGCCAAGATGCCTCCACAGTATAAATTTGGTGCAGATATCTCAATGCATTCTTCAGATAATGTGATTATGTCGTTGAATGGATAGATAGATGGACAGATGATAAAATGATTACAATACCACTCTGGCCAGACTTGGCTGAGGTGTTAAAAACTGTAGTGAAAAAGTAAAATCCATCCAATGCAGTGTGAAAACGATGCTCATATAATCAGCATTGGCTTAATTAAATGTAGGTACATGGATTATATGTAAGCCAATCTGTATCGAGGTCCTTAAATGAATTTTTTAATGGCATTTCAGACACTCGATGGTCTGGCATCACGGCCATCGTGAGACCATTTACAGGCCTCTATACCTGTTAATGAGTGAGACTATGGCACAAAACAGTTCCTCATAGAGTCCAGCAGCCATCCCATCAACACACTGCACAGCTGTCAGCCTGGGCCCTGCTCAGAAAAAAAGAAAGAATGCATCAAACAAGGGTTAAATATGGTTTTCTGCTTCTGTGTGTTTACATGTAAATATTTGGTGTAAAATACAGTTTGTCATCTTTTCATGGTCATCAGATATGATCCATTTGGACGTTCAGAGGCACCGTAGTTACCGTGGAAGCACAGTCATCTTCTGCAACAGTGACTGGAAATGCTTGGTTTATGTTCAATTAATGATAGATTTTACTGGAAAAGTCACTTTTTCTGCAGTTTTCTCTGTTTTTGATATAATAACCCTCAACTGAGCTTTTACCAACATCTTCATGATCAGTAAATTAAATACAAGAAAATACCTGATTTATACTGTTAAAATACAGAATACAGAGTATAGTATTATAAATAAATGGTGATGAATCACTTAAGAAAGGTTAGATTTAGAGAAAATTCCATTGGGAACTGACATAAGTAGCACTGGTTCTTTATGGGTTAATCTGAATGAACCTAACATACAGCTGGAGTCCAGCCTTTTTATCCTGTTTTCAGTCTGCATGTCAGTTCCTTGTAACAGCTGTCAAAGACCTGCTCTGTCTTTGGTTTAAGACTCGAAACTTGATGTTTTATCGCCATGGTTCCCAGTCACCATCTGCGTGTATGTGTCTGACTCACCCTCCTCTGACTCTGCAGAGGTGCTCCTCTCTCTGCTGCCTCCAGTGGCTCTCTGCAGCAGCTGTCGTAAGTGATGTTTGAAGACAGCAGTGTGCAGATCCTCCCCTTCACACCCCAGCACGCCGCTGGCCACCTGAGCACTGTCAAAATTCACAAACTGCCTCCTACCCACTGTGCAAAAGGAAAAGAAAGTAATGGACGTGATGACTTTATTTCAACAATGACTATATCATGGAGAAGTTGCATGGTCTCAACTACTGTTATAGTTTACAGTATCTTCAGATATGAAAACTCTGTTAAAAACTGGTGATCAGCTTGAACAAAGTAGTGGCAAAACAACATTTCCCATTTAAGGGGGCACTCTATAAAGCACATATCTCTACCAAGGTCCTAAGGTGCAATGTTAGGGAAATTCCAGGCTCTTTTTACAGACGGTCTCTAAACTATAAGCGGTTTGACCTTGGCCCATACCAGACCCAATATACTATACACCTTCCTTCTGCTGTTCTCACCCCGCGACACAAATCAAAACACCAAATATAAATAGAGATGACCTGACACCCATTCATGCCTCTGGGGCAAAGCAAAACCACTTTTCAAAGCTCCAGTGTCCAGCAATAGAATTGCTTTTGACAGAATCCAAACAGAGATTAGTAATTTAAGGTGTCAATAACATATTTAACCCCTGACCTCTCTGAAAACGTTGCTGAGTGTCCAAGTCTACCCAATTACAAGGAAATTTTTCAACAACTTGAAAATAGAACTCAGAAAAGTAGCTACAATTCTTGTTTCCTCTCAAACCAGATGAATTACAATATACTGAGAGGTGATGGTGGAATATTTGTCCCATGATGCCAAGAAAAATCAAGCACTGCAGATTTTACTGTGAATCTAACTTTTGAGATTCAATTCGTTACCTGTGATGTATGCAGTTCTTTTTTGTAATGTTGTGTGTACAATGGATTATTCTGCATCCTGCAAACATTAGTCCAAACAAATACCACAAATGTGCACAAACTAAATCAATATCGCACACTATTTTAGGAGGTAAATATTGATGCAAAAAGGCACCTGCTTCTTCTGTTGTTTTTACACAATGATAAAAAAATATTAACTTGATATTTGCAAAAATACTATATTGACCTCATTTGACCTAATTTTAGCATCTTTTTTACTATTTTTTTTTTCCACCTTACACATTCCTTGTCAATTTTATGGCTCTGATAAAACTAGAATAAACAACAGAATACACTTAGCCCTGTAAATAATCAATAATACAACAACCAAAGACACACACACACACGCACTAAAGGAGACACTGACCTTATTTAAGCCAGAATTCATTTTTTGCCAAAAACATATGCAACAGTTCATTTACAGTAGTTCCATAGATACAGATTTTTTCTTTTGTCCTCCTTGTTGGGATGATGCAAAGTGAATGTGTGTATATGTTTGTCAGACTCATTAAGTGTTTGTGGTGACAATGAATCAGTGTTACCTTTACAGGCCCCGGCAGCTCCCAGATGGTAAATACCAGCCAGAACATGCCATATCGCCTTCTGCTCGCTGGCTGAGAAGCCCAGCGTTTCCATGGCAGTCAGCAGCTTGGTGAAGGCGACGGACGCACACTGTTTCTCCTCAACCTACGGACAGAAAGGGAGGAGGGATGGGCTGTCTATTCTGTCTCTGAAATCAGCTATTTAATAAGGTGGAGGAACGGCTGAGTCATATCTCGTCTCCTTTCAGAGCCTGAAACTCTCCACATTCTTCAGAAATCCTTTTCTCTCTTTTTAGATTTTTATTCCCCCAATACTTCAGCCTCACACAAACATGCGGTCAAACGCTGCAAAAATATTACTAGTATCATCTTCTTATAAAAAATACTGAATATTGTAGTCACAGATGTGTGCACTTGCTCTCTTAAATTTCAGGTGATCTTATCTGAAGCTGTTAAACTCTCTTTAAGTGACTGTGGAGACAGGGGCCAGAAAAACATCAATAACAATGAAGGGAACAACTTAAGTGCATCTCCTATCAGCAAAGGGGAGAGTTAAACCATTGTTCTACAAGTACATTATCCAAAGACGTGATGGAAGTCAAGGTTTAAGTCAAACTCTGATAAATTTTATATCTTAAAGGATAACCCCAGCAGGAAAATATTGCAGTAATTTAATTCTGCAATGAACACATTGGGATAAAGTCTTGGCCTAATAAGATAAACAAGTATGATATTTTAATACAGCATGATATGATACGATATGAGATATATATAGCTATATATCTATATCTATATAGATATATATCTATAGATAGATAGATAGATAGATAGATATATGATGTGATGTGATGTGAAGTGATATGATATGATATGATATGATATGATGCGCTGCGATGCATTGCAATGTGATGCGATGCAATACGACACGATACAATATAATGCAATGCTGTGCGATACAATACGATATAATGTGATGTCATACAATACAATATGAAATGCTACGATATGAACATCACTAAATACAACTAATTCATAATGCACTTTTGGTCAATGTTATTCTGACCCTGTGTTGTAATCCTCGTGATACCACACAGGATTTAGTATAACATAGTACTGCACATGATTCAGCCTTGCATGTTAGTAGCTGCTCATGGACAGTGTCTTTGACTGCACATACTACTGTTATGCACCTTGTGACTGGAATGTAAACAAAACTGAAACTAAGGGTTCAGGTAGACATTCCAGGTGTGCATGAGTATGGAAACATGGGCAGGTCAATCTTAGATTTCTACCTGTATTGATTTTGAGCATAAAATGAATGAATCAGTCAGCTTGATCACTGTTGGACTTTTTTGGTGGTGTGTGTCTGCGCGCCCTGCAAAACTACAACCTACTCTTACCCACAATGCTTCTCTCTATCTACTGTAGACTCAGAGAGAAACATGTATCGGTTCAAGCTCAAGTCTGACTACTTTTGTAAGCTGTGTAAAAGTCACAAATTAGTTGTAAAGTCTCCAGTGTCTTAAGTTGCATGACAGTGAGTCTACACTGCTGACAGTCAGACCTGATGTTACACTTACTGTACCTTGGAGGGGTGAACAATACCAAAAGAGTTGGCCTCAGGAAGCTGGTGCAGCTGCAGCTCAGTCCTGTCACAGGCATGCAGGAAGTGATGAAGGATTAGTGACGGGGAATATCTTCAGAGGATGCAAACTGTCAAAACTGTAGCGAACATGAGAATAAGAGCTTCAGTCAAATCAGCGAAATGTAACAAAGAGAATACGTCAGTACCTCATCTCTGTGCTGAGTCCTGCCAGCATCTGGGAGAACACCAGGAAATTACTCTCTCCTTGAGTTTTCTGACAGACTTTCCATTTGTCCAGCATCATAGTCTGATGAAGAGGAGGGAGATTTAGAGCAGAAGGTGGAGGGGTAGAAGACTGCATGCAAACATGATCGCCACTGCTGGTATGTGTGTTGTGTGTTCATGCCTGTAGGTGTCCAGCAGCTGCCTGTCCGGCGTGGTTAAAATCCAGGGAGAAAATCATGGCAAATCGAGATGAAGCGTCACTGTGGGCGGAGCTCACGCATCCAAAAGACCTCAGAATGGTGAACATCGCCTGCACTCGCTCAACTGTGGAGCGAAGACAACAAATACAACTTATCTTCTGTTCAATAACGTACCTGACCGTGGCTCAGGGTCCGGCTGCTGTACTCACCGCTGATGTTCTCTCCAGTCGTACCGGCTTGTTTGAGGAGAGCGTGAGTGAAGGCCTGGCATGCAGTGGTCTTTCCAGTCCCACTGCGTCCCACTGCACATACACTGTGGTCTCTCCTGGTGCCAACCATGGACACGTACACCCGTTTGACAAGGGCAGCCAGAGCAGGAGGAGCGTCCCACACTGACTCGCCACGCCGGGACTTGGGTGTCTGAAAAGTAAATAAATAAATAAATAAATAAATAGAACATAGGAGAACACAGACCATATGGTTGGTCTTTATGATATTGAACAATTGGGAGAAATACTATGATTATCATTTACACACCACTGGATAACCCTCAAAGACCTAAACACAAAAAGCATCTACTGATCTTAAGCATTTAATAACCTCTGAACCGTTAATCCTATCAATATATTGAAATAATTCCAGTAAAATGCAGTTAATCAGGGTTCATGGTCATCAGATTTGACCCATTTGAACGTTCAGAGGCTCCGTAGTAAACATAGAAATCATCTTCAGTAACACTGATTCACCAGTAAAACCCACGTAGTTTGACAAATGACAGTGGATGTTCTTGTTTTATGTTCAGTTAATTATATATTTTGCTGAAAAAGTCACTTTTTCTTCAGTTTTATCTGTTTTGATATAATAACCTTTGTTTTAACTTTGAGCTTTTATGAACATCTGCATGATCAGTAAATTGAATACAGATAAATACCTGAGTTTCACTGAAAAATGCAAAATACAGAGAATAATATTTTAATAAATGATAATAAATGACAGAGGAAGGATTAACTGTAGAGAAAACCCCATGAGGAAGCCAATATAAATATAGTTCTTCTATCAAACTCCTCACTTTTGTTTCGAACGTTTCTTCTAAAAAATAAAAAATGTCCCCCTAACGCAACATGACTCACTAATTCGCCTTCCTAACTCAGTACAACGTGAGGCTGTGACCCTGGTCCAGATCCATCCGGCCACACCAATTAGAGGCCCCGCAGATGTACCCACCCTTTAACCAAATACTGAGGCTCAGAGATACATGGAAGAATTAGAAATAAGCAATACAGACAGCAGCCCTGCACACTGCGATGAGGTGAAACTAATGACATTAACAGTGCTTGTTATATTACACAGCCCGTCTTCATGGAAACTGTCCAGATTAATGTCACCGAATACACCTGTACTATGTCTGCCACAGCACGCCATTAGTTAGCATCAAGCAGCCATGCTACATCTGTCTGTACTTTATATACTTCCTCACGTTTACCTGTAAATAACCTCAGATTCTACTTTATAAGAATTTATAAATTTATGAAGTTAAACCAATATACAGTTAATGTGTGTACATAACCATTGCTGTTTATGTATATTTTTACACATTGGTGTGCTACTGCTAGCTCATTCTGCTTTCCTTGTACTATATAAATGTACACTTATAAATACCTGTCTATATTTTCTCAACTTAAAATGATTAAAGTATATACTTAGGCAGTTTTTCTAAATTGCTAGCTACTAAAAACAACTTTAAGTTTGCCTGTTTATTTATTTCCATAACATGAATAGTCTCGTAATGGAAAGTATTAGTAATTACTATCTATTTATTTATTAGTATGTATGTTTGCCCTATTAGCCTGTTAAAACTGCAGCTGTTATTTGATCAATCATTAGCTCACAACTATTCAATGAATTCTCAAATATTCTGATAATTGATTAATTTGTTTATATATGTATATGTATATCTTTTATTTTTCTTCTTATTTTGTCTGATTTCAGCTCCTTCAATTTAAGTGCTTTTTCTAATTTCTTTATTCCTTTATGACAGTAAACTGAATGTATACTGTTGCCCATAACATTTCAATGTAATATTTTTACTTCTTTTCATAAAATGATGAAATGATGTGATGTGTCTGAAAATGAAATGATTATAATCTTATGGGCAACAGTGCACTAGGGCTGTGGACAAAACAAGACATTTGAGGATGTAATTCTGAACTTTTGGAAACACTGATCAACATTATTCCCCATTATTAGACATTTTTTAGACCACAAAAACTCATCAATAAATCCAGAATAAACCCTCAGATTAATCAACAATAAAAATAATCATTACTTAGAGCCCTATAGTCTAAAAAAATATAAACCTGTGGCTCCTTAAAGTAGATGTTCAAAAACATGAAGAACACATGGAATCCTACCAATACAGTGTGTGTCATGTGCAAAATTAGAGGCTGGTGCTTTGTTAATTTTCAATCAAATTAGTATTTTGGAAATAACACATCCTAATTATTCAAATAATAAAAATATCATACATACATGAACCCAATTGCATTATTGCAAATAGAAAGTACCAAATCATAAGTGGAGTACATGGAAGGTGCTCCATTGTTTTTTTTTCTCTTTCAGATTAAAAACAAAAATACTTCTCTTGATTGTAAAGGTTGTCTACACCTGATATAAAGATTTAAGGTGTTGTTATGTTAGGCTTAGTTTTTCTGTTTGTTTTAGCTTAAATAGTGTTAGTTTGGTTTTTTTTACAGACACAGACAGAGCACTCTGAACAGCTG
This sequence comes from Apogon talboti, assembly GCA_037367365.1. NCBI lineage: Eukaryota > Metazoa > Chordata > Actinopteri > Kurtiformes > Apogonidae > Apogon > Apogon talboti. The sequence continues at coordinate 32,082,231 of JAPQRQ010000005.1, read as the reverse complement.
AAACCCCTTTTCAGTTGACTAAATCACCTAAAGGCTGAGAGCAGCTGACGGCTAAAAGACCTTATGCAAAGAGACACAAGGGATGAGCCTGACAGTTGGATGACGTGTTCGGCCTCACCTTGCTGTGGGCCTGTAATGGAGGCCAGAAGTTGACCAAGTTGGGTCCTGCGTGCGTGAGCGGCATGTTGGCTTTGGCTCGGCCGCTCAGAGTGTGCAGAACTCCGCATTCGTTAACGCTCTGGAGGTCGCTCAGGTCCTCACACAGATCCAGCTCCGGTGGGTTGCACTGTGGATGATGAGGGACGAGAGATGCTGTCAGTTCCACAGAAAGTGTTAAGAGCAGATGGAAAGAAATCCTGCAGGACAAGGACTGAGCTACCTTCTCAATTTCATACTCCGTAACATCATGCAGCGACCCATCTGTCTGCAGGCGGACCCTCACTTTGCCTTCTGGGAGCTCAGGTGTGCCTTCGTCTGGCTTCAGCTGAGTGGCTATAAAACAAACGCTCAGATAAAAATCCCTCACATTCACAGTGACATATCATGCGCTGTCAAAACTACAGAGCTTTTAATTAACCACAAGAGTCTGAAAAGTGTCAGGTCCGATCCTGTTTGCTGTCAGCATGAAGGCCTCTGTGCAGGCTTTAATCGGAATTCTGTGATCGGTGGATATAAAGGAGCGGGGTCGAGGTCAGGGGTTGAGTGGCATTAAGACGGTCTCATTGGATTATTACAGCTCTGATGCATAAACATATGGATATGAGGACGCTGGTAGAGTAAAATAAAGCCAGCAGATGGACGGTGAGATCTGACCACATATGGATCACCATCAGGAGAGATATCATGACTCTGCTCTGACTAATATGTAACATAATATGAAGGTACTCCAGCGGAAGAGCAGATTACTGGAGATTGCGATTGGATTATCAGAGGACTCTACGCTAATCCAAACACATATTTTGCACAAAATGAATGAGAGTATGCCAGTGTTCACACTTAGAGCATGCACTACGGTACATATAGGCAGTTTATCCTTTTAATTACGGAATTAACCTCGGTCACATTGCTGACAGCGACAGTAAAAGACAAGAATCTGTACTTACCCAGGGTGAAACCGTCTTTATGGGCATACCACACAGTTCCAGCTTCGTACCACACATCTCTCACCTGAAAGACAAGTTCGATCAGATATGCTGTACAGTTCAGACAATGCTCCTGTGGTAATATGTTTAATCCCTGATGGTTATTTGACTGGTGTGTATATGTAAAACCCTCGATGAGTTGTGATCTCACACAGACTCTTATTTCCACCGGTCACATCTCATGTTGTTGCGTTATGGGTTATGTCATTTAAAGGTTCAATGTGTGAAATTTAGTGACATCTTGCAGTGAAGGCGCAGATTCCAGGCAACTGAATACCTCCCTACCTCTCACTGCACAGGCAAAAAAAAAAATAAAAAATAAGCTGAATTCCCGCTTTTGACTTAAGGTACATTAACACTCAAACATGGTCGGTGACAGTAATGCACCTTAATTCTTGATCAAATGGAAAAAGCTATGTAAAGCTATGTAAAGCTACTGTAGAAACATGGCAGACTATTGATATAAAGGGTTCATTCTATGGTAACAATTTTCATTTTTGCATGATTACACACTAATAAAAATATAATTATCAATACTACATTCACAGTTACATCCTCCTAAATCTAACTAAATCTTACTCATTGGAACTTTAATTGGTTAAGGTAGCGAAATTTTGGCATTTAATACTAATAATCAGAGCATTGTCTTTTTCTAACAGTGACAGTAGATAAAAAAAGCAAATAGTATACATCACTGTCCTGATGCTGGAAATACATTTACCTTTAAAAATCTAAACAGCCACAAGCAATCAAAAGCATCTACTGATCTAAAATGTTTAACAACCACTGAACCATTAACACTATCAATACATGGAAATAATGCAGGTAAAATGCAGTTTCTCAGCGCGTCATCATCAGATATGATGCATTTAGACATGGAGGCACTTGTTTTTACATTCAGTTACTGAACTTTTTCTCTGTTTTCTTCATTTTAATATAATAACCTTTGAATTTCCTGTGAGCTTTTATAAACATCTACATGATTAATAAATTAAATATAGGAAAATACCTGATTTTCAATGAAAAATACAGGATCATATTATAAGAAATGGTGATAAATCACTCAGGAAAGGTTAAATGTAGAGGAAAATACATTTGGAAGTCACCACAACAGTAGTTATAAGTTCTTAAGGGTTAAGTTAAGCTTAATTTTAGGAAATGTTGAGCCTTTATTTGCGGCCTGTTATTTTAAAGCAGCTCTAATCTATATTGTTAAAATAACAATGAATGAAATGCCTGCGTGTAATGTGAATGGAGCTGCACATGGTAGTGGCTCATGGTTTCAGCTCTCCTAACCTTTTTCTGTCCTTAATGCTCACATTTAGTCTCACTGTCCTCGTCAACATCAGTTTCAACAAGCCTGTTATAGCAAAAATGCATAAATAGAAGATCATAAGCCATCTGTATAATTACAACCATAATTAAATCATTCAGTCTCAATCATGTATTTCTACACATAGTGGCTTTAATGCACCATTTACGTGCTAATTGGGTTAATTCATCTGGACAGCTTTTCCATTGACTTCTATTAACTGATTGTAATTAAACCCTGAAAAAGCCTGTAATTGTTACCCACCTCAGGCTTCACATTCTAAATGAAAGCTGCTCCATGCATACCTCTTTCCTGTCATGCTCTGTTACGGTGCTGTCTGCCTGCCGTCCCTCTGGCTCCTGCCTCGCCTCAATCCCCTCCTCCTTCTTCACCAGCTGTTTCACCTCTTCTATCCTTTCCTTCATCTTCTCTGCCTCCTTGCGCACGTTCTTCATCCCTGAGGTCACGTTCAGTCTGGTTTCCTGTTTCCTGTCAGGGTCAGGAGTGACTATGTGTCTCTGAGGGGGGGACCTGGGGCCTGACTGGGCTGGATCCAGGCCTTGTTTGGGGTTGATGAGCTGATCGGCTCGGAGAGACATCTCGGCCTCAAGGATCGGAGGAGTCTGATCTGGGAGGAGGAAGTGTTGCACCAGGTTGTCACTTAGTTTGCTGGGCTGTGGAGAGGAAAACAATTACGAGTATCAGTAATATTCATTATGAAGTGGAATAAATGAGTATATTTTGATGTAATTTAAAATCAACATTTTCATTTGCCTAAATGTGTCACATCAAGAACTCAATTTTGTGTACGGTATAGAGGATGTAAATTGTGGAACCAATTTTCACATGTTCATGGATATAGTACATCAGAGATATCCTTAAAGAAATATTGAAGGAAATCAATTATATCGCGTTGATATATATTTTTTATATTGTCTTTCTTTTTTTAATGAATTCTGAATGTGTATGGATTATGGAAGTCTTATAACTTTTATAATGTTTATATATTTATAAGGTGGAGGCTTTAATACAAGGCATTTTAGTCTTTCTGCTTCTCCCTGCGCTTTTACTGTTTTATTATCTCTTTGATTAATGTAATGTGTGTGCAAAATAAACAAACAAATATGTGTAATACTGATATGAAATGGACAGAGTTTAGTTTTGATATGTATAACATTTTTGCGCTCTGTGCAGGCTTGGTCAGAATTTATTTTGATATGTGTAAGATTTGTTAAGATACTTTGGGGAGAGGACATGGGACTTTATGGGCAGTAGAAATAGACGGGGTAAGGGGGCGGAAATATATAAGTAGAACTTCATCCCGCTCCTTTTCAAATATGCTTGTATCTTTTTTTTATGTTTTTCCTTGTTGTTTTTAGTTACAAATGTTGATATTCGAAATAGAAACAAAAATAAACAAAAAAAAAAATCCACGTACTGCCTTGTCCTCTTTGACCTCTGGTTCCTTCAGTTTGGTCTCCTTCTCTGAGTCTCTGACCAGCTGCTTCAGGAAACCTCCTGGCACAGCCGACAAAGGCGGAGGAGGGACCGGCGTGGCCACGGGCGTCTTCTCCTCTTTTATCTGTAGTTTTATAGATTCACAAATACACAAAGAGAACGAGGCATGGACACAGATACAAAGTCATTATGGGATGTGGATGTGCAGAACGTCTATGCAGGAGACAAAGACCAAAAAATTACAAAAAAACTACAGCTTCTCAAGAGGGATCTGTTCATGCATTAGGTTTTATTCTGCTGGTATTGAGGCTACAGAGGAATTTAAAATTACACAAGAAAAAATATTTTACCTCTTAATATATTTACAGATGTGTATGTGTGCTTTGATTACATAAACAGTGGCGGCTGGTGAAATAATTTTTTGGTGGGACGCAGTATCCAAGTCAGTTTTCAGCTGCACTATAACCACACATCACCACTAGCATACATGTACAGGCACCACTATTTTAAAATATTAATTTAAATTAAAATAAAAATACACAGTATGTGTTTTCAGTCATGTATTTTTCATATGTAAATTTCACCCGTCTATCCTTCAAACATGCACATTTCTCGATGACTCTATTGTTAAAGTCAGACATGTCCCTGACAAGTGTCTTTTCCAATGACAGTACTTACAATGTATTTAGACCAGCAGTGAAGGTAGTGCGAGTAGATCGCATGGGATTGGAAAAAATAGAAAATCAACTTAAGGGTTAAAACTTATCATTGATACTACTTGTACTGGAAATTGATCCCACGCTTCCCCGCCCCTAAGTCTGTTGTGATAACCACTGAAGTATCCAGCTGTTTAGTCATAACTCAGTAATATTAGTTACGGGCCTATTTCGTGATTTCATTTCTAAGGAAGATCTTGATTTTTATCGGGATGTGACGTTTACTCCTGTGGGTGGTGCTTGAGCGCAATGTTTTGCGCCCCGAGGCTCTCCTATCTCTTATATTTGAGGGGGTCTACTGCATACGACAGTGTATGGAGTTCCCGGGTGCCAATTTGCGAATCGTAGGATGGTGGGCGAAGGTACCGCCTTTCTTGCCTCTGATTGGCTACGGCAACCTCGCTAGGACAAAACATATCCTCCACCGCTCAGTTTCCCCCAGATTTAGAACAAAATGTTTGTGAGCTGGACTGGCTCTCAGCTGTGAAAGAAACTGAAAGCAGGCATAGAAATTGACTCTCAAAATCTTTTCTGATCAGTACAAAGATACTCCTTGAATGTAAAGTCTCTGTACTTTTACATAAGGTAAAGACTGTGTATTTTTACATAATTTAACTCATACAACAGTGATTTGTCCTAGCGCGGTTGCCGTAGTCATAAACGATGGCCGACAGAGGTAAATGCATCTACGCATGCCAGACTCACATCGTCCCTTGACAACTTGACTGCTCATTAAACGACCGAAAACATTTTTAAACTACACTTGAATGCAGATTATACATGGTACTCACAGGCTGTATCATGTACAGCTCGTTTATTTAAATATTAATGTTTTTGTAAAATTATTTTAGGTGATTCCTATTGTCCTCTTCATGTGAGACAGATGGGGCAGCACCCTAGCGCCCTCTATCGACAAGCTGCCGCTGCAAATAAGTGTAATTTTTTGGTTTTTAGCAAAGTGGAAAAAGGCAGATTATGATTCAACTACATCCGTCTGTAACTGTTGAATGTCTGCATCGATCAGACCGACGTGGCCTATGACAGGTCACTTTAGATAACGGCAGTAACCGCTGTCAGCCACTGGACAGGAAGCAGACGATAAATCTCTGACCAGGATTGAAAATGTCATACACTTTTAACATGTAAGTGAAAAACATCCACTGCGTTTCCAGCTTTAAGGGGAAAAGTGAGTCAGCGGCTGTGACGCATCATTGAATACTAAGGAGACTGGACGCCTGACATTTACTTAATAGATATCACCTGCTGACACAATTGGCAATATTATAAAGGTCAGTGGGACAGCTGGTCGCATTCTGTGCAAAAGTAGCACGTGTAATCATGAGAAAATTTTAGAGGAAATAACTGGGTAATGCATCACTATGACTCCTTTGATTTACAGACTGGAAATGAGCAGCAGCATCAGCTCATCCATTTACATAAGTAATTCTACACAATATTATTAGCAACATGATCATCACTGCCTACAGTAAAGACACTGTTGAAAATGGCCGTTTATTCCATGTTAACCCGGGGCTGCTCAATGCTGCTATTCACCAACAAAATGTCAAAGTGTTATTTAAAGAAATAGTTCACACATTTCTGCCAGAGTAATAAAGCACAATGTATACTGTATATATTCAGGTTTTCATTGCTAACAGGGAGCTGAGTCATGTTTTTTTATTTTTTCTATAAGGTTAATTTTATTTACAGTGGTACCTAAAACACCCACAAAATACTTACCACCTATCGGCTTCTGAAATATTTGCTGTAATAATTTGAAGCCACATGTAACTGTCCCTAAACTTAGATGAAATTCACTGATTTGACATTTATCGTGATAATTATTGACAACAGACTTGGAGTATTTTTATCATAATATTAAAATCAGTTGCGATGTATCCAAGTATAGTGCAGCATGTTGTTATTAGTTTAGATTAGTTAGTATGACAGCTATATGTTATATTATAGTAACAGGATTCAAGTTTTGCTTAATTAACCAAACCACTACAAACTAAATGACTCTCAGCAATGTTAGAGCATAACATTTGTCAGCACTAGTGTTTTTTTGGGGGACCCTTTGGGGAAAATGCAATGAGGCTTATGTGCCATCTGTGCACGATCGGTACTTGAAGTCATCAGGGTTCAACCACACAGAGAGCTGGGGACGTCGGCACAAACAGTTAAGAGTCAAAGTGGTGAAAGTCATTAAAATAAAAATAGTCAAGTAAAAATATCAGCGATTGCCAGCTGATGTCTGTGACAGTATGGAGCTTTTAAAGCGCTGTTAACATTGCAGGGTGACTAATACTGCAGTCACAGCGGGCAGACTTCACAGTGACATGCCGTGGTGATTCAAGGGTAGAACAGAGGGGTCCACTCAGCATGTAATCAACACTACGCCCCACTACTCACACACACACACACGCAAGTCAAGATCAGCTATTACATGTTCAATTAACACAGCATGCAGCGAGTGTGCACCTCCCTTCTGCTCCCACAGTTTTAAACGTGACGATAGAGCCATGGTGTCTGTTGTACAGAGTGGGGGGGTTCAGCAG
>JAPQRQ010000005.1:32060211-32075021 GCA_037367365.1 Apogon talboti | reverse complement strand
GGACGTCCGCCAGATGTGATGTCAGAGTGGCGTGGCGGTGTGTTTGCGTGCGCGTGCTCAGAGACAGACAAATGGTGGCTCCGTGTTCCTGAGGATGGAGACAGACAGTTTAAAAAGTGAGGAAAAGTGACACGGACAAGCAGTGACAGATCGAAAAAGAAGTTTGTAGCCAAATGTGAAGCCTCAGCAGTCGCTGTCTTCAGAATATAATGAAAGTGTCAGATCTACTCTTCCTTTCAACATGAAGTTTGCCAGACAGTAAAAACATTTTAATCCCTCAGATCAAATCAGTCAGGTAGAAGCAGAGTTTACCATACAAACACACGCACGTCATGTTGATGTATTTTTCCATTACTCGGGTGTTTCACAACCACTTTGTGTCTATTGAGGCGTCATTATTTTTTAAGAAACTGTCTCCTCGTGTGTCCGTCAGGGGCTGCAGACAACCTCTGTTGTCACATAGTAATGTCTGCAGGAAAGAGTTACACGTCACACTTTCTTTGTTTCCCATTTTGTTGTCATCAATCACCTTTTTTGTGTCTAAAGAACATTATATTGGAAGATTTACTCTGTGAATCCAGGAAAAATATAAAAGAAATCAAATATCAACGTGACTGAAGGGTGCACATGTGAACACAGTTTGAGATATTGACAGAATACTTTTTTTGTATAATGTAGCTTTAATGCTGCTTGAATCAACAGTAGATCAGATAATAATGTGCACTTTATGAGAGGTTCATGTCATATTTTTGACTTTTTATCTACTAAAATAGTGGCTGTACTTATCTTGCCAGTGGGGATTCATTCATCACCATGACTTAGCATTTCTTGAGAAACTCTATTATATATAGTCAGGATTTCAATCTGAATGTCCAGATACTTATGTCTCTTTACACCACTAACAAGGATCTGAAATACAGATCCATCAATATGTAATTGAAGTGTTGACTTTCAGCTTTAATTCATGAGGTTTTAACTAAACTATTACATTAATTACAACCATTTTTAATATAGTCCCTCATTTCCAGAGGCTTAAAAATAATTTGACCAGGGAGGAAACTCACCTCACTTTGTGTTTTTTTTTCTGCCCTCAGTTTAGTCTTCAGTAACTGAAAATCTGCTCTACTGGGTTGGTTTCAGGTGAAGAAGATCCCATTACTACATTCAGAGCCTCTAAGGTTACCACACCTGAGCATAAAGCTGCTTATCAGTCAATTGGACAGAAAGACGGACTACATGAAATAGTTATAATTCCTAAGCAAGAGAATATTTTCCTTGAATCCGCTAAATTTAAAGCTCAAAGTCCACACTTCAATCATATCTTGACTGTTTCATTGGTGTGTTCAACAAAATTTGTGTCATTGTCCAAATACTTATGAACCTGACTTTAGGTATGAATATGGAACGTTCCCCAAAAATATTCTATATATGCAAAATTTACCAGTATCTATTTACCACTTAACTACTGACAGAACATAATGATATTAGTAGAACACAACAGATCTTGTACATGGTCCTGGATTTGTCTGTTTTCTAATGGAAAACATAGTGACATGGTTACATACACTGAATACTGAGATATATACTTTTATGTTAAACACCATGTATTTTTGTCATATTTTATAGGACATGTTACCGATGTGAAAGACAACATTGTCCTATATTCTTTCCTTGGACTCTCTGTGCGTTTAACACCACATACATGCTGTTCCTGTATGATGAGCCACTTTTCCAATCATAAATAGGACACCTTCATGCTCTCTCACACCTCTCTACGATTCCCAAACACCCTTCAGTTTCCAACCACAGCTTCTCACACTCTTCGATTCCTGTGTGTGTCTGTGCTCTCATGTTTCAATCCGACACTTCCAGCCTTCTCATCTCGGCAAGACCACACTGAAAATTACACATTAAAGAGGCCTGCATTGAATATTCCTTTCATTTCAGCGTCACGCGTACCCACTCCAACCCTAGACCAGTATTTGATCTGGATCTGCTCCTGCCTGTTGCACCACATTAGGTTAAGTCTCTGTAAACAACTCAGGAATGAGGTGGTTTGTTCCAGGTTGTTTGTTCTTTTGTTGATTTTCAATTATTTCCAGATTCTACTGTTTACACCCCTACATTCCCCATTGACTAACAATATTTGTGCTAAATTGCGATGATCCTATGCCTCAACGGACACATTTATGAGCCGTGAGGTGACTCTAGAAATCTCCTCCTGAGGAGCCACCAGACACAGTAACACTCTTAGCAATAAAAACTGAGCCAACCATAAAAACCAATGTTCCAGTGAAGTAGACACCGTCTGGGCTGGTGTTATTCTGTCTGTGGTCGGAGAGCCAATGAAGCCAATGTCAAATCACACCCCGGCACACTCACTGTCAGGCCTCTCTCAACCAGCTCAGATCATCTATAAATAAAGCCTGCAGAATGTCATTACACTTTCTAATTGTCTGCGTACATTAGACAGTAAGCGACACACGGTGGCATACCTTCAGCGGCCAAGAAAACGGATAAAAAAACCCAGAAAGTTGGTGCCAGTCCTGTGAGGCCAAATGAGAGCCCTGCTGTCACACAAACACCGCCGCAGACACACACTGAGTGGGGGGATGCAGCAATAGGGTCAGAAATAGAGTGACACATGGGGGGTCTGCAGCCAATCTCTCTCCCCCTCACACACACAGATAAGCAACAGGGCAGGGATTCCTCTATAAATATCTGCAGGCAGAGGGGGGAGGGAGGGAGGGGATACTGCCCTGTTTGGAGAACGGTTTGATACCAAATGACACAGGAGACGGCAGCAGAGGGAATTAGTGCTGGACAATCAGGTGAAAGTAGTGTTTAGAAGAGCGTTGGTCATAGTGTGTGTGCATGTGTTGTATAAAAACAAACAGGGCGGACAGTGATAACAAGGACTGGCTGCTGCGACAGCAGACACAAGTGCACATGTGCAGATCAGCACCGCATCAGCTGTCCGCTCTTTGATTGACAGCTGCAGCTGAGGGATGGAGGTGGAAAGGAGGAGCCTGGTGGTTTTCTGTGAGGAAGGAGGTGAGAATCAGGAGGGGGGTGAACGGTACATTAGTGGGTGATAGTGGGATTGTAAACAGAGTGTGTAGGGGTTCGACTTACCACGAGGTTTCAGGGACGCCTTCTGGTCACGTATACGTTACCTGCATGTGTCATACAAACAGGTGGAGACCACAGAGCAGAGGTTGGTGATAAAACAGGTACAGGACTGTCATCAGCTGACATATTTCACATGATCTCATGTTTGTATCACTGTTTCTAAAGAGGCCCCTTAGTGACAAATGCTTTATTACTAAACATTTACATCATGGTTTAGTCTCGGTGCAGCAGGCAACTGTTTTCAACTGTCAAGTTCTGATAATCCCTGTGTTTGATAGTTGGCCTAGACACAGACCAAGTTAGAAAGCAGCTGGTGAAGATTATGAAGCTTTTGGCACAGAGTCAGACATTATTGAGAAAAAAGGATGAATATTTTAGACTCATATATTTAGGCTACTCAGTGTCTGCAGAAAATTAAACTGGCCATGGTTGATTTTATTTTTATTTTACTGAAACAGATCAACCTGCCTATGTGTGAAGAATGATGCAGAACATGGGCTCAAAGCACCCAGGCATACACTTTAGACATTTAGCATCCAGTCCTGATCACCATGAACAGGAGTTGTACAATCTATAGGATTTGATCCAGACTAATGACTCACAATCCGGATATTAGTCTTTACATCATCGTCTCTCATATTGTTACCTAAAATGACTCTAAAGTTGTAGAGTCCCCCTGTATAGTCCATCTATTAAAACACTAAGGAAACACAAAAAAAAACTTGGTTATGATGTTCTGTGGTTGGGTTCCTCTGTCCATTCCTGGACTTGGCTGTAAAGACTCGGTTTCTGACTCAGTTCCAGGGTTCAGGTTTTAAGGGGCGACGTGGTCCTTTTGTGTGTAGCTCCTCTAGTGGACGGTCACTGGAAAAAGGGGTCAACTCGGGTGCAGGTCTTTTCAGACCCTGGACATTTGGAGCATGAGATGTTTCCCACCGTTACCTTTTTCTAAACTAATTAATGTAAACATAATTTTATTAATAATTATATAAGTTCATCTTAAGTTTCTAATCAATTCCTTACTCAACCTTAATAAATTAACATTTAATTTTCATGACACATTTGACACTGTATCATGACTGAAATCCTGTATCTATGATCTTGAAATGAATTTATCTTATACATATTTAGAATATCTTCTTCTAAACTAATGTAAATGTGAATGTTGTGGGGGCGGAGTTTAACCCTTTAACCCCTGTCGTGTCTGTGGTGAGCGTTCTGAACGTATGATTTATTTTAATTATTCATAAAAATTCAACCATTTGCTCAATAGTTAAATTTCCAAAGGTGCTGATAGAACAGACCTTGTTCTTTCCATAGACACCTGAGCATGCTCAGTACACCACCCACTGCTTGTGGAATGGGGGGTAAAACACAGAGCAGTGAGTGAGTGAGACTGACTCACTTTAAAAATAGACAGTTTGGGCTTTTTTTTTTGTTTACACTTTTGTTTTTACTGTTGTTTCCAGTGTTGTGGTGATTTTCCTTTTTTTTTTTTTTTTTTTAAACTGTGTTTTTACAGAGTTTTGACCATGTTACTGCTTTATGGAGTTCAACCAGGTGTCAAAAAGCAGCTGGACTGATTCAGTAAAAAAAAGAACCCCAAAACAAAAACTACTGGGCTAAAATTCTAATACTTGTTCAGTGTTTTCCAGTTCACAGTTCATGTTCAACATCCTAAATCTCTTATTGATGTACATTCTGAGTGTCTTATTTAGTAAAAACCTGTCAAACTTCAATTTCTCTGTGTTTTCCACCATTTTGACCCTAAAACACACAGTAAAACAAAACCACTGAAGAAAAGGAACACATGCACATACTCACAGCAGTGTTTGACACTGAAACAGACAATTCACAGCAGCACATTTACCTGGAATCATGTCTCAGGGGTTAAAGGGTTAAGAATCACTTTACATGTACTAGAAAAAAAACAGTCCAAGTAAGATTATATATGGAAAAAGGATGGATTGGCTTATGCATAACTACTATCATTATCATATTCTGCAAGTCGAAAAGAGAAAACACAAACGTGAAATAATCAAATTTCTCTTGGAACTTCTTATGAACAGAATGTTGTATACATTTGGCTTCAGGATGTGGACAAAACTATTGAAAACCTTGAAATAGTTTTAGCCAAAGTTTCAGACCATTAAAGTGCATGTTTACAGTATTAGTATAAACAGGTTCCTGTAATAAACAATCTGTCAGTGACCGAAAAGTCAAAATGTGTGGCCAAAAAAAGAAAATGTCTTGGTGCGTTAACTGTACCTCAGTCTTTTATAGGCGGCTGGTGTAAAATACAGAGGCAGCATTACTGTGCGTCTCTGAATTTCAGCATAATGAATTCCACTCATATTTCCTTCCGCTCTGAGGTGCAGTAGCTGTCGTCTGTGGACGTCCAAGCAGAGAAAGACGTCTGTGGGTGTTTCACTGCTACTGAAGTGTGAAACAACAGGCAAAACCACAAACATACACATGAAAATAGCAGAAATAACCAGACATATCAGACACTGCCTGACATAGATCAGAGAACACGGAGCTAAGACGTTGGTGTTTTATTTCCACATCGGAGCATCCGTCACCTGCTCATAGTTCAACAATACTGGAATTTGTGTATTTGTGTGAATAATTTCATTTCACCTGCTAAAAAAAACAAAACTACTGACCCCTGTGACTCGGACAAGAAATGCCAGACATCAGTATTTGTTGCTTGACAATTTTAAGGTCAGGCTGCAAATTCTGATTTTCATAAAAATATTAGTTTCTCGAATGAAAAGTCACATCTTCAGTGTTCATTTGATAATTACCTGTAACAACACAAAACATGTTCAAGAGTGAGGAGGTCCATCTGTAGTTCATATAGTCAGTACTGTTTACACAATGGGATTTCTTTCTCTTGTTGCAAAGAAGTCTTTTTCCAGTGTGTGGGTCTGTTAATGTTTTGCTTTCTACTACATGGCTGTAAAAGTGTTATCTTGGACTATTTATTAAGCTCTGATTGGATTTGAGGGTTTCCAATAATAAACACCATCAGTCAATTTTAAACCCTTATTTAATCTGCTGGTTGTATTGATAAAGGACAGATCTGAGGTTGTGTTGACATATACCAGAAAAAAGCAAATGTGACAGCAGGCAACACGGAAAAAGGATTTTTATTCATGAACTGTTTTTACAAGCAGTCCAACACGCAACTTCCTACCTGTCATGAAAACAAAACAAAACAAAAATTCATTGAAATAAAATAAATTTAATCATTGAATAATATTATCAATTATATATCAGTATTATCATAACCTTAATGGCAACAATAACCCCAAGCCAGTAGTATTTGTGTTTGTCTGTGGCAACAATGGAAAAAAAAAACAAAAAACAACTTTCTGATGGGTGTAAACCGGAGGACTTTCTACAGTGAACTCACAGGTGAGAGCTCAGAGACGTGGAGGAGAGACCAGAGACACGAGCTCCCCAGACACGCAATAAATATGAAAGAGCAAGAGTCCGGTATTCAAACAAAAATAATCATCTGTAACTCGCAGGTACAATATCTAAAGTCTTTATGTGCAAGATTCGAGCTGAAGTCTTCACCACAAACAATTACTCACATCAAACCCCTGACCTCCCCTGAACAATTTCTTTTGTTTTCTACATTAAATCTTTTTAAATAAACCTAGAGAATTTTGTCATTTCATATACACATATATTTATATATACTTTTAATTTTTTTCCTATATGCCATCCTTTTAAATTGTCTTGTGTTGAGCGTGTGTTTGAGCAGAGAATCTGTGTATGAACAAAAATAAAAAGAAGTCCACTGAACAAACATACAACGATAATGACGCGCACGTACGCTCGCACACTCACGTGACATACACACAGTGTGAAAGGAAACGTTCAGGAATAAGAGCAGAGAGAGCTGGATGGTGTTGAGAGTTCTATGGCAACGTGGTGAGAAGCCAGGGCTCCTCTCTTCTCAAGCTCCAGGCAAAAAAACCCAAAACCAAAACAAGATTTAAAAAAAAAAAAAAAAAGAGTTTGGTCACAGTTTTGTACCCTTCAACAACACCCACACCGCTGCTCCAACACTTGGTACACCAAACCATGGCAAAGTTCAAGTGTACTGGTTCGCCTGTGCATGTCCGTGGATCTTGTTGGTCTCTTTTTTTTTTTTTGTGGCTGCAGCCAAGTTCGCAGTGAGAAGGGTCCGAAGTTCCAAAAGGAGGCTTCCCCACTGGTCCCACTCAATCAGCAACAGTTATTTGGCACATTTAACAACTATTAAGTAACACAATGGGCTTTTTAAAAAAAAAAAAAAAGGTGCAACGACATAAATTTCAAAGAAAACAATAAAAACCATTTTGGTTTACAAAAATAAAAGACACCTTGAAAGGTGACAAATTTCTCTATAAGACGTTAATATCTCCCCCTGACTGGTTAAAAAAAAAAAAAAAAATGCACCCCTTATCAACTCTTCCTACTGTAGGTCACAGATCACAGCTCTGGAAATGCATGGACATCACAGACAAGGACACGATACTGCATGAAAACAAAACCCTGAAATTCATCTACATCAATAACCGCGTCCTCCGTCCTCGGCCGTATTCTTTAAAACTACGTTTGTGTGAGTCCGCTGCGCTTCAGCAAGTACAAACTACGTTCATGACGACGTCCACGAACTCCTAAGCCCCAATTAAAACTTGCACCTCATCTGAACTGTGTCACATTCAAGAATTAAAAAAAAAAAAAGAACATAAAATCATAACAACACTTTGAGGAAAACTCCACCCAAAAACACTTCAACAAGTGATAAACATACTGATGCTGCATCTTGGATTCAAGGAAGAGATTTTCATAATGACTTAACTATTTTCAATATTCCTGCTGATAACGTGCAAGTGTGGTCGACATGACAAAGCTTCATCTTCAGAATCAAAGAGGAGCTTCATCGCTAATTTGCACCTGAAGTCGTCGAGGTCTTCTGTAGTCGGGCTGGAGAGACAATGTAAACTTGAACGCATCGTCGTTCTGCATCACGAGGAACAGTTAGTACTGATGGATACCCGCATTTGCAGCCTGCAAATATTTATGTCACAACAGAACTTGGCAGATTTGTATGATTGCAGAGTTGATTGCGCGCTGATTAAAAATATAGTTCAGTGACATTACAGAACATTTCAGTTCATTGAGTGCTTTCAGATTAGCTTTGATTGCCGTGGGCTGTCTTCAGACTGAAAACACACTGCGCTCTCATTCCGATAAAAAATAAAAATAAAAAAAAGGAAAACGTTGAATCTGGTGCAATATGGCGTTACGTCATACAGTCAATCACATGCAGGTTTAAATTACTAAAGAGAGCGCTGATTCCTACAACGCCAAATGTTGTCTGATGTGACTCGACTCTACTGTAATCAAGGGGCAAGCTGGATATATCGGAACATTCAATACAATTCAACAATACTCTAACAGATGTTGAAGGTGACCCTATTTCCAGGTCAGACATAATTCCATATGGTGTCAGTATCAGGGCCTGTGACATACATTTACAGTGGCCTTAGACATCTGATATCTGACAAAGAGATGATATTCAATGTGATTGTGAGTGTTTTTCACATGTAACAACTTTTTAACATGTGCTGTGGGTGAAGTGATGTAGCCTGGAATGCATTACGCTCACAATGTTACATTTCCATCAAAAAGTTCTCATTTTTTCTAGAAATACTGCCGTGTCCTTCTCTCTTTACAGGAATTCTCGCAAATGCAGGATATCTCGACCAGTAGAGAAACACAAGAGAACGCGGCATGCTGAGAGAGATGAGTGCAAAAACATGACAAAATTTTCAACCCTTCATATCAAAAGAACCACAAATGCCCCTAAAATCAGAGATATTATGTGTGTAAATGAAGTCCGGTGTATTTAAGGGTGGATTTTTCCTTTAATTAGCTTCAGGCGGTCTTCTTCATACTCCCTGCTTCACTCACACCGTCACAACAGCCGACTGACTCAAACTGCAGACCTATGAGGATGATTGTGTGTGAGCAGGACAATGAATTGTTGTTTCCAAAGTCTGTGACACGATGACACAGTCTTGCTCTACGTCTCATTTACATATACACTCATACATCACGCACACACGCACGCATACACACACAGCACGACATTTTGGCCCTTAAAGGGGTTTCGTCCCCTCATCGTGTTAAAACTGACACTGTCCAATGAAAGGTATGCGCGCCGCGACTGACTGAAAGCTGTCAGAGTCCTCTCGTCACTCCCGCCCACAGGAACTGAGTGTCCTCTCCCCTCCCACCCCCCGAAAAGCCCTGACAGACGGACAGATTCACGAACAGGCAGACAGAGAAGTCCCCGATAATGCAAACACGTTGTAGCGTAGACTAAAACACTGGAGATGCACAGAGAAAGAGTTGCTTATATACACTCTGGAGTCACTCCCCGTTCTCCTGCCGTCTCTTTTTCTTCCTCAAAGTGTAGCCTTCACACACAATAGTTACACCGTTGTCCCTGGTTACCAATCCCCAGGTATACCAGTCTTTACGGTTCCCATAGCAACCGGCTGCTGCTTGTCAGCCAATGGAATCTTAGTCTCTATGGTAGCTGGCTGTACAAGAGCCAATCTGAAAAGAGTATGTGGTCCTTGTACTTCCTGTTTTCTGCGTTGAAATGATCAGGCCGCCCACCCCACCACCCCTGACGCTCCCCCCCCGCCATCTCTCTGTGATTCTGCGGGCGATATATCTGCCACCGAGCAGCTCCCCCTGGGTGCTCAGGTGACTCAAGTAAATATTGATGTTGGCACTTTACGCATGTCAGCAGTGGAGGGAGGAATGGTTAGAGGGGGTGATGAAAAGAACCAGTCGAGAAGCCTTTTTTTTTCCTCCCGTTTTCTTGTTTTCCGTCTCAAAGCGATACAATCCTAATCTCATCTGCATTGCCTCTGAGTGAGAGAAAGAGAGAGAGAGAGCTGTACAGACGAGAAAGGAATGCCTCTCTCGGCTGGTCGACGGTAAAGCTGACAGGATCTGGCCCTCCATGTTCACCTGATTCAGAGCTTACGGAGCGAGGTGGAGGTCGATCGAGAAGGGGGGCGGGGCCGAAAAAGCAAAAGACGGGGACAGAGAGAGGACTGGTCCTTGTCACATTCATGCAGAGGTACTTCACATGCTGAGACCTCCCGAACGTCTCTCTTTAGTCTCCTCGCTGTCCGTTCTTCTTCTTCCCAGTGACTGGCAAGGTCCCATGGTGGCGCAAAAAAATGTTTGATAAGTCGTGATGTTGAGCGCGCGTGTGTGTGTGTGTGTGTGTGTGTGTGTGTGTGTGTGTGTGTGTGTGTGTGTGTGTGATATAGTGAGGAGGCTGGTGGGAGTGGTCCGTACACACACTGCGAGGAGCGAGGCTGTGAGGGATGGGCAGGTTTCAGGGCAGATGTCCTGAGGCTAATGAGGATCCAGGGAAGGAAGGGATGCAGTGTGTGTGTCAAGGTGTGTCGTGTGTTGCAGTGTGTGTGTGCGCGCGTGTGTGTGTATATATGTATATGTGTTCACAAGCCGTTGCTGTTGCGGTGTGTGAGGGGAGGTTTGGACAGCTCCACCACTCCGGCCCTGCCTTTGCCGATGACTTTGGGGGCGCGGCGCAGCAACTTCTGGGCTTCTGTGAACGCTTCGGTCAGCTCTTTCTTCCACTGCACGAACTCTGGATCGCTCTACACACGGAAAGGAAAAAGAAAGGGAAAAAAAAATACGGGAATCAGCTCTTCATCTTTATCTCATCAACAAATAAATCAAAATCACAGGAGGCTGGTGTTACCTCACACTGCAGCACAAACTGCTTCCCTCCTTTGATGCGCAGCAGGATACATTTCTTATCTTTAATCTGCGTCTCTTCTACCGTCACGATCTGCTCCATCGTCAGCAGGTTTTGCTGGAGGGAAAAAGGTGACCAATGACAAATAAGCAACAGTGACAAAGAACCTAGATTATGACATTGCAGACTAGATCTTACACACTACCGCACACAAGTTGACGCCATGTCCATGAAACAATGCAGAGTGGGGAAAATAGGGATTTGCACCGTGAGAGTTTATTTCTGGCGAGGCCTGGCCTGGTGACAGACCCAGAACATAAATACGGCAGCAACAGACAGACATCATTAACATCATTATGAGATCTGTACGCTAACATGATTGGGTCACAAAAATGTAAATCCAGGTTCAACATGGGGGAAAAAAAAGACCCAGTATCCATCTTTTTGACAGACATATTACATATTCAAACGAAGGCCTGTTGTTCTGTAATTGTATAAGAGGAATAACAGGAAGATTTGCATCAAAAAAGTACTCTGTATTGTCTTATGGACTACTTTAATATACACTTTTTGTGTATTTTGCCTCTCATTTTCACTTCTGATTAATCAATTTATGCTTTGTCATGGTGGTTGCTTTGAGTGATGTAAACAGGAAGTGTTAGTTGCCATGGAGTGAGTTAGCCATGGCCTACATGTTAGCTAATTTTTTCAGCCTAATTACAAAATTTTGTCTCATGAAAGGTCACGCTGCTATAGACAGTTCCTTCTTCCTGTTTACAGCGTAACCACAACTGTACAAACAACTGCTTTACCTTTGCAAAAAGTGTGCATTCTGGATGAAGACACTGAACAGGTTAACAGCTTTACAGGGAAAACACTCAAACAGGGAACAGTGCAATTTAATCCTAAACTTAAGACTTAAAGTGGACTTAAGATGGTGCTTTGGATAAATCCTGTCACCTAGCCTCAAAAAGCAGCTCTAATTTCCTGCTTAAACCCCTCTTAACATGGCCTTTTCATCTACCAGCAGTAGTCCGAGGAGAGAAGCACACTACAGAGTGTGAAGCAGGGAGGTGGACTACAGCTCTAGAAGACACAGCAGACACCTGACACAGTGACACTCACCCCTTCTTTATGCTTTTTTAAATGTTTTAGCCACTTGTCCTTCAGTGTGGAGTGGGGACAGACAGACAGACAAACAGGCAACATGTATTCACTGACAAACAGATGAACAGTGGTAGAGAGACCCTCACAGGAGGACAAACGGACATGAACATGGAGCGACGAGTGATTAAGTGTGTTTGTGTGGTGAGCTCACCCGTGACTCGCCCTCTCCCCTCCACTCCACACGGTTGGGGAACAGGTAGAAGTACCGGCGCTGCCACTGGGTCAGGAAGGGGTTCCCCAGTTTCAGCATGTAGCCATGCATTATGCAGTCCTTTCCCAGGGCGTAGTCTGTACATATGCATAAATAGTTTAGCACATCTGCTTGGATTTTCTGCCAAGATGTGTGTGTTTATTTATACACGGCCGTCTTACCCTCCTCGTGACCGAGCTGCTTGTTCTTTGCCCTTTTGCGAGCCTCGTTCTTGTCTGTGTCCGAGTTGACGGCCTCGTACACCGTCTCTGCCACCTCCTGCTGCCAGCGCTCCGATATGACCAGAGGGAAGTTCTTGTACAGCTCTTGATCACTGTCCAGCAGCTGAAGGACAGGGTGCAGAATTTTTGGTTTTGACAATAGCCACTACAAATGTTATGTTTCTTTTCTTTAGTGTAACTTAAAGTTTGTCCTACAGATGTAAACTGGAGCAAATATTAGCTCAAGATATTTGCAAAATAAAGTGACGTACAGCCAGTGGCTGTTTATATTCCCTTGCAAAACAAAACGTGTTTTAGATCAACTCTGCAAATGCAAACAACTCTTTACAAATACATAGCACAAAAATATAGATGTAAAATCTGGAATAGTTCACCTGTTCATGTGGCATAAATAATTAGTTACCAGTACCGATGACCTAACTACTAGAATCACAACAAAACTAATTCTAAAATCATCACATTTCACAAACTGCAATAAGCCAAATTCATTCCTTTTAAGACTAAAAGCTTATTTGCCGAGTAGTTTCAATCTCAATCAACTAATCAATAACTACCAGGATAATCATCCGTCTCCAACCACAACCTAGTTTTGTTAGTGTTGATGATTTACAGATGAATTTGCAGCAGTACACATTTATTTCAACCTGGACAACAAATAGCTTTATGTGAGATAAGAACTGAACTTTATTCTAACTTTTTGGACAGAAGTCTACAGGATTTAGAGGACACAAACACCTCACCAAAAGCAGCAATTACAGCGTCTTTGCATTGACGCTAAAATGAAATCCCTCCCCAATACGGACTCATGTATTCATTTTCAAGTCTAGATTAGTTCACACAACCCCTGCAGTCTATCCCATTTGTACCAATTTGGGTAGTTGTGTCTCTTTAAGAATCTCCCTGCTTAATTTTGGTTTTGTGTGTTTGTTCACTTTAAGACAGTCATATACTGCTGGATGGATGGGGATAGGAGGTATACCATTTCCCATTTGCATCTTAATGCATTACTTTGCTGCCGTTATTTAGATTATGACTCCTATGTTAATGACACACCGTCTGGGGAACAGTAAACAAACACTTTTGTCTTTTATTCCTCTGCACTGGAGTGTCAGAGGATGAATAACTGTTACTGCAGCCACATTAACATTAATGAGGAAGGAGACTGTTGTTCAGGAGAGGGAAAACAACTAGATGAGGTTTTGAAACTATCCATATGATTCAGTAATGTTAGTACCACCTAGAGAATTATCTTTAAAAGCATTCCTTAAACTATACACTACTCAAACAATCTGTTTTACCTTGATGCCCTTGGTGTCCTCTTCATCAAAAGAACCTATGTCAAAAGCATCTGCAGCGTTCACCTCTCCCCTGGGAGGGATTAAAGGAGGGGAGTACTATAGGGGGAGGAAGACAACACAGAGGTGGGTTTTGGGCAAAGAGAATGGAAGAAAAACGCACAAAGAAAGAAGGACATAGGAGGTGAGAGAGTGAGCAAAACAACAAGACGACAGTCCCACAGCAGTGCTTCCCCTCAAGTGATGTGGTAACCATAGCAACTAACTGTAGTGGACTAATGGCTAGTGGTGCTCCATCCAGTGTGGCTTTAAAAACAGAACCATCATATGATGATCAGCTGCACATGGAAACCTGTTATTACGATGTCTGATGTTTTTGGGAAATATGGCATTTGAAGGCAATTAAATAAACAACCCACACTATAAACCCTGAGCTGTGCTATTAAATTATTAAATAGTAAAACATGTTGAAATCAAAGCTACTATGTTTTAGGGAAGTGAAAGTGTTCATACAGTTATTCCAAAATGCCAGTGCTTTCATTATACGTAGAACCACCGAAATCAATACATAATTTAAAAAAAAAAAAAACAGGATTTGAATGCAATGGTCAAATCACACAATAAGATGCAACTTTACAAATGGTCTTTGTCCAGTAAAGCACACACTCATAAGCTGTTAATGTCAAAGTCACACCTGTGACTTTGCAGCTATGAGTTAAAGGTTTCTATAAAGAACTGCTTTATGAAAAGCATTCATTTTCATGAAGAGAAATAACCATGCCCCAAAACAAACATTCTTGTACATTTCTTTGCATCACAGCCAAATCAGCTGACTGTGACACCACAGATCCATAGTCTTGTTCTATTATTTTAACAACTTGCCAGAGAACACATACACACACACACACACACACACACACACACACACACACACACTGAACTGCATGCTGTATTGTATAAAGATTCACTGC
>JAPQRQ010000005.1:32031837-32054144 GCA_037367365.1 Apogon talboti | reverse complement strand
ATATTAATTTGGAAATTATGAGCAATTTAAAAAAGTTGGGGTGTCGAAACACCCCAGGTGACTAACGTAGGGTTAATTGTGGAGCTCTATTATATACATTTCTACTTCAAGTCTCTCTATCTCAGTGAATCTGTCAGATTAAATAAAGATTAAATAAAATAAACAGTGTTCTCAATAGCACTTACAAATTTTTGAGAGGGGTGTAATTCTTGAGTATGTTTTTGCTGGGTGGATCATTTATGCTTTAGTGCCACGTGGATTCGACCTGCCTAGGGACCACGGATCCATCTCAGCATTTTCGCTATAATTGGCACATTTACCTCTAATTTTGTTCAATACAGATGATAATGTCCATTGTTCCTACCAAATAAACTAATAAATAAACACACTCTAACTTTCAGATCTAATAGGCATTGGAAATCTTAAAGTTTTCTTATTTTTTGTTTACCATCCAGACTGACTGCTCTTCCTGTGTATAAAGTCATACTGGATGTAGCTACAGCTCCATTTAACCCACAGGGTGTACTTTAAGTTTCCAGGCTGGCTGCTACCTCCGTTAATCTAAGTCCCCTGTCATATGCCTCATCTCCTGCGTCTTCTCATGACATGGTGAGCGCTACAAAGTAAACAGACAGCGAAAGTGTCGGATTGAAATGGGTGGGGAGCCAAAAAGACGACCCTGAAACTTTAACAACAAAGTCATTTATCTCTGTCAAGGAAGCGCTGTAAAAACCATCAACACTAAGACAATCGAGCATGAGAGACGTACGAAACAGGTACATCTGCTCCTTTGAGGTAGCGTGCAGCAGGTGAGCTAAGTCTGTTTGTTCACACACAATACAGTATGCACAGGGATATAAACAGCTGTGTGCATTTAGTATTACTATAAGGTAAACACGGACCCAGCCCATGTGTCCTGGGTTAAGTAAAGACTCATATTGAATATGTATCGTTTACACAGAGGCTACTTGTAATATCCTTCATTTTGTGCACCTTTGTCACTGTGCGCAACTGCCTTCTAAGTGTGTGTGTATGTGCATGTGGTGTGTACATGCATCTTACCATGGTGAGCGTCATGCGGTCAATCTCATGTTTGTCTTTGGTCTTGTGCTGTCTGAAGGGACTGTGCCTAGAAGGAGAGGGCCGGGAGAGAAAGATATTGACTTTGAATTAGCGAGTCAAGGGAGGCAGAGTAAAGTGAGGTGAGGGAGGGCACACGGAGCAAGGATGAGGCCTGGACGTGACACAGCAACCAAACCTGCAATAAATCAAATGCATTCTGCCAATCGCACGGTTATGCACTAGCCAATCAATCTAAGAACTCTTGACTAAAGCTCTGGCACTGTGTTGGTATAAATATTAAAGCGTCATAAATTAAGAAACAGTAATTGGAAATGACCTAGATCTTAGTCACTTTAATTAGCCTCTTACAGGTCAAAGTGCTGACTTTGAGATTTAAGGCTGTTGTAGAAACTTTTCTGCCTGAGTGTTTGAGGCGATTACAAGGGGGAGCATCATTGTCGCAGTGCAAATGAAAGCTCAGAGGCTGCACTTTGGCCTCGTGTTCATTGTTTCATTATGAAGCCAGTGTGCTACGGATACAGAGCCAAAACATGAAAAATGGGTCTGTGTCATAACATCTACAGATAGCATCGCCGTGTGCTTTTGACAACAACGGACTTGGACAACTTAAAGCAAAATAAAAACATTTTATTGGAGGAGGACATTCATTCTTGGCAACTTTAATCCCTTTTATTTGGTAAACTGTAGTAAAGTCTGGTGAAACTGCCAATAATGATGAGACAGATGCACATCGCCTGTTTAACTGTTTATACAAACAGCTACCTTAAATGGGCTGTATATATGCTATATAGTTTGTGCTGTATATATCAGGTCTTGTATTTAGAATTTTGATGTGCATAAAGGTGCTCACATGCTCATATCTACAGAAAGAAAACACTTATCTGATACTAAAGAGCTCTGTAGCAATTTTGCATGGTGCTCTGATTACGCAATGAAGGTTAAAATAAAATTCATTATATAAAAATCAATACAACTGAATATTAGTCAATGACCGCATGACTTTGGTGTGTGCCACAGTTGGCTAAGTTCTAGTGTTTATTAGTCATGGAGTATTTTTGGAGAGTAATGAACATTCTAATGAAACTGCAACTATGAGATTTAATCAATAATCTTCAGTGAATCTAAAATTCTTCACTGAGGCAAAAGATGCGATTAAACAGGCCTCAGCAGAACAGGTACATATCTATATCCTGAGGGCAATGCAGAAATTGTTGTGCACAGAATTTTACAACCAACATATTCTAATTCAAGAGAAGCTTGATGACTGCACACCAAACCAACACATTTATGAAACAGAAGCATCTGTATCCAAGATGGAACAAACACTATTGTCTATATAGTCATAGTGATCAGGTGAAACCGGGTTCAGCCTTAATGAGAGAACAGATACTACCAAACCACATCAGCCTGAGCCGGGCAGTGTCAAGATGCACTGAGGATAGACGGACATTCACTGATACATCAAGGTCTGAACTGTGTCTGTGCAATCTGGAGCAAATGACTGATAATCATCATGAATTAATCTGTCAGTTATTTTAACAAGAAATCAGTAAAATGTGAGAAATGGTGACAAAGGAAAAGGGAATGTGTTGAAGGTGCCCTTCACATTTACAGTCGCAAAGATTAAATACCCAAATATTAACACGAAGTCATACAATATTAAAAATACTTCTGATAGAAAAAGGCCAAATGATTATTAACATAATTGCTGTATGTTTTTTTTATTTTGATTAATCAATCAATGAATACATTTTTAAAAAAATTTAAATTGGCATCTAAATTTAGATATCCTTCCTGGAAGATGAAACAATTACTGTTAATTTTATATTACACTGCACCATAACTTGTATCGTTATATTATTAGATGGACCTCAGAGGCTATGATTATCTCTATATCATTTTACAGTGCTTTATACATAATGAATTGCACAGCCCTGCCTCAGTCTATTACTGTTTCTAACAAAAGTCTTGTGGCTTAAATGTCTTTTACTGTTACAGGGGAGTTAGGATTTTGGACTAAAGTGTTAAAACATGTCTGTGCATTTGTTCTGCAGCCAACCTTTAAGCAAAGACTGACACACAAGTCCTCTTTAAAGT
Organism: Apogon talboti; assembly: GCA_037367365.1. NCBI lineage: Eukaryota > Metazoa > Chordata > Actinopteri > Kurtiformes > Apogonidae > Apogon > Apogon talboti. The sequence continues at coordinate 32,050,964 of JAPQRQ010000005.1, read as the reverse complement.
GTTCAAACATCAATGGAAAGACATGTGACACACTCCTCTCCTTTACTCCTCACTCATAACACAACCATTTCACACACAAGCTGTGCCCTGTTCCCTGATTTCTGACCTACTGGGCTCAGACCTCTGGCATTTACACACTCCACATCAAACAAGCACTCACACACTCTCGTGCACACAAACAAGATCAAACACACACCAAACAGACGGTGAGTGGGGAGAGGGATGCGGAGAAAGAGGAGAGCAGATTCAAAGAGGTTTACTCAGAGCGGCAGACGAGGTTTGAAAGCAGACCGGAAGTCAGGACACAGTGGGAGTAAAGAGCACAGAGAGAGAGAGAGAGAGAGAGAGAGAGAGAGACAGAGACACAGAGGTGTACTGAGAAACAGAGGAAAGCTGGTACTTACCCTCGGAGGAGTTTGAAGAGCATGCAGCCTAAGGAGAACCAGTCAGCACTGCTGTCGTACGCCGTCCCTTTCTGGAGAACCTCAGGAGCCATGTAGCCATGAGTCCCACTGCGACACACACACACACACACACACACACACACACACACACACACACACACACACACACACACACAAACACCACAGCTCAAGTTAAACAGATTTCACATTTTACAGCTACTGCTCAACAGCGGTGGCAGAATCTCACTTACACACTGGCATGGGGTTTCTTCTTGGAAAAATCGCAGGCCAGGCCGAGGTCGGAGATACGAACATGTCCGTGTTCATCCAACAGGATATTAGCTGGCTGTGAGACACAGACACACAGGCAGAGAGGGATACTGAGGGTGATACTGATAGAGAATGTGAGAGATAAGATCCTAAGTATGGGAAACAATGTCTCAGACCTTGCTAATTCATAACTTAAGTTACAATTTCCGCTAACCAGAATTCGTCAGCAGTACTGAGCCATCTGCCCTGGTTATCCTCTGCTGTTTGGCAAAAACTGTGACTCGCTCACTCTCTTTCCCTCCAACTCTCAGCCTCACAGTATTATCTGTATTATGCTACACTGTTTATTGAAGACCTTAAAACTGTTCCCTGACTTCCAGCAAAATATATCTATTATTATGGCAACCAGTCCAAACAGGGGAATTGGAGGAAAAACAGAGGACAGTTGAAAACATGGCTGATATGAATCTATGGCTTTGAAATAGCATCTGTGGAGGTGTGTTGGTGGTTCAGTGGGTCAAGGTATGCAGCAGAGAACTGGGATATTCACAGTTTAAGTTCAGCAAGGGACAGTTGTCACCTCATGATTTTATCCATTCTCTCTGCTTAAAATATAATCTGGTTGAATCAAACTTAAGGCTGATTGATTGGAACAAATCATTCTGTCATTTTTTTTGTTTGAATATTGGGTTTCATTTCCTGTCCTTGTTGCAGCGTGTGTACTGTAGGGGTACCTTGAGATCTCTGTAGACAACAAAGCGGTTGTGCATATGTTCCAGGCCCAGGATGATTTCAGCAGCATAAAAGCGCATCTCTTTCTCACTGAACACTCCATGCTGAGACAGGTGGTAGTGCAGGTCGCCTCCTGAAAACACACATACATAATACAGCATGCGTCAGTATGACTTCATGACACCTCATGCCTCAGACGATATCAATCAATAAATTGTGGTATTGGTCTCGGGGGAGAAAATGAGAATCGATGGGATGCCCTGTATGACTCTTTCTCAAACATGACTGTCTCAGTCTAAACATGCTCTGAATAAAGCAGGCTACATTTCTAACAAATAACATTTATATAATATAAGAGTAGATGATGTCATACAGCTGCTGTATGATGATTACTGCTCAGTAAGTAGCTGCTTCAGATGGAGCTCGGAAACTGACTGCACAGTGTCTGGTTTTTAAAAGAAACATACACCAGAGGAGGGTTAAAAGATGGCTGATATTATATGAACAGGAGGCTGCTGTAAGGCCAAATGTCATCGCTGCAGTCAAAATCTCATCAACTCTTGACTTTGTGGGGGGAAAATGACCTGACCGCCTGGCGACAGATTGGGTAATCCAATCTTTGTGTCTCAGGATAGACTAACTGGGCTTTGAGTTTAATCTATGTGAAATGGGGAGCGGTGAGGGTAACGCTACCATTCATAAGGTCCAGGATGAAACACAGCTTGTCAGGGGTGTGGAAGGCGTAGGTCATACACACGATGAACGGGCAGTCCTAGAGCAATGGAGAGTCAAAACAAGTAGTAAGACACTGCTTAGTTTTTCCTCTAGACCCCAAGTATGTGAAAAAGGACTTGTCTAGTATTTAAACTCACCCCTGTGCTGACTAATGACAACATGATTCTCTCATTAAGTGCTAGAGTCTCCCCCTGCTTCATCTTGATCCTCTTCTTGTCCAGACACTTCATGGCATACCTGATATAAACAGATTAACACAACAGATTAACAACAGCTCTCAGCATGTGTCCGTATAACTGAATGGACGTTCAGGTTTCCTCACATCTTCCCCGTGTCTGCCTTCCTGCAGCCGTACACTTCTCCAAAGCCACCCCTGCCAATGATCCGATGCACGCTGAAGTCGTTCATGGTCAACTGAGGAAGGAGAAGGAGGCAGAATAACTTTTAGAAGAGACAGAAGTAGAACAAAACACATTTTATATGAACCTTTAACCAGTCAAACCAACTATGTCTATGCCAGGTTCATCCCTGACAGGTAGTTTGACCAAAATCATTTACTCTGTATTTACTGAGCAGAGGCCCAGACATTTTAAATATGCCTCATCATCAGGTTTTCATCAGTTTGTCGGCCTACTGATGACATGAACGTGAAATGACATCTCTGAATGTGACAACAGCAGACTGACTAAAGAAGCATTGACAAACCGTCAACGATGTCTGCCGATGGTGACCATGAAATGCAAATGAAAACTCCAGAAAATACATGAAAGGGAAGCATGGCTATTTATTATTAACTCTGCCAAGGAGGTTAAGTTTTACCAGGGTTTGTCTTTCTGTGTATTATCTATTCACTGTCCACAACTTTGGATAATTCATTCTGAAATATTAAAGCTCATTTGAGTGGACTATAATTTACCAAATATATTTACTACATATTCAAGATCAAGTGACACAGATGTTTAACTTAGTCAAAGTTGAATAACAAACTAAAAAAATCACTATATCTTAAGATTTTGTACACAGATTCCTTTCAAATTTTAACTTGAGTATCTTTGGACCAATGTTTTCTGGAATGTTAAATAAATTTGCACCAAAATCATCAGGGTCTAGTGCCAAGTGTTTATTTTTGCTTCCTCATCAAGCAAAAAAATTGATAGATTAGAGTGTAAACAGTGGGCAAAACAGGTGGGTTGTACTCTACATTTTGTTAATCCTGTTGAAAATATGAGATTTGACAACACATTATTTCATAAAGATGTAGCACATGGTGCCTCTATTAAAGCAGACAGTAATCAACTACCACATGTATGATTGACCTGAGAGGCCGTACAAGCTGAGGTTTACATAAGCTCAGTGGCAGTACAAAGTCAAGATGAAGACAAACTGCCCAAATTTAAAATGCAGTCATCATATTTTTTGTGAAGGTTTGTAGTCCAGGTGTTAAAGTGGCCTTCGTAGCAGGTGCAGAGCAGACAGCTGCACTCAGACCACATGATTAGAATTGATTTGCTTGGTATGAATCCGCCATGAATGGTTTTATACTTGTTTGCTGTTGTGACCCGTTCAGCTGCAGTAAAATAAAAATGATAAATAAACACAACAGGTGCTGTGCAGTGATTTCTGACATGACCGTCAGCCGTGGATGTACACTGTGTTTTGATGGTGTGTTTTGATGAGTCACCTAAACTGCCCAATAAGTAAGTCCCATGCAGACTGGATGACACCATGTTTACACTTCCATGGCTTGTTTGAGGTAAATAAATGGACCGGCACCAAAAGGCAACAATGTTACCTTTTCTTCTTTGGTGTAGGTGTGAAAATGACAAAGTCCGATAAAATCTTCAACTCACATGAATGTTGAGCTCCACATTCTTCCACTGGCAGAAACGAGTAAATTTGTCACTGAGGGGAAAAAGCACGAGGGATACAAATGTGAACTGATGCAGTGCAAGTGGTGTAAAATGATGAAACTCTTCCATCCACTTCCCCCCACCTCCATCTCCCCCTGCCTCACCTTTCAATGAACTTCTGGAAGATCTTCCCTCTCAAGCTGTCACAGATCTCCACTATGTATGGCTGCAGAGGACAGACACATAAACAGCTTAGGCCGCGGTTCACCGGTGTTTTAGTGTTGGCTCTGGTGTCTCAATAACTATGTGATAAAAATTCTTTGCAAATGTATGCGAATATACACTATCTCTTAAGTATTTTTTTAGATGGCTGAACCGGATACAGACGTTGGCGAGACTAAAAGCAATATTAAAGCCAACCTGTTTCACAGAAAACTCCCACACAACATTTCTGTTTTTGCATTTTCACAAATGAGGTCTAAAGAAGCCTTTGTGTTACAGCTGAGTATAAACTTTGAGCAACACAGAGGGCTAACAAAATATACAGGAAATAGTGACAGGTTGATGTAATATCTTTAAGGGAAAATTCACTCACTGGGGATAATTTTATAATCCAAATAAAAACCTGCGTTGTAGTCTACTGGAGGAAATCGTTTATTAGATTTACAGAGCTGAAGGAGCATTTGAAAGAGGACAACTTTTTGCTCTATATTTTATTTTCTTGGGTGGCCTTTTCCAAAGCTGATTAATTACACTCAGAAGAAATGTCAGAATGTGGAGCCTACAAATAATGTTGATAGAGAGTGGAAAACATGACGATATGCTGCGAAATACAGTTATGGGATAGAAGTGACGTGGAAAAACACAAACACTGCACTCAAATAGGAACCTAAGACACTTGGTAAACCTGTCAGTTGGATATGTTGTTTGACAACAGCCAATCAGACATTAGCACAGACAGTGAGAGTTCAATAGTCACATTATCCCTCCGATCAAAGTTGTTTTTTTTACAAAAGGACTGGTTTAGCGTTTTTAAAATACTTCAGCCACCTGGACACATGCCATCGGCAATGTGACAATTTACTTGCCAATTTCCTTAAACTGTCTTTTATTTCTTATTTCCTATTCTTACATTATTCTACACAATAGTATATAAAAATAAAATAGTTTTTATCTGTTGGGCATGTACTTAAGAGAAGTTTGTTTTGTGCTGGTAGCCGATCGTTTGTTGACATGAGCCAGCCAACGATTGTCTCAGTTGCCCACATCCATGATAAAAGCTACAATATCCCATTTTATACATGTAGACTTCAGGTCCAATTATCTGTGAAAATAATAACGCTCGCTCTTGAGTTCTTTAATGCCTCTCCTTGGCTTCTGTACCGCTGCAACAGTGTACAACACTAGATAGTGTTAGCTTGGAAATGCAGTCAGCTAATGTCAACAAACGTCCGACTCCCAGTACAATACAGACTCCAACACAAATGTCACGTAAGCACACAAGCACAGGCAACTATTACAAAGACACCTTTCAGACCTGATGATTTTAGGACTTTTCTGGTTTATTTTGCCGCCTTTGTGAAGCAACACGGATGCACCAGGGCTCCATGAACAAAGATTTACCATTATATCTCTATCACTAAACTGGGCTTATGTTTATTAACTTGAAGTATGACAATAAACAGCTGTGAATTGCAGGCCCACCAAAGTGCTGCACCATAAAAGGATGTTAACTGTGAGGAAATGCTAAATCTCAGTGAGAACAATTATTTCTTTCCTGATAAACCTACTGTTTCTATAAATCTATGATCATATGATGAGCTGTTCTGAAAAAGTGTCTACCTAAAGATCATCTGATGGCATTATTTCAAAGTGCCCACGCTGGATTATTATGAGTGTGTGGGTGCATGTGTCGCGGGTGAAAATTATACAAATAAAGGAAATGCACTTTATATTCATGAGTAAATGCCGGCCACATATCCAGACAGATATGATATATTGTCCTGTGGCCATCTATTTTCATTTCATTATTCCTCAAACATTTAGATTATATATTCCATGGAATTATTATCTTCTCTGCTTCACGGGCAGTTAGATCAGAAGTGTTAGAATAAAACCTGGTAAAATACAGTGATACAGTAAATGTAAAGAAAGGTCTTTTACCTGGAAGAGAGTTGGAGGAACTTGCTTCTTTGCCAAGTGACTCTGCACATGGTCCACTGCTTTCTTAGAAAATGGCTGAGACAAAGAAAAGATAATAAAGGAAGGCTCAATAAAAAATGCAGCTTCAACATAGTATTGCTTTCGTCAATTAAAATCACAATGAAATATCTTCATCAAGGAACCTTTATCACATGACGAGCATGAGACAAGACGTAACGAAAATGGTGGTCATGTGACGATATTTATAATTAAATGTATAATGCAATATTGTCGACTAATAAAAACAAGACTAAATGTAGTTTACAAAGCATTTTCATTAACAAGTCAAGACAAGACGAATTGATGTTATCATTTTTAGTTGCGTTACTAAGATACAGGCATGCCTGCAGTGACATTGTGAGGTGCACACTGTCCGCACGGTAGAGTGCTGCAACTCAAACCGAGACTGATGGGACCCAACAGGTTCGGACGTAAAGGTGTCAGGAACGGGTCGAGTTCAGACATATACATGTGGCGAGAGACGTAGGCTATTTGCGCAGTACAGTGACCAACCAAAGACTCACTGGACTTGCCCTCATGAATATTCATATGGAAATTGACAGCATATAATAAATTCCTGAGTCTATAAGGATGATAAGATAACCTTGTTTAAACTAAAATGGGTTGACTAAAAGAAAATGTTGGTTTTGTCTAGACTATATTGACCAGATTACATAGAACTGCATGACTAAAAAGAAACTAAAATACAATTTTCATTGACAAAAGACTAAAATGTCATCAGCTTTTGTTGACCAAAACTAGACGAAAATAGTCATGTATTATTCTGAATAAAATAAGACTAAAATGCTCAGAGTTTTAGTCAACTAAAACTTGACTAGACGAAAAAACTATGAACATGACTAAAACTAATAAAGGCTGAAATGAGAGTTTGACACAAAGACTAGACTAAAACTAAAATTAAACCAGGGAGCCAAAAACAACACTACTTCAACAGCAATTTCAGTTCTGTTTTTCTGTGCGAGGATGTGCGCCCCCTGGTGTAAAATGCACAGGACATTACATTGCAGCAAAGCTGCTACCAAGACAAAGACCAATATCTGTGTGTGTGTGTGTGTGTGTGTGTGTGTGTGTGTTAATAACTTGCTTCCCTTTGGATGGCATCAAACACTCATTGCTTTACATCCCAAATTGTTGCCTTGCAGGAGGAAAGAAATACACTGTTGTGTGTTATTTGTGACAAACATGGACTTATTCCAAGGTGTTCTGAAGGAAGCAAGTTGGAGAGGGTAGGATGTAAAGGGAAGTGTTCAAAGGATTTCCCCATCGGTCCTTTGTGCTCAAATCACAAGCCTGGGTCAAATCGTGATTCTTAAAGCCAGTAATAGTAGGCTGTTTTCTGGAGCAGTTCTATTCCAACCATCAGACAGTTTCCGGTGACATGAGCAAAGATCAATCACCTTAATGTGTTGCGGTTGAGCAGATGGTGTTAAAATGGTGCTGGACTCTAAATGTTTCCTTAGTGACAAAAATTCCTCACTGACCACAATATAAAACCAATTGTTTTCTGCACTAAAAAAGTATTTCTTGTGATGTTTTTCCACCTGCCCTCTTACAGATAATGCTTACAATTAGTGTGTAACAATTATAGCAGGTTTTTGGTACAGTATTTCCAAAAATTAACTCTAATTGTTCGAATCTGAAAATATTAGTTACTATTGAATGTGGACTAAGGACAAATCTAAAATTCTCTCCTTCCATTATTCCGCACATTTCCGTTGGGATGTTTCACAAAAAACAGCTTTTAGGCTTATGGAAAATTAGTTTGACAACTGAAAAAAATTAAATATCAGTTGAGAGTTATCAGATATGATGACATACTGCGTGATCATCAAAGAATGTATAGTGTTTCATTTTATGCACTACCTTTGTTTTGGTTTGCAAATCATAACCTTTACTGCAATTTTTTACTCTTTTCTTGTTGTCATTTGGACACTTTTGTTCTTCCATACAGAAGGGAGGGAGCAATAAGGGAGTAAACCTGAACACAGAACAGGAAAATTCTAAACATGCATTGTTTCTACGAAACTTAATATTATGGATATTGTACATAAGACAATCTATTCAGATAAGTTATAATTTTCAGGAATTTTGTAAAATATTTCTTCATTATTTCCAGCTTGATTTGGCTGGATTTTCCAGTTACTTGAGACTAGAGGAATGCTCAGAGAACAGGAATAGGACGTCGCTGTCATAGGCATCTGGCACTCTGCCTGTCTCTTTCTCTGGTTTCCATCTTTTAGGTTTGCGTCATTCATTTAATGTTTAATTATTAAGGGAATTGAATCTGCTTCTTAGTCACGATTCATGCTAGCTCCCCACTTAAGGCTCCCACAGAGTCGGGTGTACTATGAGTGGCACAGACTCCGCGTGCACTGTCCGCAGATGTTTGAGGTTTCATAGTCGAGCATACCAATTTCCTTGTAACAGCTCGGTGTCACATTTAAAACAGGTTGATGTGAAGACTTCCCGCCGAGCAGTTTATTGTGTGACACTGAGTACGTGTACGCGCAATCCGCGCAGTCATAAAAACTGAGCTGGCGGACGTGTGTGGTGGATGTCCACTTTGGGTCTGCATTGAGACTGCCTCGAGTACACGCGGACATCTGCGGAGTTGAATACACCCGACTCTGCGGGGGCCTTTAGTCCTACCTTGAGCTGGGTGGTGACACTGGACAGTGAGGTAGACTCAGCTCACCTGAAGTGAATGACTAATTAACAAAAAAGGTCACATTACAGGTTCACCCTATCCATATTTACTCTGTCTCCTGTTCAACTGGAGCCTGCACCTGCAGTTCAGTTTAACTTTGTTCGACTTTGAAGGTGTAGTAAATAAAAACATGGTGCTCTGTGTTTGGACAAGTCATTATTCTGGCTGTGTGCGTGCAAAGCCTTTCCCTTGAGTGGTAGATTTATGTGACTGTATCATCATCCTGTGTGACCTTTGCTTTGCTGGGTGGGTGCCTCCACCATGTTGGGAAACACAGCACTAGAGAAGCATCTCATCCATCCAGGTGTGTGCTCGTAGCCTGTGTGTACTTGACCCGGAGTGCATTAGTGACACTGAGTGCATTTGAAGGTGCACTCACATGTGAACAGGACAGGAGCTCCTTCATGATGTAGCCGTCGTAAATCTGCCGGCTGCGGCTCAGTCTCTCCTCCTCCGAGTCTAGTTTCTCATAGTCCTTAATCTGAAACAGAAACACCGGGTCACGTTAACATCATAACAAAACAACGGGGGGCGCTTCCTGGGAGAGCTAAACCTAAATCGGCGGGATTACAGGCCTAATCTCTCACCCATCCCGTGATGCTGTCTAATCCAGCACACTAACGGGACACTTTGGACTTACTTCTTCGTAGAACTTGAGCTGTGGCACGGCCTCGTCGATCTCATTCAAACAGAAGTCTTTGAACAACAGGAACCCTGGAAAGACACAGAACAAACAGACTCTACTAGTTGAAAATGACCCGATGTAACAAATAATGTGAGCTGGAGATTGGGTTAAATATATCCAGATGACTATGGCAACTATTATCACACACAAAGTCAGCATAATCACTTTACTTCTCTACCCCAACCTTATTTTTTAAAACAAATACTTCCTTATTCACTACAACATTTTATTATGAATGTTTTATATTCTTCTTTCTGTTGGAGCCCTGTCAAAGTGGTACTTGGAACTTTAAGGGTCTGAATCTTACTTCAAAGATCATTGTAGAAAGTCAGTAAAGTTTTTTGGCCCTTCATCACAGTGTGTCCAAATGAGCCCAAATTAAATCATGCAAACTCATGAAACAACTTTTAAAGGGTTCGTACACATTTTTCAAGGTCAAATTCAACCACTTTTCAAGCACTTTTAAGGGTCATTTTCAAATTTTTCCAGCACAGCACTTTATCACTGTGGTAAAATACATATCTACAGGAATACATATACTCATGATTATTTTTTTCACTTTTTATCACAATGATGTACATTGTATTATGCTATAAACATCTAAAATTATGTTTCATAAGAGCAAAACATTTCGAAATTAAAGGAGAATACAAAGTTATATCCAAAAAAGGGGAGGCCACTTGCCGTTCTTCAGACACACTCACACCAAGCCAAAGACTAAGATAAAAATTTACCTGGAGTCGACCTGAGAGCACTCGGTAATTTTTTTTGACATACAGTTTTATTTTTCAAAATGTTTCACCTCTCTGTAAGTAGCTTTGGCTTGCCATCTAACCTGACTGTTAATATTAAAAATAAATAAATAAATCACATCAGAGTCATAATTGCAAATACTTTCAAGCACTTTAACTGAAATTCAAGCACTTTTCAGACCTTGAAAACACAACATTGAAATTCAAGTATTTTCAATGATTTCAAGCACCCATACAAACCCTGTTTTAATATAACGCAAGACAAACATTGGCCGCTGCCATAAGGTAAATGATGTCTTATTTGCTGACTGCCAGTGCCGGTGACTGAGGCTTATATTGGTGCATATACCTTTGCATCGCCATCAAAAACATTCAATACAGAAAGAAAAGCTATTTAAATATAGACATTCTTAAACAATGGCAAAAGATACATTAGCTTTCAGCCTATCTAACCTGTTTGGCTGAGAGTGTAATGATGTAGACTGACATGTAGTGCAGCAAATACTGTAGACCATAATTGTGACACTAATTTTTGCTGGCTCATCACTTCAAAATGTAGTTGCCTGATATTCTTTCATATGACTAAATAATCATAACAGTCTTTGCAGTTCAGTTTAGAAAATGTTACCAAGAAATGATTTAACAAGAAATATATGTGCTGGTCTTGTGAAACGGTACAAGTGCAATGTGTCAAACAAGTACAGCCTTGTTTATTTAATAAACTGACGTTGCCTTGTTCTTATTAGGGTCTCTACAGCAGTTGTTTATTAGGTCTGATTCCAAATCCTACAGATATCTCACACAGATACACACACACACACACACACACACACACGACCACACTGCTCGTAATTACACAAAATGGCACCAGGGCATTATTGGATGAAAATGACACACTGCACATCACTCTCAAACACGCCAACAATAGATAAAAATCTCACGACATGTAGTCAAAACCACACTCCAAGCATTATGTGGGGAGGAGGAGGAGGCGAGGGGATACAAAACCGCATCCAAGTTGCTTGCAGAAATGAGACCCGCTGTTGCCATGGTGATTGCCTCGTGGCTACTGGGTGTTATGTGTACAATGGTGTAGAGAACAAAAATAAGAAATATAGTAGAACTATAGGAACCGCAGTTCTTTGCTGCATACAAAGAGGCTGAGCAGGTGAATTATGGTGATCCTTTGACTTTGACTACAGCACGTTATTTAATGCCTCACAGTAATTTATGGTCAAAGCAAATATATACATCAAAAAGATAGACTGGAATCCAGGCATAGAACAAGAGGCAGGACTAATGGAGTGGTACAGGCTGCATGTTGTTCATGTGTTACACTGTCTGCAAACAAAGTGGCATGCAGCAGTGTTTTTCATGTATCGGTGTCCTCTTCACAGAGACTTTACCCAGTTAGCATTGGGCATTAGCAAAAATAGACTGCTAACAAGATCTTATACTTAATGGCAGGTCAATGGATTTGGTCAGACACTCTGCCCTTCCTGAGTGTCCCTTAAGAGATATCCATAAATGTAGCACAGTGTCCTGTAGGACAGTGTTGAGGATCCAAGTATGCACACATTCTCACATAGAAGTGTGAATTCAGTCTCTCCTTATGTGTATTAATGTGGTTATATTATTTATATCACTTATACCTGGCCTTTTCTGTTGGTGTTTAGTAAATGTGTACATTGGTTTCACATTAAAGACTTTATATATGGGAACACTTAGGAATTGTGTTTTTAAGTCTGCTCCAGTTTTTCAGCTGTTCAAGTATCATGTAGCATGTACTACACTTATAGGAAGTCATGTCAATTTAATTGAATTGTATCTATATAACCAAATAAGACAAGTCAGAGTTTTGCCTCAAAAGGGTTTATAATCTGTACAATGCACAATACACATACTCTGTGTCCTTCAACCCTTTGACCATGTCCGGTCTACTTCTAATAGGCCTCCAATTGGATACATCTACATAAGAAATGGATTTCATTGACAGGCTTAACACACAAATAAAGGGAATGCAGCAACCAAACAAATTACATTAAAGAAGAATGGAGGACAAAAAGAAAACTAGATAAGAAATGAATAATCAATAAATGGATCTATTGACTGTAGAAAATGTTACCAAAATTTATAGTTTCTTATTGTCAATCTCTAACCAGGAAAATAATCTAGATTAGATCTATATTAGCTTTAAGAGCTGGGGAATTTGATGCTTTACTTCATCCTTGTATCATTTCTGACATTTCTTCATTAAACAATTGAGCATAAAATATAGGCAGACAGACCATCAAATACAATAAGATGCAGCAGCCCTTTAAGCAACAAACTGATGAATATAGATTTAGTGCTGTAGAAGTGTAAATTTTTTCCTAAAGTTCAAAGGCAACTGTTGCATTTGCATTTACTTTAAAGGATAATTAAAATGGCAGGGTGTGAGAAACTAAGTACGAGAAAAATACAAGTCCCCTATGGAAGCAGGTTTGTATTAAAAGCCCAGTATTCACCACTGTTACAAAAATACTGATATTTTTCTGTTTACGAAAATCCGGCACAGACAAAAGTGCACCTGACTTTGTAAAAACGTGGGCTTCATTTCCATTCAGTGGCCTCACTGATTCAGTCTGAGGCTCACTCATGCCAAAGGCCATTTGTTTGGGGCCCTGCGCCGACTATCATCCATTCTCACTTCTTCCCTTCTGCTTTATCTCTCCTCCAGATGTGATGCATCATTTCCCCTCTGCTCCAACACTGACACTAAGGCTCATCCAAATAAAAATGCTCACACATGGTGTATGTACACAGCCGACTGTGCAGGCCATCCTTGTTTGCAGAGAGGTTGCTACTGACCCCAACCCCCTCGCTACCCAACACACACACAAACAGGTTTTCAACGGCAAGAACTTAACGTGCGAGAAAGGTATTAGAGAGAGGGACAGAGGGGAAAACAGCAGTTCTTACATCAGCGAAACTCAAGGATTAACCTTAATCGCAGAACACTTCAACACTGCCCAGCTAATTCAACAAATAGCCTCTTCCAGAGCAGACAGACATGCACACACAGGCAGGCGCGCACACACACATGCATACACCTAGCTCAAATCAGACGCAAGTTCCCCTGTGCTCATTAGTGAGATCACCTGAACTGTCTAAAAATACCAAGCTGGCTTGTTCTAACAGCTGCCTCTGCCCTCCATCATCGGCTTACCAAGCAACAGGTAGCCATGCTACCTATAGCACGGGACTGAGAAAGGGCATGAAAATGGAAATAAATCTTACTTTGAAAAATTGGGAATTATTTAAAAAAAAAAAAAAAAACAGATTGCCAACTCATGACAGTTAAGAGCAGGGCTAGTGTACAGTGTAAGAACTTTGACAAGACAAGGTCCATGTCACCACACTTCAGTTCCTGGGCCTTTTGGCCACCTTTAAAAATAAGACAAAATCAGTCAATAGCTAATCTAACAATGTCCCAATTCATATCTGGGCTTCACATGTGTCTTTGATGAGTCCATCACAAGGTGACAGGTCTAAGATAGGTGTGAGTGCACCATCCGAAGCTCTGATCACATTCAGAAGTCACCGACTGCAACAAAACCCCTTCGGTGCAATGGAAGATATACATATTCAACACATTTGTTTGTTTATTTTTTAAAACAGAACCCCAATTGAGCAATCAGTGTGAAAATTTTGACCAGACATTGGTGTACCAAGACACTTCTGAGATCATCTGTGGTCTGTGGTCATCCACTGGGATGATGAGGATGAAGTGTGGGTGGACCCTCCAGCTGGGTAACAAACCAAAACACTTCCATGCAATAGAGACTGTCATTTGGTATCAGTGGAAGCAAATGCAGTTGGTAGAATGGCCACATTAGTCATTGGAAGAGAAAATAACAGATGATCAAAACTGACAAGATGGCCACTAAATCTTCAAGATTTAAAGGTGGTCTGTCAAGAAGAAGTAGTCTTGAAGCTGTCATTACAAAGAGAAGTCCCTCTTTAATAAGGAAGGCTAAAGGGAGTAAATTTTAAATAAAAGTGCAGCTGTGATGTTATGACTTATTTTTCTGTATGGATTTCATTGAGTTTGAGTTGAAAGTTTCCTGCTGGGTTCTGTTTTGGAATATTGTTTAGCGTTTTTTTTTTACCTAAAGAAAAAGCTGATTGGGTTGAATACCGATTTCCTCCATTGTATAATATGTGCATCAAATATGGTCCAATGAGGTGCAAGCACTAATCGCTGTAGCATGCTTTTGTTTGCAAAAGCCACCAGGAGAAATGTGCCACTCTAATTACGCTCTAATTACACTTGTTGGGCCATCATCTGTCAGTTCATCAATGCACCGTCTACTGCACATAATTTGTGGAAAAGTGCCTTCTTTGTGCACGTACAGTGCCTCTTTAGGCTATTATTTCAGTAAAATATTTCTGCTCTCGTGAGACTTTAACAAATTCCGAGGCGTCTCTTGAAACAATTTTCCTGCGAAAGGTGTCTCCTCAATTACATTTCAGGTTCCCGTTCGCTGCCCTGTTCCACACTGTAGTCAGAGAGACAAGGGCTGATGCGAGGGAACATCAGAGAAATAGCATTATTTTAAACTCAATTTATGGGAAAAATATCTTTTTGAAGAGTCATGTGAGACAGGGGATGAATTGGGTGTTGCATTATACATACTCTGACCTTTACTGGTGGAAAAGAGCCAGCACCGAGCAGGCCAGGGTGTGTATGTATGTGAGTGTGAGTGTGTGTGTGTGTGTGTGTGCTTGTACTGTGCGATGTGAGAGTACATCAGGATTAGCAAACAATGTTAACTATTCTGCCAATCTTGCTGCCCTTATGCTCTGCTCTCACACAGTGATTACCAAGTGCGAGTGCTCACAACAGACCAACCCCTACGAGATGCAAAACTCACTAGAGTCCGTCCATTTGTTCTGAATCAAGGCTTTCATTAAGTGAGCTACAGATACACAAGCAGTGCAAGAAGGATTCATAACGGCTTTAGCAATAAGAAAACAGTCGCTCGAGATTTGAAGCCTGTTTATTTGAGACAATATGGATGAAGCAGCACATGAAGTGCTCGAAATAAAGCAGAAAGTTAATGCCCCAGTTGCCAGTAAGTAAAAACCAAAGCCAAAATCAAAGCTAACCTCCAACAAATGCTGCCTAAAACATGTCACTACAAGTAACATAAAATCTAAGAAGTGAAAGGTAAATTCTCTTTATATATTAAATTATTAAATTATATTTATCAGATATTCACACCTTAATGTTCCAGTTTTTATGACTTCATTAATCAAAAATACAATGATACTCATATTACCTTGGTATTGCAAACATCAGAGACTAATAAATCAGATAATTTAATGATTACGACTCATCTAAATACTTTATGGCTCTGCACACAGAGTGGCAAGATTATTTACCCAATTATGTTTATTACACACCTTACAACTAATTTGTTAGCTTTAGAGCACTAATTTTCTCATTATTGCTGTTGGATCCTATTTGTACTTGGGCGTTAGAGGTCGTAAAGAAAATGACTGACTGAAAACGCCTTAAATTAAACAGTTAAGAGGATTTGCATAACGTCTCCAACTTCATCATCAAAAGAACTTGTTTGCAAAAGTTAAACAAATGAAACAGCGGATGTCTTGTCCTGGAACAGCTCTGACTGTTTACAAAAGCTACTCAGCTGAATATGCTAAACAAGACAGCAGCCCTAGTCAGGAAAACACTGGGACTCCTATGCTATGATGCAAATAGCTTGAACTTGTGAAAACCTTGAGGCCTACATGTATATAAAGAAAATTGGTAAAAAATAAAAATTTAAAAAAAAAAGTTGAGAGCGATCACCCATAGTATAGTAACCATAGATAGTTCATGTGGCAATACACTCAGGGTTTAATTGTTGAACTAGGCACAAAGCGTGCAACAATAGAGGATATGAAGGCTAGAACCCTGCTGGTTAGGATTCACCATGGTCAAGGTTTTCAACAGGTTTCTGCAAGACTTAAGACACTGCTGTGACTTAATGGTAGGAATGGTGTGGTTGTAAATCAGATGTTTGATTGAAACAGTATTTATATTAAGTAACATTTGACCAAAACCTTAGGTAGATGAAATGATGAGACTGTTGACATTTTCCTGACAGTACAGTGTCGTTGGTTACTATGACCAGTGGGTGACAGCTGTAATTGGTGGCTGTTTGGCAGAAATTCTCTCCATTGATATATAGAATTAAAAACACTGCTATAGAGAAAGTGCTGAACAACTTTACCCAGCACCAACTAAACAACATACAATCTCCTGCAACCTTCACTGTAAAATACTATAGTTGGTTGTTAGTCAGTCGAACTTAGCTAATTTAAAATGATATGTGATATTTGTAAAACATAACTGTCAATTCACAAATAATAGATGACCACAGCTTTATGATGTTCAGGCCTATAGGGAATTATTTCTCCAGCAGCGGAGAACACACTGCATACATTTTCCCTTTCTTTGGCTTTAGGCATTCAGCAAAAACACTTGGGCTCTGCACATTAGTCTTAGAATGGGAGAAAAAAAACCCTGACATTTGAGTTTCAACTGTTCCACCTTGTACAATTTGAGATCATTATTCATTATTATAGCACATTGGATGAAACCTTGTCATTTATTATATCAGTTAATGTAAAACATGCAGGAAAGCCCAAATTTAGGGCACAGGCATAAACAATTTTGCTGTCTGAGGATCAGAATGCAAAAAAAGATTAAACATAACAGATACAAAGCAAAGTCAGACAATATACTTTTAAATTTAATAAATTCTTCTTGTGCATTCACAGTTCAGTTCTTACAATTCAGCAACAGCTCCACTGGCTACACAAAAGAAAAACATTACCTGCACAATGTTCCAAGGCTCTTTGTCAAGTGTGACTAAACTAAATGGTATGTAGCATTGTTCTGTATTATACTGTTTGGTATGCATTAGATCGTATAGAATTAATGTAACTCCACCCACTCCCCTGAATCCCATAAACTAAACATTCATCGTCTAAACCAGCCCATGTTTTAACACCTCTTTCAAAGGCTGGAAAATGTTTTTAAAGAGAAGGTTTTTTTCTGTTTGTGTGAATGAGGCTTTAAACTATGCTCTTACATGAGTTTCTGCTTAAGAATTACGTTATTTCAGTATACGTTTTTATTGTGCACCTACTCCTGCAGATCAGAATCAGATTATTTTCATGTGACGATGGCGTTGATGATAGATGCATGAAGGATACAGCAGATGTAAGTATAGATGTGTGAAGGCTTAGAGGCGTGTGCAGTGTGGTGACATACACATCCTGGCTTCCAGGAGAAACACTGCATTATGGGAAAAGTGTGTTGAGGATCTGCCATTTATTGCTCCATTTTAACATTGCGCTCTCCATTTCCTCTCTCTATTCTCATCACCTATTTTATTCCTCCTTTAATCAATTTCATTTCTCCCCGTCGACAAGCAAATGCAGCAGTTCTGGTCAGGTTCCCATGGCAACCACAGTTGCTAGGCAACACACAACTCTCCATCATCCATTCCAGAAGTCTGACAGATGGAGAGGGAGAATGCAAAGGCAAGAGTGAGAGAAAGACGAGAGCAAGGGGAGACATTCAGAAAGAATAAAGAAGGAGAAACAGCTGAAGAATGAGAGGAGAGGATGAGTTGTGCGCCACAGAGGTGGGGATGATGCAATCTAAATAAAACACTGTGAGACCAATAATATTTTCAATGGTCCGCTCTTCCTATGGATTTCTTCTCCATTGGTCCACACTTTCATGACCCACCATGGTCGTATGTGGATGTTTCATTTATCAACAATGTGTTTATGACCCCATACTGCACACTACTACTGAATTAAAACCTCACCATATGCCACTCACCAAGATCTGCACTTGTCATGAAAATCAATAAACTATGATTCAGCCTATGTCAGGAGGTGTGGTCTGAATTTGTTCACGCCTAAAACTGAGAATCATTTCTTCTAATGACATGAAAACTGTGAATCTTGAGAACGCAGATTCAAATACTGTTTAAGCTTTAACACCCCTTCAAATATTTACCAGTGTTTACTCTGTGCAAAGCAACTAACATATTCCTCCACTTTAGTACAGTAAAGAAACAAGCACTTTTTTTACTAAATGGAAGCAGAGGGGACTCTTCAACTTTTTTCTTTAGCTTTTATGTATCAATTAAGTACTTTATTAAGAAAAACTAAACATATTTGAATGTGTAGACTCACCTAGTAGCCATCTATTCACAGAACTATCATCACAAACATTTATAAATGTCGAGTAGATGTATTGTAATCATACTAAGTTTTCTTGTTTAAAGAGCAGGCACAAATAGCAGTGACTAACTCCACCCAAGTCTCCACCCTTACTGTTGGTCAACACAGTAGCTCAGAGGCATACCTGTGTGATCCACCGGCTTTGCAAGGCTTCCACACTTAGCTCAGAAGCAATGGATAGTGACAGAACAGAAAGTGTTTGTCATTCGGGAGTGTGCTACATCAACATGTGATAATGTGGAAACTAATGCTTATTTTCTTGCCAGTCAGATCTCAACGTTACTTATGGCCTTCTGTGTACAGGTATTTAAGCCTCTTTTTTAATGTGTCACACAACAAAACAGAAGTGCAGTGCACAATAAACAATGTAGGGAAAAATAAAAGGGGGCTACACAATAAAAACAATGATATGAAAATACAATACAGTCAGTGTTGTGAAAAAGTATACTGTATATA
>JAPQRQ010000005.1:32005196-32024179 GCA_037367365.1 Apogon talboti | reverse complement strand
ATAATAAAGATAGATAATAAAGCATAACAAAGACAATAATAATAATAATAATAATCAACCGTCCCCCCACCCCCCCCCGCGCAAACACAGGTAACATGCACGCACGCACACACACACACACACACACACAACACGCTCCCCGCCACCCATATTATAAAAGACTGAGCACGGCAGGACCAGAAAGTAACAAGAGGAGACGCTATAAAGTCCAATCTGTAACTGCTGCAGAAAAAATGCTAAGAATAAAAGCATAATTTACCTTCTTCCCCTTTGAGAACCAATCACGTGTTCCTATTATATGTCATAATTCACTGATACAGTACTCAATAAAAACTGGAACCTGCTCTTCGGATTTGTCTAGGCCACAGAAAAGAAATTAGTAGAGGTTGCCAGCCAAAAGTAAAGTCCAGCAGACACTTATGGTTATGTAAATCAACATCATGTTTATGTAAATGTAACGTAGGCCAGTGGAGTGGGACAGCAAATAAAACACAACTGCAGGCGCTGACACAGAACAAGAACCTAGGAAGTAAACACTTCCTCTTTTATAGAGGGCCTGTTTGTGTCCATGCTGAATCATTAGCAGCTGACAAAGGATTATTTGTGTAAAACCTCACCAATGGGCACTGCGCTTAGACAACTGATAATATTTACCGTAAACACCATGCCTTATATAGCATGCCTGACAAACTTTTTTGGTTTGTGAGGATGGATGAGTTCAGATAGCTGTGGTTGGCAATGCTGATGGTGAACACAGGTGCATTTAAAATTAGACTCATGCACCACTGGTGTGTGTGTTTTTTTAATGAGGCTGGTTCAGTTACATGACACAAAAACATATCTCAGCTAAAGTGACAGCCATGCAGATGGCTTGCATGCTATCTGGATACGATTTAACAAATCTCTCAAATACAATATGTTCATTTCATTGCTTTCTACCAAAGACAACTAGTGTTAATATCAACAGCAATTTTATCTGTCAACATTAGCTCACGGGAGCAGATGACCAGAGCAGAACCAGAAAACAACGAACCTTCGACTGATAGTGAGTGACAGAATGACTGCTAGCTAGAGGGGATAAATGAGGCAAAGTTATCTACAGGGCATTGGCAGTGCTGAATATTTGAGTAGTAGGCTGCCACTAGTGAATGAAAACAACAAAAATACTGATATTCATTAACAATGCATTTCAAGGAAAAATACTGCTCAGTATTCATTGAAGTCACGTCCGAACACTGTCCATGAATTGTGTGGGTTAGGGTTAGAGTTGGTATTTCTGCACATGCATAACATGTCAGGGTTAAAATAACACTGACATTAGCCAAGACAAACCCCAGTTAAACACATACATGAATGAAGACGGGCCAATTTATGGGCTATACCTAGCAACTACGTGGGTGTGTCGTAACATATTTATAATGCAATGTGAGAACAGTAGTGCAAAACCAAAAAAAAAAATCACGTCATTGCATTATTGTCAATCACAATGGCTACTATTGACAAACTCTCTTCTGATTCTTTCAGTAATGTCTTCCTCCATTTAATTAATATTCAATACATCAGATGGAATTCACAGATTTATCACTCAAACTCCTACCCAAACCTATTATGGATACACATTAAGTTCCTGTCCTTGGCTACATATGTGAAAGAGAAACTCGAGGTAAGACCTGGATGTTCCTCTCTGAGCACTGCCTGGACACAATGTGTGAAGGGGCTTCATGCCACGTGCGCACTAATACTGATATTTTAAACAGGTATTTTCCTGCTTTATGTTTATTTTTTTCATATGTTAACACATGCTTTGTTTTACAATATACCTCTGTCCACACTACAAGTACAAACCACAGTTCCTTAGCCTTTCAAATATGGACACTGTGGAATACATTGGATAAAACAGATGCTGAAAGTTTAGTCTGTCATTAAGTTGAGCAGCAAACAATAAGCTACTGTTACTTTAAGTATTGGTTTGGGTTGTTGAAGGATATAGTTTTTTGGGTTTTTTTTTTAAATAGATTTCATCACTACAGCAAATGGGTCCTTCTCCCAATTGTGTCCATGCTGCCCTGAATGCTGTGCAGGTCATACTAACTTAGACATCTATACGACATGTGCGACAGCATTGTTCTTGAATGTATTTATTTTCGCTGTCAATACTGACACACATTAAGTGAAGTTTTTAAAAGTCTTCAGACTGGAAAGCGTTTTTAAAAATCTGTTTCTGTGACCTAAAATGCAAGTTACTTGTAGACAAGAAGTCCAAATGTAGAGAAAAATATCTGTTTGCAAAATATATACATAAGTGTGGATGGGGCATTAATCACATAGCGAAGCAGAAGACTCTATTACTGATCACCAATATGAAAAAGAAATTAGACCATTTATTATTGTTATGATTTTAGGTCTGACTTGGTACTTGGAACTGAATACAAACTATTCTTTGTACATTTGCACATTGCAATTTCAGTTCAGGTCTGTTGTGCAACACCTTTAAAAAGTAATGTCACAGTCTGGGCCAGAACTCCCACACTTTCAACTTTCTGAGCTATGATGGTGTGGGAGTGAACTGTCAGAAAATTGTCCTTAAGTGTCTTTTCAACTGACGCGAAGCAAAGAATCAAGAGCCTTGTACTGACATTGTTGTGCCCCACATGACTACACTACTGTCTGCTTTAAGCTTATTGTGTGGCTGGATGCACACAGCGTCCATAGAAAATACACAGCATCTTCCTTTTGGCTGCAGTTACGTCATTTTGCCTCCAACATCTGTCTCAGCGAGCACCAGCTGTTAGATGGGAACGTGCTTACCTTGCCAACACAATGCGCTCTATTAGAATAAAACCAAGAGCTGCCACAGCGTTGTCAACTCTACCAGTGAACTAGTTTAGAGTCTGCTCCTCTTAAATGTCTTTTTTGTGATCTCATGATTGTTACTGCTTTGATGATACAGCAGTATTCAAGCTGTGGGAGACTTCACATGTGTTTTTAACCAAATTACACGGCTCATTCTGTGTGTTTAACTGCAGGTCAGTGCACACCTAAAGAGGCGCTTATGTGTTTTTAAGTATACTAAAGCAACACTGGCTTTTACAGTTTAAATAATGCTAGCATTGGTTATGAAAATGAAACAGTGAAGTGCAGACAAATTAAATAGGTTTCAAAACCCACGTCTATGTATATACCACTGTTCTGAGGTCTCAGCTGAGAAATTCACTGGGCAGCAGTTAAGGTCAAAGGACGTGTAGAGACAAAGAATATATTTTTACTGAAATAATTTCTCTTTTACAATCTTTTTTGTCTTTGGGAACAACTACTAAAACACAAAGTGACAGGGACAGTAAAATGTAAAGTTTCCATTGACAGTACAACTCTATACTCTCCATTATGTAGAGACCTCTTCAGACCTCCAGAAGTATCCACATGTGTAAATATTTAACATATTAACAGGATATCACTGACATTTCTATAAGCTGCTTCTTTGGACATGAAATTGAACAGTGTTGATAACATAACAACAATGTTCCAACCCTCTAATATGAATCAATTTCATTTAGGAATAACCTAAGCTTAAATAATTATTTTACTGGTTTACCATTTTCATGTTTGGTCATCACATTATATAAAAATAAGCAGCAGAGACCATACTTGCTGACACAAGCAAGCATTAAACAGAAGATATGAATGTTTATTTCATGTTATTTCAGCCTGTACAGATACAATTACTCTAGTAGGGAAACTTGTTTGACTCTGAAACCAGTTTTTCTGGCTACTGCTTGGCTTCCAAACGTATCCACAAGTGTAGGATGTAGAGGTGTGAATGGAGCTGCTTACCAGACAGATTGAGCAACTTCCAGATAAGCAATGATTTTTTATTTACCCACTAAGCAGCATAAATGTTTCCGAATGACTTTCAATTCAGATGTTAGTATCAGACATTACAGATATGAAATTTGTTGGATCTTATTCTTATTTACTGTCTAATCTTTTAAGTGACGAAGCAAAAGCCTCAAGATACAATAGTCGTTCACTGTTGGCTGAAAAAACCATGACTAGTAACAATGTTGCTAGTGGTAGTAGTAAAAGTAGCACCTCGTGTGATTATAACAACTGTAACATCATCCACATTCTTCTCTAGCTGAACTGCCAGGCTATACAATAAATAATCACTCGCTGCCCTAATTCTCTGTCTCAGTAGTATCTATAATACTTCCAAGCAACAATTGGCAGCAACATCTGGCTTGTGCATGCTGCCTTTGTTAGGCTTTGCTTTTAAGGTTAAAAAGCAAAATGTAATAAAGTGGAGTTGAAAAATCTGTGAAAACCATGTTGTATGACATCCAGTTTTGAATAGTGTGATCACAGTTGCATCCAGGGAATATGTAACACTGAAAAAACAATAACTGTACAACCAATAATGCAAGAGAATTATAAACGACAAAACATATATGATCACACATGTGCTCATTGGTATTGAGTATACTGTATTCAAATGTACTTAATAAAATACCACTGTTAAACTGGGTGGCCGTGGCTCAGGAGGTGGAGCGGGTCGTCCAATAACCGAAGGGTTGGCGGTTCGAATCCCGCTCTGTCCGAGTCATGAGCTGTTGTGTCCTTGGGCAAGACACGTCACCCACCTTGCCTCCAGTGCCACTCACACTGGTGTATGTGGTGGTCGGAGGGGCCATTTGGCGCGAATTGGCAGCCACACTTCTGTCAGTCTGCCCCAGGGCAGCTGTGGCTACAAATGTTGTTTACCACCACCAGAGTGTGACTGTGAGAGTGAATGAATAATGGATCAATAATGTAAAGCGCTATAGAAATCAAATCATAACAAAAGTTATCTCGTGGCACTTCACATATAGAGCTGGTCAAAACCAGGCTCTCAAATTTTAAATTAAAGATAATTGTAAACTGGATTAAATTAAATTACTGTCCTTTTTGGGTAGTTCAGTCAAACTAAGAAACATTATTCTGGCCATGTCGTAACTTTTAGTGTGATCGCACTTTGGCAAATTGGGTGAATAGACTTTGAGATAATGGCTGGACAAATTTTCAGAAATTTGTAAAAAAAAAAAATCCAAAAATTGAAATTTAGCCATTAAACTTGGCACTGCACCTCTTCTAGTGGTACAGAAAATGAGTGTCGAATTTGAGAAGAATCGGGTGAATAGTCTATGAGAAATCAGTTGGACAAAAATCTCAGACAGATGGACGGACAGACAGAATTCCCGGTATTACTATATACCCCTGCCCCATGGGCGGGCGGGAGAATAACTATTGTAGACTACATGTCGCTACTTGCTGCCTGTATCAGCCCATGAACTAGAATGCCAGTCATCAGACCATCTCTGGCCCCAAACGGACATGGCCTCTTACTAAATGCATAAATAATGTTTGCCATCTAACCAAACATCATAGTCTCCTTGTTTGCAAAATTATTGAACACAACTGACAGAAGATTTTAAAAGTTGTTTTGTCTTTGCATTTATGGGAACGTGGAGTTTTAACCCTTTCCTCTGGTCAAACCCTGTGCTTGACACTGAGACTAACAGCTAAATCTCTGTTTTCACTTCAAGCCTTTGATAAATTTGTGCACCGTCTCTCTTATATAGATATTTGATGGATTTCTGTATATTAACAGATGTCCATTTGCCCTCCCCCATGTCTCTCATCTCAACTGCCTTCAGTGCTGCTGTCAAAATCTCACCTCTCTGCCAGAGGACATAGCCTTGGCCCGTCGAGAATGTGGCAGCACCACGCTATCTCCAAAGTGCCACATTAAACTGCACCCCCCACAAGCACGCAGACTGAAAACTCTTCATATGCTACATAAAATCATGCTAAATTACTTATCAGCTTGTATGCAACCGCACTTTCTTTATTGATTCTTTCAGTTTAAGGAATGAATGTATTCCACTTGTTCACTCTTGTTTCCCTCTCAGTTCTATTATGTTGGTCACATTAGCCTCATATGTTTTACAGTCCACTTTGAATTAAATGAATTCGCTGATGCCATTAGAACCACTCCAGTACAATAACAATATGTGCGTTTTACAGGAAAAAGAATAATCTAACCATTTCATCTAATTCTGTTGGACACATTATTGCAATAATAACAATAATAATAATGATAATAATGACATAACTGCCTTACATTAAGTAAATTTTAATATTACAAGGCGCACTTACTGGCTGATTTACTCAGCAGCAGTGTAATAGTGCTTTCCATTAGCTGAGGCTTGTATCGTTTCAGCTCCTGCAAAATGGTGGTTAATAAATAATAAAGCTCATATCTAACATAAACTCACTTAACAAGCCATATTCAATGCATTAAGTTTGTTTAGGTTCATATGGAAACATCTCCGCCTAGTTTAATTCACCTACTGGAGATAGTTTATACAGGTAGCAATTTCATTTAACTCTAAATGGCTGGTTTCTCTTATTATCATATATCATTGGATAATAATGTGATAATCAGTCAAACAACATGGTGTAAAAGTCCTTGACACATGGCTATCACAGGATTAACGTCCACCGTCAGCACTTCACAACTTGGATTCCTGACTGAATGTCCCTGTAGGAACCATTAGCATGACGACAAACACACTGATCCAGATTAGTTATTTAATGGCTACTAACCCATGACCTAAATTTAGATCTAAAGGGCACTTTAAAGATTGAGCACTAGTCTGAAAATTAAGTCCGACCAGACAACTGAAAAACATACCATCACTAGGGTTCAATATTACGTTTCAAGGACCTTCAACAGAATTACATAACAGTACAACATATAGATTTAATGACAGTCAACAAGTGGTTTCTAATTACTGAATTAGTGGTCTAATTATTACTAGATCCTGATATTCTTCTACTGGAGCTGCATTGTTGTCTAAAAAGTGCTAACACATCAGTGCAGGGCCTGACTTCTCTACCATTTACACACACACACACACACACAATGTGGTGTATTTCAGCAATTCCACATATACTGCCATACTATTGTAACTGACCAGTGAATAGAATATCTACCTAGGGTTGGACAATAAAACACATAATTATGATAACACAATTCCACTATTGCCGTAGACATTTTTTTCCTCATTGTGCTTTGTTTTGGACATTCTATCTCTGGATTTCTGAAACACTGTGTTGCATTTAAGCCTTCATCATGTTCTGACCATAAAGAACACCGCCACTAACTTACTCAGATCAGCATTTAAAATGGAAAGAAATATTGATTTGACATTTAATATTAATTATCAATATTGACTGAAATTAAAATTTGTATCATGATAGCATTTCTGGCCAAATCTAGCTGTATTCGTGTCATTTGCCAAATCTCACATGCCTAAAAGGGTTAGATTAGAATTTAAGGTTTTATAAAGCTGCATACTTCTGAGGACAATGTGTATGTCTTCAGTAAGAACCAAATGGCCTTGGACAGCCCTATTTCAGTGATAAAAAAAACTTGGCTGTGGTCTTTTTAACTAAGGTAGCGATGTTCAAAAAAACAGAGAACAAGACCAGACTTTCTAAATGTGCCTTTCCATAAACTATCACATGACCATGAGAAAACCTGCAAAGATCAGCTTTGCTACTTCTCTATAATGTATTAGCTACCAAGACTGTCATGTTCATTGATGCTGCCTTGCAGAACTGTTATTGCTTTAGTTGTACATAATGGATCATACAACAGTGAAAATGAAATGATGCAAAATAAATGGTGAATTAACACCCATTTAGTGAAAGCACTAGCAACAACAATAAGATGTAGCTTAATATCCTATGCCTTCAACCCAAATAAATTGCTCATCTCCACCTGCAGCTTTACTTTACCTAGATGCTGCTACTTTCCTGTGATGACACAGATATGCCCATACTCATAAATCATAAGACCTGAAGTCTGCTATCAGGAGATCAGTGCTGCCCTCTTCATATACTGAAGGCATTTAAATACCCTGGTGAGTTCACTTCCATCTAAGTTGACATAACAAAAGCTTCTAAAATTCACAGAATTATGTTGCATGAAGGCTTTGAACTATTTACTCAAACCCTTTAAAACTAGCGCCTATTTGGTTTAGGAATTTAATCAAGGAAAAAATACATGAATTATCTGTACATATACACCAACCCTAACACTGTACATGCTTCATAAACTGTTTTAAATCTGCTTCCATATGCTTCATGGACTACAAAAGCTTAATAGATGGCAGTGTAGGAGATACAGGCCATGCCATTTCACACCGATACACTGAGCAAAAAATATAGTCACTTATGAGTTAACTGAACAGGGAAACTGTCCAGACCTCGACTGACAACATTCTGAGACTGGTAATTGATGCATGATATCTGTTCTAACATTGTCACAGCTCAGGTTACCTGAAATATATATATTATGAATAAGGTAATGCTGTTAAAATAAAAGGTCTCACCATACTATATCTTATCTAGTTCATAATAAGACACTCATTAACAGGAAACCATGGTCTAATTCATATTATCTGACCAACGCCTGTCACAGCTAAAGGTTAAAGTTAAGGGCTGGGTAGTTCAGTTGTAAATAAGGTCTTGGTCCTGCAAATGTAGCCAATAGGCTCCTGTAGGCAGGTGTACTTGGCAATCTACTGTGAGCAGCAACTTACCAAAGAACGTCTCAGAGAAGCATACACTAACACTCAACACTGGACCTCTTTCCTGCATTTCCTGTTCACTTGGATATTTCACTATGTGAAGAGAAACGGAACACTCCAAGGTTACAAATCCACCAACTTATTTGGATCAGACCCCCTCCCCAACAAGACTGATACACTTGTTGCTGTTAATTTGAACCTTGAACATTATGGGGGAAATCCTTACAATGTTGTACATCCTGGCATTGTAATCACCTATAGAGACAATGCCACAGTTATGTTCAAACAAATCACCAGTATGGACTTTTATCAGTATTAGACCATATTCACACAGTGGGCATTTGTGTTTGACAGCTCATATGCTGGTATCAAAAGGATCATTTTCCCACTGCTTTGTTGTTTAAATAATGAAAATAGCTTGACAGGCGTGACAGGAAAATGGCTCCAAATCTAAACTTGACTTCTAAAATAATTGTATTTAAACATATACAATATTTACTGTATTTAAAAGGAATATTCTACTTAAAAACCTTTGTTTTCTGCAGAAAAATACAGGTGGGTTTTAATATGTGGAGTCAGTAAGTTGCTAGCTTCCTCTTTCTGTGACAGTTTAGAACAGCTAGTATCTACAATACTTTTACCAGTTTCCAGCAGTGGCCCAGTTTCATTACTCTACCCCCTTTAAAACAGCCCTAGAAACTTCAAACACAAATGCATAATAATCTGCTTCTGTTCACTTGTATGCATGCCCAAATATGCAAAAGTAAGGCCAAAAATATAGCTTCTGTCTTTCATTAGCCCAGTTATCATTTGCATTTTTCACTTTGAGCCAACACTAGGAAAGGAGCTAGCTAAAAGCAACAATAAATTCTGCATAGATGTGTTTAATGCTGAAATATTCCCTCAAAAATGTAAACATCCCACTAGCTACCGTGCTGCTCCTAACAGTGAGTGAGAATACTGGTACCACTGCCCAGTCCTTCACAAAAGACATAATATTCCAGTAGTACTTGGTCAAAGAAATCATTTGATCTTCACTTCCCATACTGTCAGACTTCAAGTTATTTTAGTTCTGTTCTTTAGACAGGTGATCTATACTGCTTCAGAACTGAGTGAACCATCATGCTGGCATCAGCTCATTTAGTGCATAGAAATGTCATAATTTATATTTTATACTACAATTAAATGGAATAGAATGTTAAGTGTAATGCTCTGGTGGCCTGATACAAGATTGATGTTTCTGCAACTTCACTATGATACCATACTGAAACTAGTTCCTCCCTAAAGAAAGGAAACCCTCAAGCTACAATACACCTTAGTTATAAACAGCTCCATTTAAAAATTATTTTGTCTGTGGTTTATTCCTTTCCTCCTTTATTCCATAAAGAAATCTATTTCATGCAATCAACTGTAATATATGCATCAACGATAAAGTGTTCACTTTGTAGCTTGTAATCTGATTTAACCCTAGTATACTCATACTGCTAACTGTCCATTTGGTAATATAATCTGTTCTCAACTGCTGTTGTGAAGAACTGCCAGAGGGGAGAATTAGCTACAAACTCTGAATGCCTTCTTAAACTGTACATTTCATCATTAAATTGTTTTCATAAACCTGTCATGGTTAAAGACAATTCTGCACTTCTGATGGATAAATAAAGGCATTGATCCTTGTAACCTCTACAGACACAGACAACTTAATGCCATGTAATCCAAGCGTTCATGTTTAAGTAATAAATCAAAATAATACATTTGCCACTGTGTTTCCTTCACTGTCTGGTTCACTGCATTCTGCTGATCAGTGGCATAATGTTAATGTTCACACTGACTTCCTTCAAAGTCATTATTTGTTTAAATATTAATACCAACCTAACCAAAATAGCTACATTACTACAGCATCAACAAAACATTATCCTCAGTGATTAGTTAACAGCCTTCAAAAAAGATGCGAACACAAAGTAAATGTGTCAAACTATTTCACATAAACCTACTGTTCACACAATGGCTGTCATTTGCCTAAACAGAACTGTCAAACTTACAAACCCTGTATGAAAAACAACCACCTCAAGAACCAAGTTACCACATCCTCTTCAATCAAGTAGCGCCACTTCTACGCCTTTCGTCAAGACCGAAATGACACAGACAAGCTGCATACATGGGACAAACTATTTGTAGTTACGTTTAGGAGGAAGACGAGTTATTAAGATCAGATTGTAGCAGTAGTGATCTCTCTGAGTGATGGCCTATACTCTGCTGGGTGCTTGCAAACAGCATGCTTGAGCAGGATCTGCACAGATAGATAGTGCAGCTGCATCAAAGGACTTACAGCACCACAGACAGGCATAAGTAAATGTGCTGTGTCTGCTGCATGGCACATATTAATAATCAGAATGCACATCAAGCCTGAGATCAAATGAAAAATGTGATTCAAGGTTTTAGAGCATGCTCTAGTTACCATCGCCTAATTGTCTAAACAGATGAAAGTAACATGATAAACACTGTGCATGTAGCTGCCTCATATCCTGTCACACTAACCTACAGTATTAAATATAAGGCTTTCTGCTTAGAAGGTTAATAACTCAGACTTGGTGCTGGGTGTAAAATGCCACACAGATTAGCCTGGTACATGGCAGTTTAGATGATATAATGAAACGACAGAGTTGACTGCATTCTTGCAGAATCTCACAGCTCTACTGTCATTTCACTTAGCATCTACAGTAAGTCACAGGTTTGAGAGGAAGCACGCCTCCATCTCCCCCATTTGGCAGCAAAGCATACACAATAAATTAATCAATTTGACAAGCAAACAAGCACAATCACCGGCTACAGGACAACATGAAAGCTTATGGTAAAATGTGGTTACCTGGGCTCAGGCAGGATGATTTTCTTACTGGCCCGGGCCGCTGGAGTAGATTTGCTCTTCTCCATCGCCATCAAATAACTGACATCAGCGAGCACTGCTTCGAGGTCCGCCATCTTTCGACCCTGGGACGACCAAATCAATAAAATACCGGGTTGGGGATGGTTGTTTTTAGGGGTTTACAAAACAAAGTCCACCAGATATGACCAACATCAATGGCCGGGGTGCGTGACAGGGCCAGCAGAGCGGACGGCGGGGCTGACCATCGACTGGAATGGTGTCGTTGTCTCAGGCTGTAGTCTGTTCACTTCGCCTCAAAGTACCATCTTTATGATGGAAAAAAGGAAACTCAGGAGGGAAGACATTGGGTGACAGGTTGCAGGAGAAATATATTTTCAGCAGAGGTTCTAGATCACCGTCCTTGTAATCCCATTTAATGCAAAAATTCAGGGTTTTTGGAGGCGAATTGTAAGGGAAACAATGCAAGCAGACAGATGAGATCTTGTGGAGAAAAAAAGCAGCACTTCCTCGCTTTATGGAGATGTGATATAGCCAACACAGATAGGTAGATAGATGCACCAGATACTGGATCTGAAGACAGCTGTCAAATCCTACAGGTCTCCGGAGACTTCCCTGGTCCTCCTGAAGGAAATATGTCCAAACGACTGGTTTGTCTCCAGTGCGGCATGTGTTTCTGGGTTTTTCCTTAAAATGTAAACACTGTGCTCTCGAAAAAAAATGTTCTAATTTTAGAGGAATGGCAGTCAGTAGCTGCACAGTAGAAAATGTGAGTGGCTCCTCTTATGCTTCGACAACAGCAGAAAACCAGCTCTACTGTTCGAAAACCTCGACATGTGTTGTTGCCTCACCTCGACTCAAACAGATATTTGTGAGATCGAAATCTCAGGAGGGAGGACACTTGGCGACAGGTTGTTTGACAAATGTATATTACCAGCCGTCCTTTAGATCTCCGACGGCGCACCGAAAAGCTAATTTATGTTAGCACAAATTACACCATACATACACCGGTAACAGATGAGCCGGGACTCATGATTTGCATTCCATAAAATCCACGCACCGCTGTTGTTTATGTTGCCGTCGTTGTTGGCTTCCTGTGTAACGATAAGGCTGAAATGTTCTTTATCGGCTTATCAATTGCAAAAAAGTCGCACGAAAAGATGCACGTAAACACTTAAGGGGTTTAGCGCCAAATGCATCCAAGAGGCGTAATTAAGTAATCTTAAGTAAAATCCACGCGGCCCACAGACAACTTGTTTTAGCCTGCTGGGAATATCGATATTTAGTTCGTTTGCTAGGTAGCTACCACGCTAGCTAGCAAAACGAAACCTGCTAGCCAGTAGGCTAACTAACGAATAATATATCGTGATAAGTCAGTCTGCACATCTAGTTTGGACTATTTCGGTTCCGGAGACACATAAAAATGCCCTTGTTGCCAGTAGGAAACACAGCCACTAGCTGGCAAACTAACAGACTAACATTGGCTCGATTTCAGACAGCGATTTAGTTACTTAATAACGTTAAGCTAACGGCAGCGAGTTAACTGGCCGCTCGTATCGGAGAAGTCTCGCAGGCTTTCCTAAAAAAAACAGTCTCTGAGAGTCCGATGGCTTCAAAAACACTGACACAATCCTGAAAGATAATCCATAGCTGCTTGATGAGTTACCCCGAGCGTTGGGGGGGACCCTCCTCGCCTGGAGACCCAGCACAGAGCTACTGACTGTGGGCTGACGGTGACGCTGATGGTGGAGGAGGGGGGGAGGGAGCGACGGGAGATGGAAATCGGCTGGCCAGCGGTAGTTTGCTTGTTAACCGATAAAACTTTTCCCCTCTTCGCCGTAAATGTGGCAGTTGACAAGGCGACGGAGTAGACGGCAAATAAAACACAAGCAGCCAGTGAAAAAATGCGTAAGATGACGTTGTGTCGGTGGCCTCCTAAAACACACAGAGGTCGATATCTGAAATAAAA
The DNA here is from genome assembly GCA_037367365.1 of Apogon talboti. Lineage (NCBI taxonomy): Eukaryota > Metazoa > Chordata > Actinopteri > Kurtiformes > Apogonidae > Apogon > Apogon talboti. The sequence goes on along the minus strand of JAPQRQ010000005.1, from coordinate 32,010,699 downwards.
CGAGCAGAGCCGACCAGGTCGTCGTGCTCCGCCAGCCCCGAGCGAGCGACTCCTGCCTACCAGGGCTATCGGCGCTGGGGAGCCCCGCACTCGGCTAGTTTAACCGCTAAGTAGCTTCACCGAGTGTCCGTCCTCCGCCTCCCAGCAGAACACCACACGACACGTCCGTTTCTTGCGATTAAGCTGCTCGTTTTCCTGCTCCAATATGGCACATGTTTAGAAGAAGTCCCCTTCGATATATTTTTCTGTATTTCTTTGCTAGCACAGTGGCACTGCTTGCTTTGTGGTTCAACTTCCTCCCACTGCGGCGGGAAGAGGCTTGTAAAACACGGAGCGGGTCAGTGGCTGGAGCCGGACCCGGGACACATTCTCGGTGGGGTTCGGAAATATTTGAACAGAGTAATATTGTTTTGGGACCAAAAATAAAAACAGAAACAATACGGCGTCATACACGTCTAGCTCGTCGTGTCACCATTTCATACGTGGGAATTTCCCTCTTATAAATTTAGACCTTTTTTTTTGTTAGTGATTTACGACATTTCAGTGAGAATAACAGCCAGTGTATATACAGGAAATTACACAGAGGGGTACAGTTTCATGAGAAAAGTGTTAAATTTAGGCCTTTTTGCAAAAATAAAAGCTTTGTTACGGCTAACAGAGCTCGGTATAACTACAGACTATTCTCTGTGTTGGTACAAAATAACTTGTTTTTTATTGTCAGTCCATATAATACAGATGCAACTACCTATGATAATAATGATTAACACACCAGACTAAATGATTTTGTATATAACGCCCAAATGAGCTGATGTGTGTCTCTTGTTTTATTGGTGGAAACGCAGTGCCGTTTTCTGGTCAGTAATGGTAATGCTCCTTAATACATTGCAATAGACTGCTGCTGATTGTGTTTACATTCATATCTACAATATAGATACCATAAAGGTAGCTAATGCTACTTTTTAACCTTGAAAAGCATGCTATACACATTTTAAAACTGAGCCTATCTAGATTCAGCTCAAATATTAGTGAAAAGCTTTTCAATTCATACTTTAATATAAGTTGCAATCATGTGTTGAGATTTACATGTGCACCATGTGTAGTTTTTAGTTACCGATGAATGATTTAGTCTTCAAAACAAAAACAGTAAATCCCTTATCTATGTAAGTTTCTGGAAATACAAGATCATACTTCTGTCAACAGATGTTTACACTCACTTGATACTGACCAATGCATCTCTTATAAAAGTTATTGCAGATTGTTGTCTATCAGTTTGACATCTATGCTTCATTTATTAACCCGCATGTCCATTAACTTCTGTTCTAGTTCATTCTTTATTGCTAAAATACTAACACCAGGTAGTTCCTGTTACACCCTTATGTGAATTTTGTAGGATTGATTGTCATTCAGAAAACTGTGAAATGTGTAAATCCAACTACACATTTAATGGATCTATCTGGTAAGCAGATACATTGGTGAAAGTCAGTAGGGTTTAAGAAAGACAGTTTATTCAGCACTGGGAAGAAGCAAGGGTCAAAGGTGAAGGGTCACATGGGAGAAAGGGTTTGGATAAGTTGTTACTGCTGAATACGGCGGATGGACTGGATCTGAGGGGTCTGGCAGTGGGAGCCAAACTCCCTGAAGTGTTTGTACTCTCCACAGTGACGATCACACTCCATGATATACTGGTATCCACGATAACCAGGGTACTGGTAGCACACAAATCTGTTGAGAAATCGCAGTGAGAATGAGGGAAGTGCGGATGAAATTGTTGCGAAAGATTGTGAAAGGCTAAGCAGGACTATTTTAGACTGCTGTGCAGAGGCTGAAGAAATAGGTGAGCATTAAATCATATGTGGAAGACATGGGGAAAGGGCAGAGTCTGCTGGGCACACTTACGCTCCAGACTGGATCCTGAAAGAGCCAACTTCATTGTTGCACCAGCCCATGGCCTGGAGGGAGGGATAATCGTCGCTAAGCTCACCCTTACGGCCCATGAAGTTCTCACGCTCGTAGATAGTCATACGACACTCTCTGTGGTTCTGTTGAGGAGGGAAAAAAGTTGTTTTTCCGGACACTCAGGTGTACATGAATTATCTGACAAACACAAAAGTAGAGTGGAAAAGGGTCACAGTATTGTGTTGAACTTACAGCACAGGCAATGGGCCTGAAGGAAGTCATTCTCTCAATGTGATAGGCATTGCTACCTCCGAAAGCATCACACTGGGGGTACTCTCCCCTCTCCAGCACGAACTGCTGTCCCTGGTAGGAGGCATGCTCATAACCCACCCAGCTGAAGAGAAGCATGGGAAGAAAAGTGAGTTAATAAGCATCATCTTCTCATTACCCTTTCTGACTCTCAACGGTCTCAGCCATTTAACCTTACTCATCAGAAGCCTAAAAATACCATCTCCAGTCAGCCTGAGTGCAACTGCCTTTCTTTTCACATGAATTAAGAGCTTCTGCCTTTTCTTCCAGTGACTGTAAAACCACTCTGCATGTGTGTATGTGTTTACTCACGCTCCACTCTCCACCCTGAGGGAGCGCACAGACTCAAAGCCAAACTCCATCACGTTGCAGCACTCAGAGGTGAACTCATGGCGGCGGCCCTGGAAGCACTCCTCATCAAAGACAATGATCTGGAAGAGCACAGCAGACACATTAGGGTGGCTCAAGAAGATATATGGATGTGATAGCACCTATATACCATTTCATTAAAGAACTATTTGGCATTGGACAAGTGAAATCAATAGCTTTTTATTTTAACTTCAGCTTTAATTTATTGTAACTTATCCAACTTAAAGTACATATTGCTATGTACTTACCATTTAGCAGACTGTCCTCTTGCATTAGTGTAAGCTATAATACTTTTCTTTAATTGACACCTGTGGCTACACACATTTTTTTACTCTAGGTCAAACAAATTTTTACTTAATACATGTCACATAGTGTTTTTTTTCTTTATATAATCAACCCCTAGTGTTTGTCCCATCCCATGTTTTTGGAAAAATGAATAATCTTGACAGCCGCCATGATTTATTTAGTTTATTCTTAAAATTTCGGAGCAGTGAGTCAGTAGGCTCCAAAACTGCCCAATTTACCATGTAGTACCATTTAGTGGCTGTATGACGCATTCATGTATGCTTTTATATTAGCACTGGGCCTTGTGAAAATTGAAAGCTGTGGTGTTAGTCGAGATTTCAGCCCTTGAATCTTTCTTTTTCAGTCTAAAAATGTGTTTCTAAGTTGGCATTCTTTGACATTTTGCATCTCTCTCTGTGAAAATTATGTTTCTCTGTATTTTCTGCTCTGGTTACCTTTATTGATTATGATACTTAATCCATAAGTAATTACAGCCAACAAGACAAAACAAATGAATCCTGCCAATATGATAGCTCTTATAGCTTATTAATGCACCACGCACTAGAACTGCTTGACAGCCAAACACTGTCACAAGAGTTTCAAGCTAATGGGGGGTATGAAGGTAATACATTAATTATCCAATAACAATTTTGAGATTGACCTTCAAAAACCCAATGGGGTGTTTGGCCACACTCTTTATGAGATCTGGCAACTCTCCCTCTCAGTAAAATATGTAAGATAGATAGTTGATGCATGAATGTGTTTTTCCGTCCACAGACTCACCTTCCAGTGGCCGGAGAACTTGGTGCAATGGTGAGTCATCTTGCCTGAAAGAAAAGTAGGCCTACAAATTGAAAACAACAGCTACAGAGGTCACACTAAGAATAAGATGACACACTGAATATACTGAGGAACTCAAGCTAAGTATTCAAGTTTGGTTAGTAAAGACAGCTGAATATAGTAATTAAAATGTGCAAAAATATCATGTTTGATTCACAATATTTTACTTTTGCATGAATATCACAGCACAAGAGTCAATACAACAAAGAGGCTGACTAAAGAATTATTCTCTGCAAACAAAAAGCCTGTTCTGGAACTTAGCATGGTAAGTAGTCAATGCAACTCTGTGTTTTGTTGAGAAATTATCAACAGCATAATGATCTGCATACTGGAATCATCCTGAATCTATGATTCTGAAAGTATCTATTTATGGTTCCTGGACAAAAATGTGCGGGTCTAAGAAGCCAGGGGCTTTATCTGGACTTCTTTAGCTCTCCCACCCATTCTATCTTGTTATCTTATTTCCTGCCCATTTTCTCCCTGCTATTACTGAAAATTTCCACCATCACCACTATTTATCTCACCCACTGGGTGCAGTGATGGTCTTTGGGCCCTAGAGCCCGACTGGCTCAGATGTGACAGGGTTTGGGACTGAGTGTGTGCATATGGGGGCTGCTGTACCCTGGCTGTGCTACCCTGGCTGTGCTGTCTGTCTGGCTGAGGGACTGGGACTCACCTTGCTTTGATTCCCTTGGGTTGTCCTGCCGTGAGAGTGAGAGGAGCCACGCGCCCCCACCCTTTTAAAGCCTCCCCTGGCAAGGGGCCATGCTGAAAGCCCCGGCTCAGCAGGAGGGAGGGGCCTTTCTCTTTGTCCACCCTGACAAAAGCGTGGATAATCGGTGCAGGGGCAGAAGTGCAAACGCCACATTATCACCATAGGCTGTGGACATGAAGACACAGGAATATAAGTGAGACAAGATAGAGTGAGAGTCTCTGAGAAAATACCAAGGGCCAAGGTTAGAGTGGGGTGGAGGGATGGAGAGAGCACCGAAGCAGCTCAAAGCTATTTACATTGTTACTTTGAATCATTTTTACATTTAATATTCTCTATTTAACTGTTTGATGTAACATTTTTATCTCACCTGATCTGATAATAACACGTTTAATGGTCTTAGGGCAGACTGTCTTAATAAAATCAAAATGCACCAATTGGACAGTTAAATTTACTCTAAAAGTAAATTTAAGTGTACAAAAATATTTTTAGGCATATATTTTAAGAAATATTTAGTACATAACACAATGTGTTGTTTCACTGTACAAAATTAAAGTCACAAGTAATTGTCCCTTTGACATATAATAATCCTATTTACATTTGAAAGGATAAATCCATGATTATTACAGGTTTAACCAACAGGATGTGATGTATACAACAGTACTGTCAAATGTGTGCCTTGTTACATAATCAACCTCAAACAAGAGAGCAGAGGCACAGAATGGACATCTTAACTTAAATATAAAGCAATAGAAACATTTAATCTGAGGGATTGTAAATGGTGACTTCATTTAAAAGGCAAATTTCACTGTTCAGTCCCATTGTGTAATAACACCCTTATTTAGTCATCATTGTGAAAATCATACAGCAGAAATTACACAATAGTGAAAACGATGTAGCTAAAAAAGGAAAGGTCATGGGGTCACCAAAATCACTGCCAGATATTTACAGATGTTTTGTGTAAAAGAAAAAGACTTCTTCAGTTACACAATAATATTAGTTGAAAAATCTGATCTAATAATCTCTCAGTAAGCTGACTTTTTTATATACATATATATGTATGTATACATATATGTATGTGTGTGTATGTGT
>JAPQRQ010000005.1:31981643-32005096 GCA_037367365.1 Apogon talboti | reverse complement strand
GAATTTTTTTTTTTTTTTTACAGACATGATGAAGAAGCAAGGAATAAAATAAAGTGTAGGAAGGAGACGTACTGATGTATTAGATGAGTAAGTGGAGGAAAATTAGACAACAAAAGCCTCAAGGGTTTGAATGGGAAGCTATATCGATGGTAGCAGGATGTGAAAGTCAGGGGTGTTGAACATCAATAGGTTTCTTCCTTTTTGGGATTCCACATTTTGTGTCAAGACTCATGAGATAAAAAAAAAAAAAAGTTCTGCACTTTAGGTCTCAGGGTCAACAGATCTCAAGATCAGTAAGTCTCTTTAAAATCTGCCTGTTAAATTAGTTGTTAGTTCAGCTACTTTTTGAATAAAAATCACACTAACAGATAAAAAGAAGCCACTTTGTATTCTCTGTTCCGTAATGGAAGCATCGATACGTCTAAAAATCACTTTCCAAATATTGTGGATTTAAGAAAATTTTGGTTTAATAAGTGTTCGAATATGTCAGAGTGCTAATAGTGCTTAAATATAATTATATATATAATATTTTGAATTCAATTAAAAACAGCTGGGTATTAATCAGCCCAAAATAACAAGAAACAAGACTATGGATCTCAAACATTCCCTTACTGGCTTTGGTTCTTGATAGATTTTGATATGAAGAGCGACGTTTCCATTTCAGACAGTATCATAAACTAATAAACTTTGGTCACCAACCCTAGTGATGATAAAGTATGCAATAGGAACCACACAGATTATGCAGCGGGATTAGTTCATATCTAATCTGCGCGTATCAAACACAGATTAACCCTGCTTGCCCCAGACCAATAATCACGGTTGAGGTGATAATCCACACATAATCCAAGAATTATCATCATCATCATTATCAACCTTTATTTCACCTTTACAGGCCAGAAAAAAAGTTTGCCAGCCATAATGATGATGTTGCCATTAGTATGGACTGATATTTGTCTATTAAATGATATTTATGTATTATCTGAATCCTATTTTATTGAATTAATACGTCTTTTTTTTTATTAGAAATAAATATTTTCTCTTTTTTATGCTGTTGTTTTTATGCTACAGCTCAGGCTTTTAGTAAAGTGGCTAGTTTGAGCTAATGTTAGCGATTAATCACAAAACACAGACAGGGCTCTGTGAATGATGAGAGTCGGTCTGAATCAGTTCTTGTAGTTGATAAAAAAAATATGCCTATGTAAAGTGAGGAGTTGAATCTGAATGCAATTTGCATGAGATAGCATAAAGCCTGAAAACAATGAAAATACAGATTTTTGGAGACTTGTGAATTTATCACGTTTAGTCAGAGATGTGTATGATGAATATCGTGCAAAGACATTTTTAGTTCAAGGTGTGAATTAAACAACACATTTTGTAGTTAAAATGCCAGTCTTAAACAAACCTAAGGATCACTATAAGACTTTAAAGAGGTTGTTATTTATATTCTTACAGGCTAGCTTTCTCTTGATGAGGTAAGATAAGTGTATTTAAAACATGTAGTGATGCCTTATCAGTGTTTCCACATGCGAGATGTTATTACTGGTTTATGATCATAAATTGAACCCAAACACATGCACCGGGTATATAATATAGACCTGACAAATAGGTTACTGCATACAATATGAATATCTAAAGTATCTGATTTGTAAAAATGACAGCTGTGCTCTTGACTCATATTCATCATCACCAAAAGCATGACTGGGTGGAAAGACGCCATGAGAGAAGAAATGTGTTATAATTAAGTCAAATGAGCAACTGAACTGATTGCAAACAATTCAAATAAGTACAAATACAAATCACAATATTGTACTTAATAAAAAATATTACAAATACTGTATGTGTCACAAAATGATACATTCTTCATTTTTACTTGTATGTTATAAACAGAGCAAAATTATCATATAGACATCCTAATTATGATACTTTCTGGCAAAATGATTCCCTATTGAACTCTCTGTAGGAAAGGAAATTTTAGTTTGTACAGCCTATGGTTACGCAAGGATTGAACAATGATAACATTTCTAAAAAAATATTTGTCTTCTCTTTATTGTGCAAACTAAAAACAAATCCAATCTCAAAACTTACTGTTGTAACTATTGTTTACATGTTTGCGGTTCTCCAGGACTAAGAAATGGTTTGGTCTCTCCAATGGGTTCAGATGGAGAAAGAATTTTAAATAGTAAGTCTGTGTTTTCAAGTCAAAAGAAAAAGTCAAAAGAAAAAAGAATAGGTTGTGTTGTTGAGTAGGTGGCAGTGTAGGTGATAGAGGGGGGGGGATTACCTCTTTGTGCCCTCTGGACCTTTGCATTCCTTCTCTCTACATGCAACTATAGCTTACAGCTCTACCACTCCAACACATGGGAAAAATGCCTGGGTCAGTTGTTTCCTTTGATAGTAAAATGCTTACAGGCAGGCCAGAGAGGCCGGCGGTGTTTTCTAGGCTACGTGATGACCCGGTGGCTTTGGCACAGGCCAACTGTGATGACGAGAGGCTTTCTATTGTGCTGTGAGCCTCTACGTTTGGCCTTTGCCAGAGTATAAAAGCTAGGGTACAGCGCTGAAGGGACCAGCACGAGCCAGCCTCCCTCACACGGCACTCCAAGCTAAACTAACGCAGGTAAGGATACACAGACACAGACATACACCAGTACATTCAGTGTAGTAGAGGAGGATGACCACACAACCAGAGTGAGGGCCCACTCCCTGCCCACCACACCCAGACAAGCCACCCTCAGCCTGGGGAAATACCCACAAGTCCAGGGCCACAATGAGCCTCCCGTGTAACAGCAGGCTTGTGGTTTAGTTCCAAATCCAAATACTTTTTGGATATACACATCAAATATACTTCCCTACTACCCCTTTACACCTCGACTGGCCCACACTCACCCTCTGATATCCATACCTCCTTCCCTTTCATTCAATACAGACACTCCCATTTACACCTCTATTTTTGCTCATCCCCTTGTCTTCCCTCCATCTCTCACCCAGACTCTCCTGAAGCCCCTCACCATGTCTCAGACTGCCAAGTCCGCCTCCAGCCACGGCACAGAAGCCAAGGACAAGGGAACCCCTGCCCCCGCTGCTGCCTCCAGCAAGGCCACCAAGACCGGCGAGCCTGGCATGGGATCCTACAGAGTGAGTCACTCCGGCATTTATGCTTTTCCAGCATCTACTCTAGATATGGTGTTTATATCAGTGGAACCAAATTACAAAGCAGATCTGTCACTTAGCTCTTAAACTAACTTGCATTTTACATTTTTTGCTCATATCTGATGACATTTCTACTGCTACCTCAATAGAGATTAATTTGGTATCTTATTTTTTATTTTTTGTAATTTTTTTTTGGAAGATCCTTTGCTACTGAGCTTTATAAATAGTGAAGCTTTGCATATCCCAAATAGTAATTTCCACTAAATTACAGCAAAATAGCTGAAAATACTTTTGAGTAAATGAAAAAACACAGTTACAACAGAGCCTTTTACTGGTGATTTGTTATGCATAGTAGAGCATGACTTATCATAAAATTAGCTTTATATTCATTTTTTTTTGGTTCTTTAAGCAAGTATTTTTATTTTTTGTCAATTCGTGACTAGTTGGACTCAAAGGTCTACTATGTCCTCTGTGCAGATCATGCTGTTCGACCAGGAGAACTTCCAGGGCAGGATGATGGAGGTCCAGAATGAGTGTATGAACGTGTGTGACCGTGGCATGGATAGAGTGCGTAGTATCATTGTGGAGTGCGGCCCGTAAGTGGACACACACATCTACTCACTTAACCAGCTGCAATCAGACAGTTTCTCTTTAATGTTCTACTGGCATATAACTGTCATGTTCCCTCTAATTCTTCTCTCCTGTCCTCTCCACTCCTGTGCCCACTCTGTGCCTGGCGGCCTCCCTTCTCCAGCTTTGTTGCCTGGGAGCAGACTAACTTCCGTGGGGAGATGTTCATCCTGGAGAAGGGAGAGTATCCTCGCTGGGATACCTGGAGCAACTCCTACCGCAGCGACTGCCTCATGTCCCTCAGGCCCATCCGCATGGTATGTGTTATAGTAAAGACTTGTATTAAAAAACAGTACATTTAGCCAAATTGTTACTCAAATGTAGGTGATTTATGATCTAATTGTCTTTATAGCTTATTATGATCAAACTTGGTACAACTTTCAGTATTAAACTGTAGATTATCAGATTTAATTTAGAACATTAGCATGTTCCTCTGCATGACTGAGTTATCATCAGCTCCACTGGTGAACATTAGTGCAGATATAATGTCAATATGTTTACATTAGAACTTAACAAAGTAAAGATAATACATTACTTTCAATACTTATGTTATTATTTACTAATAATATATGTAAACATATTTCTCTCTGCACCAACAGACAGACCTTGTGACTAATACAGCCCTTACAGCCACTGTGGGGTTATAAAAAAAAAAAAGCATATGTATCAAAATAAGCCCATGTATACTCATTTTCTCCCTACAGGACAGCATGGAGCACAAGATCTGCCTGTATGAGCTCTCTGACTTCAAGGGCAACAAGATGGAGATCCAGGAGGATGATGTGCCCACCCTCTGGGCGCATGGCTTCTGCGACAGAGTGGGCAGCGTGAGGGTGCCTGGAGGATCGTGAGTACACACACATAGAAATATTGTTCTGCTATAATGATATAGCTTTGGTTGATGACATTTTCAAGTGAACTGATTCATTAGAGGATCAAGATTAATGACTTTATTTTTGAACTCTGTGACCATGCAGAGACTCTTAATTATTTGGCCTCAGAGCAAATCTGTTGGTTCATATTCCATGTAAAGTAAAGAATCTGTGCTATAAACACCCTCTTAGGCATTGCTCTAGAGGCAACCTCAGGCCTAGAGTTAGACTACAATGTAGTTGTTCATGACAAGTATGGTGTCATTACAAGGCTTGATTCTGACTGCATGGTGTTTGTTGATATTTATATTCTAAGCCAGGAATTCAATGTCTGACAAGTTAATAATTAATGACTTAATTATGATGACTGTAAATCCATCAAGAAGTTCTATTAAAAGAAATTAATATAGAAGGATGCTTATTCATGTCAAAAAATACCACCACATAAACATCTAGCAAGATCTAGAAAAACAACTGCTAAAAGTTGGCATAAATTAAGAGGACATTTGAGACTGTATTTGTGTTGGATTGCTCAGATGATCTAAAACCACTGCACTAAAACTCACTGCCATCTCTTCCTGTTCTTGCCCAACTCAGCTGGGTGGGTTACCAGTACCCTGGATACAGAGGCTACCAGTACCTGTTTGAGTGTGGTGACTACAGACACTACAACGACTTCTGCGCCTTCCAGCCCCAGATCCAGTCCATGCGTCGTATCAGGGACATGCAGTTCCACCAGAGAGGATGCTTCACCTTCACCGCTGCCAGCAAGTGAATTAATGACACCTACTGGCCGTCTGGTGCTGTTGTAGCCAGGTCCTCTTAGCTTTTTATTTCCCCAAAGCCCCTTTCATCAATCCTTTCCTAAACATCTACCATCATCGCTCCATCCTAAAGGAAAGACAGAATGAGAGCATTACACTGGACAACCTTAAGTGACTTTTTATGGTGCTAAAATAAACATGTTGTGAAAAACTTGAACACTCCCTGACTGGATAACTTTTATTTACTGTACAGAAACAAAAACTGTTGTTTGGATAATATTCCTACAGAAATCTATTGGGTCTAGGTAATAAAAGAGCTGTTTATATTTTTTTAATTTCCTATGGCAGAATAAGCAATGTAAGGGGACTACTATGGCTATGGGTTTTTTCTTTCTTTTCCTTTCATATAACAGTTATTTCTCTGGAATATTCTAAGATAATTAAAGTGTAGCCTAAATTGTCTTTCTTTGATATGCTCTTTTTTCCAGGGTGAAGAAATAAAAATATAACTTCAAAAAGCTATTTTAGGTCTTCCTATGGCTCAATGTTAGAGTTAAAATGTATCAACTAGAAGAGTAGGTCATATGATGCGTTCAATGCCCTTATAGCTAGTACCTTGTTGCTTTACAAATATCCGGAAGTTGTAAAAGTAAAAAAAAAATCCTAAGCCTATTGGTTCTGTTTGATAGTGTTATAGCTATATAAAAACATAAAGACGTAAAATTGCGAAATGATATTGTGAAATGACTTAGCAAAGTTTCAAGCACTATAAACCAAAAGCAGTAATACCGATAGCACTCAAACGCATCAGCACCCCTAGTTTGTAGCTAGTTGCATCAAACCGAACACAAGGAACTATGGCTGCCCTTTTTAGATCAAGGAAAGGTGGGTACACAACAATAACAGGTATGAAAATACAAAAGGAAGACGGGTTTGCAGTGGAAAAAGCCAGACTTGTATGAGTTGTGATTGTTACCTCTGTGTATACTTATGTATACGCATAGTTAGCTTAGCCTGCTACATAACCATGCACTCAATACAGTGGGAAGTTAACGGTCTAGTTCAACAGTAGGATATTTAAAAGGATCAGATAATACTCATCGTAGAAAAAAAATACTGGTCTTGGTTACAAATCCTGTCAAGTAGACAAGAATATGCAATGGCTGGCGAAATTATAACACGTTTGCTAGCACCTCGGCTAAAGTGGGTTACAAAATCGTAGCCTTGCTTGTTGCTATCGATAACAAATCACCTGTTCGGTATAAAGTGGTTTTACCTGTGGAGAAATGGTACAGCTTGTTATCTAAAAGTTCTGAATCCTCCTGAGTTCATTTGACTGGCGTTTATCGCATATTTTTTTTAATGAAGGTGACTGATGGTGCTGGTGACCTTTCACCTACATAATTGGAGCATAGCTAACCAGAGCACAGTGCTGTCAAATATAAATAATAAACTGTATGATGCATGTAAACACTTACTCAAAACACCCCTTTAACCCACTGAATCAAGAACGGAAAACTCAGCTTACTGCTCTTTTTAAACATCACCAAATCAGTTATCTGGATTTGTATTTTTGAGGCAAGAAAGATCAGCAAGTTGAAGTATATTTTTTTAATGGTTTTGAGACTTTGAGCTGACTGCAAGCAAATATATTACAAGGGGTAATATGCTCAATATAGCTCAGAACCTATTTGTTTATTGACACTAAAAGAAATGAGTCACTGTAAGTTAGCTATTAATTCAAGTAATCATAAAAAATGTCAAAAACCCACAAGTGAAAGCTTCTCATATCAATTGCGGCTTTTTTAAAACCATTGTAAATATCATTTTGTTGCCTTCACTACACTATTAGCACTTCACTTTGGTAGAAGATTGATTCACTTTACTTTGTAATTTGTAAAGCAAGGCAAGGTATGACGTTACTGGAAAATGTAGGTTCTGGTTGATCTGCTTATTTTTTATTAGAACCAAGAACATGATGCATTGAGGGTATTATTATTATTATTATTATTACATTTTTATTATTATTTTTACCTCAATGAAAATCCACTATGATATTGTAATATTGATTTATAGTCCAGCTTTAACACGTTGTCAGGAAAATCACTATGAATTAAATCTAACTGAGAACTTTGTGAATCATAACACCCATAATAAACATTGTGTCACTTCTGGCTTGCCGTGGGCATCTTTGGAGCTGCAGCTGAGTCTCATTGTTCAGCAGTGATGGCTGGCACCATTCAACTCTGTTCATCAAAGGATACAACACAGCAAAGAAGAAAAGACATTTACTACACTCTTCAGTGTCAGAGGAATAGGATCTGTGGGGGGGTTTTATCTTTAAGTAAAATGAATTCAGTAACTGACTTAGTGAAATTACAATGATTTTACACCTATAAGCCTGTAATCTACCATTTATATTACATTATTAATAAGGAAAACTTTGATCTAAATTTTTCATATTAACTTCACCTACAATCAAAAATTTGTTTCTTTTTTGTTTCTGATAGTTTAGCGTGTTTCACACTCTCAGGCTATTTACACATTCATCTGTTGAAGTGAAAAAATTGATCTGTTGTCAAAAGTGATTTAAAAGTGATTCTTGACTTCATCACTCATCAAACTTTTAGGAGACAGTTTAATTTGAAAAGAATAAATAACTGTTGAACAGAAAACACATTTAAGGATTACATGTTTAAAAGTACATTGAGAAAATAATGAACAGATGACTCAATGGAAAAAGTGGTCATTTTGTCCATGTAAATTCTCATTTGTCCAGGTCATCCTTAGTAGTTTTTTGAAGTGTAAAGTTGAAATGTTCTTGAAAACGTTTAGTCTTTCATCCAAGAACATCAATTCTGCGTGATGAAGAACTGATAAAGTCTCTTGGATGAGAGAGGAAACGTTTTCACGAACAAAACCAGTCCAGCTCAATTTGAAAAAGCTAGTAAGGACTGTTGATTTTATTCCTTTACATTGTAATTTCACTGTTACTCTGTGAAATTATTGTATATAGTAGAATATACAAACCCACAAAGTACTGTTCTGTTTTTAGCATTAAAATGTGTTTGTTTCTGTCTTCAGCTCTGGGCCTGTGTCTCTATGGCTGTCGAAGTCTGTCTACGCTGGCAGAGTTACCAGAGATGCATCAGATTCTGAGACAGACTTGTAGAGACTATGCCGACAAAGAACTGGCCCCCATTGCTGCCAAACTCGACAAAGAGCATTCTTACCCTGCCAAACAGGTACAGACACACAGTGTGATGTCTGAATCCTTACAGGCTGATTGATATGAAATAAATATTCTTTGCTTGTCCAGATTCAGGAGTTGGGTGCGATGGGGGTGCTGGCCATGGAGGTGCCAGAGGAGTTCGGGGGGGCAGGGATGGACTATCTGGCATACAGTTTGGCTGTGGAGGAAATCAGCAGAGGCTGTGCCAGCACCGGCGTCATAGTCTCAGTAAACAATGTAAGTACAAGTACATTGATATGCATCATTCTAAACACTCACCTTTTCTGAAAGTGCGTCTGTGGTCCATACCATACTGGTTAACTCACCTCTGTAGAGGCGTCGATACTGTTGTGTGTGTTCACACCAGTTTCATGTTTAGTGCTGTGGCACCGCTGCTGTCACATTCTACAGTGATTTTTATCTCTGATATGCTAATAGTCCGATTTAATTTCTGCAGAAATGTAGTTTGAGCAGAAAAAGAGAAGGGGTGTGTGTGGTTTTTTTTTCATGTCTGTGACACAGACACTCTGAGCAGCTCAAACACACAGACAGACATCCTAGAGACAGCAGCCGGTGTTGACTGAGAACTACACAGCAAAGTGGACACTTCACCAGTGGACATGGAGCAACAAGGCTTTTACATATATGGGCAGAAAAACGAGCAACCTGTTGCGAAATCCAGTGAAAACCTGTCAAGTGCAGGTGGACAAATGCACAGTTTGACTCTTCTCCACACAGCGCTAGTTGATCTGCCCTGCATTTGTTATGCACATTTAGCACACTAGCTAAATGTATGCTAGCAGCCCTACAGCCCACCCGGGACATTGAATGTGACCTGCAGACAGCGTTTTTTTTTCCTGCTATGGATCATCACATGAAATGGTCAGAGCATCATCTAATCTGTCCTTCATAGCTTCTGAGATCAGAGCAGGTAGATTTAGGGATGTGGAGGATAAAGTCCAGAGGTACAGTACAACACTGTCAAAATACTAATGAAGAAAAAGTCCATATAGTTTTATTCTGGAAAATTATGAGTGAAATTTGTTTCACATTACTGTCACAACAAAATCACAATCTGTGATAGCAATTAGTACAAACCAGTGCTTTTATAAATCAAACAATCCTAACCTGAGAAAAGCGCCTCTCATGCAGCTGATGTAACGGCCCTATTCTGTTAACATTGGTGCCAAAATGAAAAGGGTGACCAGACCACTTCATATAGAACAGGTACCCACTGTGTTCCAGGCCTTACGGTGTTCATTTGTCTTGTTTTTTAGTCTCTTTACATTGGCCCGATACTGAAGTTCGGTACAGAAGAACAGAAAAAGCAATGGATCACACCTTTCACCACAGGAGAGAAAGTGGGATGTTTCGCCCTCAGTGAGCCAGGTAAATGTTTTACATGAAACACACCGTCATCACTGCATATGTGTGTAATTCGAGTTACTATACAAACTGTCATAATAAAATGGACACAGACACGTCAGAATTGTAAAGTGGAAATACTGTGCATTTGATAGTGCGGTTGTGGTCCTACTGCCATTGGAGTTTTCAACCAAATGAATCGTGGGTGTTGAACCAGTGCCATTGAGGATTCCTGGAACTCTGGTGCCATCTAGTGAACCCCAGTACATCTCCACAAGATTTGAGCCGAACTGTTGTAGTCACAGATGTATCAACAACAAAGGAAATTGCACAATGCATACAGATCATAATGTGGTGACTTATGTAACTTCTTTCAATGTTTGTAATCCTTCTTACATTTTTTTAATCTGTTAATCATTTGTTCTTGCATTTAAATCAAACCAGCCTTGGCCAACTCTGTAACTACTTTAACACGCAGTATGTCATACATCATGTGTTATTTGTGCTGCCTTGTAGTTTTTCCTGAAACTATGACCAAATTACTTACACACACACACAGTGTTTCATCAGCAACCGCACATAATTTTTTTTTTTAGACTTTGACTTCCCCATCCATTAGAATGTGCTTACAATGCTTTGCTAGTGTTCAAGGTCAAAGGGTACTGTTTGGTTTTAGCAGAAAAAAACTTTCCTGGGTCAAAACCATTAAATTGTCTGGTGAAAATAGTTCAAACAGGTAAAAATTAG
The DNA here is from genome assembly GCA_037367365.1 of Apogon talboti. Lineage (NCBI taxonomy): Eukaryota > Metazoa > Chordata > Actinopteri > Kurtiformes > Apogonidae > Apogon > Apogon talboti. Next base: position 31,994,336 of record JAPQRQ010000005.1, on the reverse strand, counting down.
GTGGCTAATGGGAAAGGATGAATTCTTTATGGGTGAAAAAAGGAGACTAATAATTCACACATAAGAACATTAATCAAAATTTACAAGTCTAAGTGAGACGGCAAAAGAAAATGTGTGAAGGACAAGATGGGCAGGTCTCTGAAAGGCTCATGAATAAAACAGCTCATAAATCCGAAACGGCACATGATTGCGCTACTTTGAAAGTGAACTGAATTCTACAAGTCACTTTTGCCAGAATAATTATGAAGTGTGAGGTCAGGACAGGGTGAATTCCCGTGTTGTTTATCAAGGGTTTTCCTGGTTTTGTGTGAATTCTTCGTCATCGTTCAGACACATTTCGCCGGGCCAGCGCTGACACCTGGCAGACGTTTGACTGTGAGGTTTCTCTTTTGTGCGATTCTGTTAGGTAACGGCAGCGACGCAGGCGCTGCCTCCACTGTAGCGAGTCAGGATGGAGATGAGTGGGTGCTGAACGGAACGAAAGCGTGGATCACCAACTGCTGGGACGCGTCTGCCACCGTGGTGTTTGCCACCACAGACAAGAAGCTGAAACACAAGGCATGACACTCCACTTCTTATGTTCCATTGAGCAATACGACCATAACAATAGCCATTCCCCTTCACCTTTGTGCTGCCTACTTCCTCAAACGGCTTTTTTTTTTTCGTTTGTTTTTCTGGCTTCCTTATCTGCAGGGTATCAGTGCATTCCTGGTCCCTATGCCACACCCAGGGCTGTCTCTGGGGAAAAAAGAAGATAAGTTGGGTATCAGAGCCTCATCCACTGCTAACATTATTCTAGAGGACTGCAGGATACCACTGGGAAACATGCTGGGTCCTCGTGGTGCTGGGTTCAAAATTGCTATGGTATTTTATTCATTTATACCCTAAACTGCTGGTTTTTGTACTAATATTTTAGACAAAGGGCCAAGCATGTCTTATTTAACCTCTTAATTTAACCCATAAAGACCCAATGCTACTTTTTTGGCAGTTCCCAAATTAATTTTTCTCTCTATTTAACCTTTACTTAAGTCATTTATCATCATTTATTATAATATTATCCTCTCTATGTCGCATTTTTCACTGTAAATCATGTATTTTCCTATATATAATTTCCTATACTTAATTTAAATGCTCATGAAAACTCAGAACAGAGAAAACTGAAGAAAAAGTTCCTTTTTTATTATAGCAAAGATTATCAATAACTTAATGTAAAAAAACACTTATTTTTCAACCTCCATGAGTTTTACTGGTGAATCAATGTTGTAGAAGATGACGGTGTTTCCATGTTCACTACAGAGCCTCTGAACGTCCAAATGGATCATATCTGATGACCATGAAAAGATGACAAACTGCATTTTACACCAATTATTTACTTGTATTGATAGGATTAATGGATCAAAAGGTAAATCAGGAGATAGTTTTGGTTGATAGTGGATGTTTGGGTCTTTATGGGTTAAATAAATCCAGTTAAATCACAGCAGATTAATGTAGTAAATCCAATAATAATGAATTCCTCACTGTGTTAAGTTTGACAAATCACTACCTTTCCGCTCTACTAGTAATGTATTAATACTTCTCTCTCACAGCAAACCCTGGACAGCGGACGTATAGGCATTGCATCTCAGGCTCTCGGTATTGCCCAGGCCTCTCTGGACTGCGCTGCCGACTATGCACATAAACGCAACGCATTCGGAGCTCCCATTGCCAAACTGCAGGCCATACAGGTAATAATTCTCAACTACAGGGCAATAAGCTTCAAGGAGACGTACTTGTAGCACTAGAGGAACTCTGGCCATTAGTTTTGACATAACCTGCAGCGTCCGACTATGCATTTGTCTGTCCATGAGTATCAACACCATTATTCATCACCAAATTACCTTCATGTTTAGTATGTAGGGGCGACTTGGGAAGCTCTCGGACATTTTTTTTGGGTGTCGACCTCGACCTTCAGATTTGGATGACAGTATTGACCTACATTTTTCAGGTCTTTTGCGGTCGTTGCATGATAGGAGAAGCTAGCACAGATGTGGTGAGGGGATAGTGATTCTGGTAGGGGAGCAGGGAGCATCCGGGGTATAGGTGCAGGGCAGACTTCATTGTCACAAGTGGTGGCCGAGGGGTCATTACAACATTCAGCGGTGGTCTGTCAATATATGTATTCACAGAAGCAAATGTCCTCTTTTCTTCTCCAAACCCACAGCTAAGACTTAATGTTTGGATTGAAACTTGCTTTGAAGGTAAAACTGAGAAAAGTGTCTCCTTAAATGCGATGCTAACTCTTTACATTTAAAAAAAATTTAATTAGCAGAGAAGAGTTTTCCTGATATTATGTTTTTATTATGTAAAATGCATTTTAGGGGCTTGTGTGACACCATTGGTTGTTAATATCTTCAGTGTAATTTTTGCATTACACAAATTCATCCCATGGGCCGGATTGACCCAATGTCAGACCAGTTTAGCCATAGATGATTAAGCGGTTACAGAAAACCAATGTACAACTATTCTTCTATTATGGATATTCTCATGCTGGGCAAAGACTAAAGCTACATTTTTACACAAAAAGTAGACAAACTATTTCTGCTCCATTTCCCATGTAGCAGCTACATTGTTGCTAATTGTCAACAAGCCGATTCTCCACTAACCAGGTTGTTTTTCCATTGTCCAGTTTAAACTGGCTGACATGGCTGTGGCAATAGAAAGCGCTCGCCTGCTCACCTGGAAGGCTTCGCTTCTACGAGACTCTAAGAAACCCTTCACCAAGGTATGCACACCCAGACTGTCAGGGACCATTGACCTTTTTCCAGTGCACTTCAACTTGTCACCACCCCCACCTTGTTTTCCCTACAGGAAGCAGCCATGGCAAAACTAGCAGCATCTGAGGCTGCGACATACTGTGCACATCAGGTAAGAAGCACAAAAACAACTCATGTACAGATACTGTACGAAGCCTCCGAGGAAGGGCTGACATTTTGTTTGTTTGCATTTCAAATCAGGCAATCCAGGTTCTGGGTGGAATGGGCTTCGTGACCGACATGCCCGCGGAGAGGCACTACCGCGACGCTCGCATCACCGAGATCTACGAAGGCACCAGCGAGATCCAGAGACTGGTCATCGCCGGGCAGTTACTAAAAGAATACCAACAGTAGACACAATGTCGGTGCCTTTGGTACAATGCAGACTTTTTTCCTCCAGATCTAGAATAACTTCACTGGCATGAACTCCTGACATGATGTGATGATACGATATGGACTAATCCATAAAGATAAGGAAGGCGGAGTGATCTTTGCATTGGGTTTAGAGCAGGGGTGTTGAAATCAGGTCCTCGAGGACCGGTGTCCTGCATGTTTTAGATATTTCCCTCTTCCAGCACACCTGGGTCAATTAATGATCAGCTCATCACCAAGCTCTGCAGAAGCATGTTAACAGTGTAATGACGTCCAGGTGTGCTGGAAGAGGGAAATATCTAAACCGTGCAGGACACCGGCCCTCGAGGACCGGAGTTTGACACCTGTGGTTTAGAAACAGGACGACACTACAGCTGTAGTAGCATTCAGCCAGTTTTACATTTGCATTACCTCAACTGTCTCAGTGACAACCACAGAATGTTATTATGGAAAAATGTCTCCATCTTTACTCCAGTTCTTTTAACAGCTTATCAGTTCTTTGCTGTACGGCATTTTTTATGGATATAAACTATTCCTCTCATGAGAAATGCCATAAGTCTACTGGAAGCGTTAAGTTAACTAAATTGTTGTGTTTTCTAACCCTAACAAAAACAGACGCTCCCACAAGAAGTTCATTTGTCAGATATTGCACTTGGAAACTAACTGGGTTGTACATCCATTTAAAAGATTATGTACAGTCCAATAGAACAAATGGCATATGGTGGAACTCCTACTTGGTTTGTTTTAGCCATTGGCTCATGTGGTAAGAGTACTTTTACCTGAAGAGTTGGCTTTAATAGATTTTCCCCCCCAACTTAAATACCCTCAGCTCATCATCTCATCCCACACAGCCTCAACATACAAATGACAGGTGTAACATCACCATCTTCACCCCCATCATAATCTGTAATCTCATGACAGATTTCCCACAGTTTATAGCCAATGGGATACTAATAAAACTGTCATTTAGACCATTAAGGATAGAATGACATGCAGTAAAAAAGGTCTGAGATGTTGAGTATCCTGAGCACTTATGAGAACATATCATTTCTGCAGCCTGTCAACAGTACTGAATGCCTGATCATGAGGATTTTTCACCACCAGAGGGCGATATTGTGCATTTTCTTTTTTTTTTGCTTCACACATTTTTCAGATTCCTTCTTCAACAGAATGCTGCATTGTAATCAAAACCTCACACTCACACAGAATGGGTTAAATACAAACAGAATGTACACCGTTACTGACTAAGGTGTTAGATATCTGTATCGTAGGTAAAATGACTGCCTGAATAATGAACTGCCGTATGTCTACTGGCCTGTACCTTGGAAAAGCAGGAATCTGGGATTCAATCTGAATTTGTAAAGATTGTAAGAGGCTGTGTGCTTAAGGCAGTGTGTGCCATTAGCTGATTTCACACACCTCTTGTGCCTCAATGACATGTACATATTTTATTGTAATTTATTTGTGGGAAATGATAATAAAACACAATTGCAATATAAAGACCCCTTTTTTAATTCTGTCCCTAATCAAATGTCATTTTTCTGGATATCCTGTGTTTTTTCCCTGTGTGTTTTCTTCCTCCATTAGTTTGTTTGTGTGCATCTTTGCACGCTCTTCTTTATGTTTATCCACGTGAGGGCACTGATTGCTCCACTGGTGCAGATCTAGGCCAAGCTTCCTGACGCTGTCGTTGCACCCCGCTGATTGTACTGATGGTGATGATAGTGGTCTGGGTGTATTGTTAAAACCAGCCTTCCGTGCTCCTGTGACGGCCTCTTGGCAGTTAAATACAAGTCCACCTGGATGCGGGAACCCAACAATTGATTATTTTGACATCATTTTCTGGCCTTTGTTTTTTTTTTTGGTCTGTATACAAAGAAGGGCACGTGCAAGACTTAGAAGGATGTCCTTTGGCCTCATTAAAGAAGTGAGACATTAATGGGAATAACATAAGATTTGGCCCACTGAGGCCTAATAGCCTGTTTGCACTGATTAATAAAGATACACTGGAAAACAGCACTACATGTCAATGTCATCGAAAAAAGCATGTAATGAATATAATGAACAAGACTTAGTCAAGGTATCTGTTTATTAGAAAATTGTGTTCTGTAAAAAAAAAAAAGGAAAAAAAAAGACAGGAAGTACAAATCACTGTACATGCATTCACATGCAAATTTCCTCTTTTGATCACAACATGAGTGCACATCAGTCTGAATAGGCCTCACTGTCTGCTGCACGTTCACTGTGGGAACCAACCTCATAAGAAGTACACAAAATTAGTCCACAGAGACAATAAAGGGGGAAAAAAACTACAATGGGGCTCTGCAGCTATTCAGAAGCCTCACAGACAGTGGCTCAGCACTTGACCCATGTCTGCAGACAATGGCTTCAACCTGCACAATGACAAAACAGTTGTGGAGACACATTTCAGTCTCCGGTGAGTCATGAGTTTGACCAAAAGAAACTACGCAGACTTGCTTTTAGACATGAAACAGTGATAAAATGTGTAACTGTTTGGTAGGCCAGAGGTTTATGTGGCAGTTCCTTTTCTGAATAGGGTGTGTTAGGGAGGTGAGATGGATGAAAAGTAGAATAAAAACTGCTACATTCACAAATACACTTCTGCCAGACAGACATTGAGTTCTGTGTTGCCCCCGTTCGTTCCTATGTACCCACATTTTACAGAGTCATGCTCTGACTACACCCTTCAGACCCATCTGAACACCAACCACCTCAGTGTACCAAAATCTCACCAAAGTATGAACGGGCACAACATCTTTTGGCACACATCATATCAAACTTCAACAGAAAGTTTGGCTGAAATGTCTGGACATGCCTCTGCTCTGCCCAAAGCAAACGTCCACCTTAAAAAAACAAAACAAAACAAAAAAATACGTTTATACATAATGTTTCTTGTCAAACTCCCCGTTGGCTGTGATGCTCTTAGTGGGGGAGTATTTGATGGGATACGTGCCTCTGACCCCCTGAGAGAAGGAGCAGCACAGAAGGGTCCCACCGAGCAGGAGCAGCGCCGTGGCCGCCCAGCCGGTGTAGATGGCAGCCCCGATCTCCCTCTTCTTGGAGGGGGGCACCTGGGGGTCGTAGAAGTCCACTATGATGTTGTTGGCCATCCAACACAGAGGAACCAGCACGAACAGCCCGCTGATGAGGTAGATGACCCCTCCGGCGTTCACCACTCTCGCCTTCACCGTCTCATCTTTGATGCAGTTGGTGCACTGCGCCCCGGCGATGGTCACGGTGAGGGCCACGACCCCCAGCACGGCGGAGATCACCGTCAGGGCCCGAGCCGTCTGCAGATCCTGAGACAGGGCCAGCACCGAGTCGTGGACTTTGCACTGCATCTGTCCGGTGCTTTGAACCACGCAGGACATCCACAGGCCGTCCCATATGGTCTGCGCCACCACGATGTTGGAGTCGATGAAAGCGGACACCTTCCACATGGGCAGCCCACAGGCGATCATCACCAGCAGCGAGCCCGTTACGCACAGCGCCAGGCCCAGGAACTCCAAACACGCCGTAAGCATGGCTCTTATTTTAAAAATCTGATGTAGAAACTTGGAAGCTAAAGCGTCCTCTTCGGTCAGTCGCGCCCCTGTTTGTCACTGAGTCCGCGCGCTCCGTGGCTTTTCATTTATGGGACCACCACACTGACGCTGCTCGTCCACTTCCACCAAAACAAACCCGACAAACTTTGGGCCAATCAGCACCAAATGCATCTCTGTGTCATCCAATGAGCGCTGGACGGGAGCAGTAGCAGCGTTTCATGTGCGTGCGCTCGTGCGCGTCTGTGCGCAATGGTGCGGGTAAAGGAGCTGCCGGAGCAGGAGCGCACCAGATGTGTGGGGTCTTCCTGTAATTCAGTGAGTTTGGTCGAAGAAAGAATGAAAGCACCATTGGGGTTATTTTGAAAGTTTGGAGTTTGGTCAGATTTGGAATCACAATTAGACATTGAAATATTGTAGGAAATACTGTAAATATCACCATTAAAACAAGCTTAACTGTTGTCTTGAAAAAACTGATATAGTGAATGTTTGAGCAGACATCCAGAAAGTTGAGATTACGTATTTTACCTCTTTTTATGAAATCATTGTGAGAATATGATTTATTCTTGATAGATAAAGTGTAACTGGGACTCTGTGTGGAATCATTGCACCCGGTCAAAGGTGATTACTGATGTATAGGAATAAAGAGGAATGTGTCTGAAAACAAAGTTTTGTCAATTTAACTGGCAACAGTGTAGATACTATTTCCTTTTATTTTCTCATAACAATCTACTTCTACGATCAAAAATGAGACTCATCTTTATTCCTTCAGAATATAGTTTGGCATAGGGGAATCATAATTGTCTTTGTGCTTTAATATTATTCAAATTAATTTAGTTTTTAATGGTGATAGTAACTTATATATTTAAAATTAATCTAGATTTCTTTTTAATTTTTTTTCATCAAAAAATGAACAAGTATTAAGTTCAAACACTGTAGAATTGTGTTAATTTTGTCCCTCAAATGCACATCACAAGTGCATTATTTAAAGTTAAGTGAAAATCCACTGGGACTGGGACACTGATTTTCAGCTGTTCCCCAGCTTGCATCTTTTTCAAAAGGCTTTGACTGAAATTTTAACCCATTTTTGTGCTTAAAAACACACACAAAGGCACACAGGATGTGTTTCCATGCGGAGGACAACGGGGCCATGTTGAAACCCCTCCATTGTGCTCCGACTGCGCTGTTGAAAAGTCCCCTCAACTCCCTTGTTGTTTGTGTGCTTTAAGTGTACCCATAATCAACATACACATCCTACACACTGGGATGAAACTGAAGGGTAGGAGCAGAGCATTCTGGGGCTGGGACTTCACTTTTCAAACTTTGAATAAAAAAAACACCCCCATTTTTTTTTTTGTCTGATTTTAAAGGAAACTCTGAAAATAGTATCTGGCATAGATTGTGTTTACGTGCAGATAAACTGACCCATTTTTATGTTTACTCTAGAGAAACTGATGTGTGATGATAAAAGCTGCACCACACCTCCTTTAATCGTTCTGCTCATGTGTGGGACTTGGAATCTCAACATTTACTTTAGTCATGAAGCTGCTCTGGTAATTATGTCCCTTAAATAGAGGTCAAAGGATGGTGAATCAGTCGACTGGTGTCATGGTGGGGGGTTGTGTGTGTGTGTGTGTGTGTGTATATAACAAATGGAAAACTGACCCATTTGGATAAAAAAAGCACATAAACACAAACATGGTGGAGGAAAAGCTGCAATTCCCAGATAAAGCCTGGAATAACCACAACAACTAAGGCTTCATTTTTTTTTTTTTTAGCAAAATGTTTGTCTCAAAGTAAACTTTTACTAAATAAGTCTCCTAAATGTACGCACTCATTCCCATTTTCTGCAAAATATAATTTCACTGCAAACATTTACAATTTCTTAATTTCTGACTAACATTACAGATGCAGCAGGTGTGGGTCCAGCGTGGATGTCAACATGCTGACAAACAACATTCCTTCAGGAAAACACAATCAGCTCTCCTTCTGGAAAGCTCATTATTACACACGAACACACACACACACACACACACACACACACACACACATTCACGTGGGAGAAGAAGCCATGACGTCACGTAGTAGGTGAGTGGGTCATGACAACGGTGTTCCTGTCGGTTTAATAACACAACAGCGACAATCATAATCAGAGTCAAAGGCTGCGTCCACCGCCAGCCGAATCAAGACTGATTAAACAACAGTGTGTGTTTGTGTGGTTGTGTGCACGGCCGTATGCATGTCCTCCAAAACCCAGATGCTTCCTTTTCTTTTTCTGTGGCTGAATGTTTACAGTTACACAAAAAAATATACCTCCACATCCAAGCACTTGCTGACAGTGCTGAGATTTACTGTCTCCAAAGTAAAGAAAAATGGTATTGGAATTGGGAAAACATAGTCACAACAACAAAGTAAGTGAATAGAGAAGACTTTTGGTTTAAGTTGATGACAAAGTTCAAAGGGTCAATGCATATTCCTGAGTGTATCTGGGAGTATCATGTTGGAGTTTTGAGAATGTTGTGCTTGTGGCTGGTTTGTTGTTGCTGCTTGCTGAGATAACAATACCTAGTTTTTCTAAGTGTTGCTGCTTATGAAGGTGAAGAAGACAAGCACCGAGAAAGGCCACGTCATATTGATAGACTTACATTGTTATTCCGGTCTCATTCATCTTATTTTGACCCTCAAGTCTAAATAATATCCCACTAATAAGATTTTGGAAGATACTAAAATCAGCTAAACAGCAGGTTGGCCCTCTCCATGGGAAACTTGGGTTCCAAAAATACAAGACAGAACAGTTGTTTCAAGTTCTTTTGTTGAAACTGTTGAAGGTGTTTAATAAACACGTTAAGTGCATATATATTCCCTTCTTGCTTGGGTCCGTTTACTCATGCAAAATGAAACGCGATTAATATAGATTAAAAATGAATGATATTTAATCGAGATTAATCTAAATTAATCCACAGCAACCCTGTGATTAATCTATAAAAAATTATAATTGTTTGACAGCACGAATATGAATACATATATATACATACATACATACATACATACATATATATACATACATATATACATACATACATACATACATACATATATATATATATATACACACACACACACACACACATATAGATGACGGTGGACTGAAAAAGACACTGTTTATTCAGTTTTCTCTATATATGAATTAACAATCCTCAACTTAATTGAGGTTTAATGAACATCTATATGATCAGTGAATTAAATATAGGAAAATACATGATTTTCACTGAAAAAAATACCACAATTCAGAGGATATTATTATAATAAATGGTGATAAATCGATTAAGAAAGGTCAAATCTAGAAAAGTGGGTCTTTATTGGTTAAGGTTTGAATGATGGAGCTTTGTTGTTGGAACCAGAGTAATACCCATAAAGCTAAACCCAGGCCAGGTCCATGTTTCTACAGACTTCTTTTATAACAGGTGTCCTTCCCTCTCATGGAGGTGCATTTCCACTGACAGGAGACAGAGACACCGACTACAACTACCTGTTATCAGGTTTGGACTGCCTGGCAAAAGAGTCCGCAGTTGTGTGTTCTTATTTAGTTTTGGGGAAAACGCCTTTGCACATTTGGCTGAAGGCCAAGTGTGAACATGACTCTGATTGGTCAGACAGATGCAGTATGTATGCTGACAAATATGGACTGGTCTCCACAGGTTTGTCCTACATATGTAATCCAACCATGATCCCACAGCTCTGGAGGACACACAACCCCATGTCGTCTCCTTGGTTTTATTTCTGACAACCATCATCTACTATGTGCACGTCCCTCATAGACAGTGCTACGTCCAATCAGTAACAGTGCTACGTCCAATCAGTAACAGTGCTACGTCCAATCAGTAACAGTGCTACGTCCAATCAGTAACAGTGCTTTAACTGACTTCACTTTTTCACTCAGGACACATCGTCTGAACAGACAGACTCCTTAAAGGAGGTAAACCCCCAGAACACAGATGTATGTATGATTGACAGGTGCAGTACCAGTTGAAAATGAACCACGTGGATCTGTCAATCAGATCCCACCACCACACAGTTCTCAACACTTTGTCCACTTGTGACAATAAGTCACTCAGTCTGAGTCATGTTCATAAAAAGCCTTTTCAGGGTCACTTGAATCTTTGTACATTCATGTCCTTTCTTGTCTATTTGTGTCACACATCACGAGTTTGCATCGATGTCCATTTTTATTGAGATGCCATGTGATGATGTCTTTGCCTGCGTCTGCTGTTGACTGGGACTGTCTCCTGTTCATTCCTTGAAGAGGATGTGGGCATTGATCCCAGTCAGGTCAAAGATGTTAAAAATCCAGCCACCGGTCATCTGTACGTACCGCCTTACAAACCGCTCACCCTGGCCTTCTAATCTACGACTCATCTGATCTCGATCCGTTGGTGATGCCCACGCCATCGTGCGTGGAGCTAACAGTCCACACATCCTGGATGGTGAGCATTGATTAACACATATGTATGTATATGGAACACAGATGCAAACAGTCCAGACTGCTAATCACATCTTTGATAGACATACATGAATGCCTGAGCAGGAGACAATCCTGGCTCATCTCCAGCCAAGACGGGCGTGGCTGCTTATTTAACTGTGACCTGACAATGGAAACAAAAGGCTTTATTAGATTCTCAGATATGGTGTTGACTAACCAAAGTGTTTCTGCGACCCTGGAACACGACAGCGAAGTCACCGCTGACTGAAAGGCTTTGTTGTTGACCTCCTGCAGCGTCATTAACCCGCCTGCTGCTTCTGCACACTTCCATCCTGTCCGTAGTGTTAGAGGACAGATTCTGCTCTCATATGTCGTATGTAAACACTACCAGGCTCTGGCAGGAACACTGGTGTCTTTAGTTTGTTCACACATATTTGGCCGTTGTCTTTGGAGAGGGGACGTAAACACAGGTGTGGTGGTCGTCCTGCTCCTCTGTGTTTGGCCTGGCAGCGCTTTGGGTTGTTTAGGGCAGAAAAAATACTAAATCCCCTGTACTCGGTGTATCATATGACTTCATATTTTATATTATGATTATTATTATTATTATTATATTGTTGTAATTTAAATGAGAATGTGATTTAGATAAAAACTTAGACACTTCTAGGAGAAATTAGTTACCATCACAGCTGTGAGTTTTCAGACAATTATCAATCATACGATTCTGTATTAAGGTAATCCACATTAAACATGGATTTTCATCTGAAAAATTCACATATAAATGTGTGAAAAAAAATAAAAAGGTAAAAATTACTACAACCCACCCTGCAGTTATTTTGTATGCTTTTAAAGTAAAGCATCCTACATTAAACAAATGTATCCTTTGTCCCAACAGTTATAGTATGGCAACCACCAGGTCTACCATGCTACACACACACACACTCTTACTTATACACACACACACACACACACACACACACACTCTTACTTATACACACACACACACTCTTACTTATACACACACACACACACACTCTTACTTATACACACACACATACACTCTTACTTATACACACACATACACACACACACTTACTTATACACACACACTCTTATACATACACACACACATACCCACTCTTACTTATACATATACACACACTCATACATACACACACACTCTTATACATACACACACACATACACACTCTTACTTATACATATACACACACACACACACACTCTTACTTATACACACACATACACACTCTTACTTATACACACACACATACACACACACACTCTTACTTATACACACACACTCTTACTTATACACACACACTCTTACTTATACACACACACACTCTTATACATACACACACACATACACACTCTTACTTATACATATACACACACACACACATACCCACTCTTACTTATACATATACACACACTCATACATACACACACACTCTTATACATACACACA
>JAPQRQ010000005.1:31937678-31965877 GCA_037367365.1 Apogon talboti | reverse complement strand
GGGGGGGTCATTGTCCAAGGGGGGGCTTGATTGGTCTCAGGTGAGTCCAGGCTGTTTGTTGAGAACTGTTTGGGAATTCTGTTTAAAATGGTGTTCTAAGTTGTAAGACAAGTAGGTTCTCAGATAGAGCTGAAGCTATCGATTTTTCTTATAGTCAGCTATCAATTATCTTCTTTAATTCCATTAAGAAATTATTTCAATAGGTGAAAAAAAAAGTAAAAATGTTACAAACATCTGAAAATGACTGCTGAAAGAACAACCACAAAAAGTCTAATAGTAAAAGGATATACAAAAAACAAATCTATAAAGAATGAACAACAATAACAGTATAAAAACATCTATAGATATAAACTACAAAAAGTCAAATGACATCTTCACACAATGTGCACTGCGATCTTCAACACATTTGGATCCAACGTACTAATAACTTCAGATGGAACTAACCTTATCCTGGCGTCATGTGCGTCACAATAAGCGTCCGTGTGAAACACAACAGTGGAACCAATGTTTTAGTGGCAGTGTCATTAAGAAACCCAAGCTTTCATTCAGGAAAATTGTAACTGAATAATTGGTTTAATCGATTTGAGTGGATTAATCGTTTGTGCTCTGGTCTCAGACCACCAACTCTCTGTTTAGGGAAGGTTTTTCCACTTTTACAAACCTGGCTTCTTTGACTCCTGTGTCGAACCACTTGTGTCCTCTGGTAAATATTCTGTCGTTGTTGTCTTTAAAGGAGTATCCTTTTTCTGGTCTGAGGTGGAGACTCTCCTGCATTTATGGTCAGGCTGCTTGGTTTCCTTTATGTATAGGTCGGTGCATCCTTCAAAACGCCTCAGAAGTTCTAGTCGTGTATGGACTGACAACCCCTTTTCTTTATTTCAGCTTTAATTCTTTATTACCTCTGGGTTCTTGGTGCCTTGGTTGGCTTTGAGGAGGATCCAGTTAGAATCAAAAAGGAGCTACTGGTGCATATGATGATCAAGTCTCCTGGATGAGAGACCAAATGTTTTCAAGAACAAAACTGGTCCAGTTGAACTTTGAAAAAGTACTAAGGATGAACGATGAACTGGACAAATGACAACGCACAAAGACTTATATAATATATGATAAATACTCTTCCAGAGCAGAACAAACATACACAAACTCATTTATTCCCTCAGTCATAAGGCTGCTGAATGAGTTAAGGTTGTAGGGTGTCGGTTTACTTACTGTTACTTAGTTTTTTCTTTTATTTCCCCTTTTCCTTGAGATGTTGTACGATGCTGCACATGTACTTACTAGTGATTGTGTTAAGCTGCTCACACCAACAATGTGTGTATGTGTATGTCGAGGATGTCTGAAATGTCAATGTCTTTTTTATTTGTACACTGTTCTATGATCCACTCAAACCGTATTGGAGACTGATAACAGAATTGCCCACGCAGCTTTCAATTATTTTTGTAATCGATTAATCTAGTGATTATTTTATTTGAATAAATTCGATTAAAAGATTATTTGAATGGGTAAAATAAATATCAAAAATGGGAAAGCGACATGTCTGGAGATGACGACTAGTCCCTTATTGCAGAACCAGCTGAAACAACAACCCTAAAAAGTATAAAAGTAAAAAGGGTATATAAAAATATCCATCCATCCATCCATCCATCCATCTATCTATCCATTTTAGAATGAGCAAATAAAAATGCGTGTCACTCTGCGTTCCAGGTGAATCCGGCCTTGGTAAATCCACTTTGGTAAACAGCCTCTTCCTCACTGATCTGCATAAAGACCGAAAACTGCTCAATGCCGAGGGTGAGTCACCACCGACTCAGATATAGCTAGAAAGAACAGCGAGAGACAGATGTTGTTAAAAAGGCGTTAAACTGTTTGTTGTCTGTGCCCCGAAGAGCGAATCAGTCAGACAGTGGAGATCACAAAGCACACGGTGGACATCGAGGAGAAGGGGGTGAAGCTCAAGCTGACTATAGTAGACACCCCGGGGTTTGGAGACGCTGTGAACAACACAGAGTGGTAAGAGTCCCCTTTGTATCCTGAGATCCAGTCAGTGACAGCAGCATTGGATGAAAAGCTGTAATGGTGAATAACAGTCAACCGGGGGAGCTTCCGTCAGATTCCTGCTTCACGCCACTTATGTGACCCTGCATTTTTCAGCTCGGTCTCACTCTCCTGTGTTCCTGTCAGCAGTTTCACCCACATAGACATAAAAACTCTGCCACTGCTGTTGAACATGAAGATAAAATAGGAACAAATGGCTGCTTTGCTCTACACTGTCTCTTTAGGTAACAGTCCTCATTCTCAGTCTTAATGCATCCGTCCTGTTAATGTGTGTGTTTAACCCTTTTAACCCCGAGACATTATTCCAGGTAAATGTGCCGCTATGAATTTGCATCTGTTTCAGTGTCATAAAAGCCACTGTATGTGCTTGTGTTCCTTTACTTCAGTGGTTTTGTTTTATTGTGTGTTTTAGGGTCAAAACAGGGTGGAATAACAGAAAAAGACAAAGAGATGAATTTTACAGGTTTTTACTAAATAAAGCACACAGAATGTACATCAGTAAGAGATCTAAGATGTTGAACATGAGCTGTGAACTGGAACACACTGAACAACAACAAGTATTTGAATTTTGGCCCAGTAGTTTTTGTTTTGGGCTCTTTTTTCTAAATCAGTTCAGCTGCTTTTCGACACCTGGTTGAACTCCAAAAAGTAGTTACACGGTCAAAACTCAGTAAAAACACAATAGAAAAATAAATAAATAAATAAATAAATAAAGGAAAATCACCACAACACTGCAACCAACAGTAAAAACAATAAACCACAAGGAAGACTGTAAAAAAAAAAAAAAAAAAGACCAAACTGTCTATTTTTACAGTGAGTTGATTTCACTTACTGCCCCATTACATAGGGGGGTGCACTGAGCATGCTCAGATGTCTATGGAAAGAACAAGGTCTATTCTATCAGCACGTTTGGAAATTTTTCTTATTGAGCAAACTATTGAATTTTTAGGAATGTTTAAAATAAATCACACATTGTGAACGCTCACCACAGACACGTCAGGGGTTAAAGGGTTAAACTGTCATTACTATATTTTCTTATCCATCAACATATACCACGGAAACATCAGAACAGTTGGAGCCTGACGTCACTTTCTGTTCATCATCTGCTCCACCAGCTGCTGCAACTCAACGTTCACTGTCGATATATTAGGGCAAATTGACACTATGGGCTGGCAGAGTGTGGCCCTTTCCAAACCACACCACCACAATGTTATCTGTCAAAAAATGCTACAATTAGAATCTACTGCCAAGACCATATCTGTTTTAGAGTTAAATCCACAAACTGGTGATATTTCACATACAGTGATACTGGGCTTGTGGGAAAAAAGTGGAAATAAATCATCCAAGACATAGATATTACATTAACTCTAAAGACAAATCGACTCAATGTAACGGCACTCCTCAGATGGATTTTCAGTCATTTATTTTAGATTAAGGCCAAAGGTGTATTTATGTGGCATTCTAGTGAGGTTAAAGTGAAGATTGAGACGGAAATATTTACATCAGCCTGCAAAACTCACAATTTTCCACTTCGCTTCAGCTATACTTTGCATTTTGCGCTAATTAGCATAGGTTAACATAGCCACCTTTACGCAGAGATGGTGATCCCACCTTTTTTCCCACAATTGACCGATTTACACAGCCAAGCCAAAGGAGTAACAGAGGTGAGACAGACTGGACTTTTACACAGCAGACCTACGTTCCAGAATTAAAGGGTGATCAATAGTGCGAAGTACAACTTGCGTGTCGGAAATACCCCAAACATAGCAGTGTTGGCTCTCACCATCTTTCACCGTAACACAAATGTTAGCATGGATAGAGTCCTCCGCCCAAAGTGACAACAGCTCACGGATCTCGCCGTCCGTTTACTGTACACGACCCACGCTCATTTTTAAACCCCCCTGGCACTGAGGTCAATACGTCACCAAAACGTCACACCTTGGTTGCGAAACAAGAGGTGCTCCGTAATCATGATCCCACCTTTATCAGGGCTCTGTTACTACCTCCAGAACCGTGACAGAGATGGGACCAAATGACCCCACCATTTCGTTTACACAGACGTCATTCCAGAATAAATGTGAAATATTCCTGTAACAGAAGTGCTGTGTAAAAGGGGCTATACATTAAGAACATTATATCTGCTAGCCTGGTCATTGTGAGCATGTTTGCATGCCATAAATCACTACTATAGATTTGTCAGTCTATAGTCAGGTAATGCAGTATTGATCTAAATTCAGTCAGCCTTCACATTTCACACTGCATTTCCTTCATCAATCTGTTATCGCCCCATAAAATATATCTCCTGTTTGTGACGTAATTTCCCACTCCCTATTAAAATGTGACATATAATTACTTTACATTGATGTGACAGAGTATTTCTTGTTATTTAGTCTAGTCTCGGCTTTAGAGTGGTATTTCAAGGCCACAACTGCAGGAGTATCAGTACATTACATATGTGCTGTCAATTGATTTGTTATGGAAAACTTTCTGTTTCAATAACACATTTTTGTGTTACATGTGATTTGGTCATTTTTGGTCAGTTCTGCAGTAAATCACCTACTGATACAGTTGGGGATGAGTCAAACCTTTGTCAAGACTTAGAAATTATAAAATTAGAGTAATAGTATTTAACACAGTTCCTCAGTACCAAAACCCTACCAAACCCGTCTTCTATCCACATTTGTTAACCAGTAGTGTATACATGTATGAGGTGCCATTTCTAAAATGTAAAAATAAAATAAAACTATCACTACACAGCAGATACACACCATATGCAAACAAACAAAATGTGATTTAAGGAATATGTGTAGAATGCACTATATTCGTCACCTTTTAAAATCCAACAGTTGCTGAAAGCAAACCAGTCATGATTCTTTTTAAGTTTTAATCTTTTAATATGTTGTATTTTTAATGTGTTGTACTTTTATTATGCCATTGTTTGTATATTTCAATTTTGATGATTTCCATTTACCTGCTTAGGGACCACAGATGCAAATTAACATTTTCGCTATAATCTAATACCTAATATTCTTCAATACAGATGTTCATTAATGTGCAATGTCTCCAGTGCATGTGAACTAGTTAACAAATATATTTCATGTCAGTATTGTGTTCCATGAAACAGTAACAGCCAACAATTTTACTTGAATGATAGTTTTTAATTTTTAACACTGAGAATGGCTTTAGTTTTTTTTGTTAAATCACTCAGTTTTTTTACATTTGACACATAGTTTTTATAGGTATATTCATTTTATGTGTTATATAAAGTGTCTGTTTTATTTTACTGCTGCTGCTTCCTGAGCCAATTGCATCAAAATTAAATTTTTAGATGCAATTTTGAAATGACAAATAAAGTCTGCCTATGTCATCTGTAAGTCTAACATTTCACAGTGAGAAACATAAGCGAAACAAACTGAAGCTGAATTAAAGGTAATGTTGCACAAGTACATGAGGATACTGTAACCATACTTGTGTTTCCCAGCTGGAAGCCGGTCACAGACTACATCAACCACCAGTTTGAGCAGTACTTCAGAGATGAAAGTGGGCTCAACAGGAAGAACATCCAGGACAACAGAGTCCACTGCTGCCTCTACTTTATACCTCCTTTTGGACATGGGTATTTTACATGTTAAATGCACACCGCCATACCAACACGGGACATTTATATACAGTTGATGCATTCTGTATTTGAATGTATGTGCTCAGTGAAGTTCATGTCCTCCTGTAGGCTTCGTCCTGTTGATATCGAGTTCATGAAGGTCCTTCAGGATAAGGTTAACGTGGTTCCTCTCATCGCTAAAGCTGACTGCCTCACTCCCAGTGAGATAAACAAACTCAAAGAGCGGGTAAGACCTCAGCTATTATATTCACATTCATGTAGACTGCATAAATAATCACTAATACCTAAATTATAGTAACATACACCATATATACTACTATAGCAGTAGAACTTCTCTTTATGTGAGTTTTCATAGAAGTAACTGTGGTTCAGCCAGGACCTTTACTCGTATGCCCCTTTTCCACTGCATAGTACCAGCTCGGCTCGACACGGTTTGGCAAAGTGCCATCGCTTTTCCATCGTAATTGGTATCACCTCTGCGCGAATGAGATGGGCGTGGCCAGCGGAGTCGAAACTGTCGTGACGTCGTTTTTAGGCGACATGAATGGAAGACTTGCCTATGTGCGCATTACATTTACAATATAAAGTATACAATATTGGCTCGGTCGTCAATAAATGTGTGACATTTGTAACGAACGAAGATATAAACCACCACTTCTCAAATTTACCGATTTATGGTGATTTAACTGTATACACCCCGGCCCCGACAGACCTTCATTCATTTAAAAGGAGTACTACCCTGTACCAAGATGGTGGCTCCAGTAATGAGTTACGTTACTTTTACTCGTTAAAACTCAAAATATCATTGTTTGTTAAAGTGAGCTTCCCACCAAGGGGAAAAGTAAAGGGTAAACGTTGCTTTCAAGCGGACTACTGACACTTACCATTTTCCATCGCCTCCAATAAAGACGTGTCCGTGTCGAAGCCACTCTCCTTCCCCTGGGTCGCAGGTCGGTGACCGTATATAGCGTCCATTTGGTCGAACCACTGACACGTTTTCCGATTCGAGTCACTCCGTTATAGTCTTTTACTTGCCGGTAGTCGCTCTTCAGTTTTTTTCAGTTTCTCACAGCACTGCTGGGGCGGTCGCTGGAACCCGTGGACGGCCAACAACTGAGCGATCTCCTTGAATACTGTTTGGTTCCGGGTCGCTCCGTCCAGCTCTGTTTGAATGTGGTCCTCGGCCACCACACACAGAAAGGTCTGTTTCTTCTGCGATCGTTTTCCATTTTAAATTCCGGCGGGCACGACAACAGCTAACTGAAGAGCTTCTCTGCTATTACTCTTGCCGGTGTCGGTGTGTTTGCATTTGTAGACGCCCACGCCTTGTCGCACCCGTGACGACATTCCCTATGACCAATCAATGGCCGGCAGTGAAGTTTCAGTACCGACTCAGCCCGGATAGAACCTCCCCGGAGGTGGTACGAAAAAAAACAGACCGATTACCAGGTACAACCCCCAATGGAAAAGCGAGCCGAGTCGTGCTGGAGAAGTGCATTGGAAGAGGGGCAATAGTTATATCAGATTTACCATTAATACCTAATGACATACATTGAGCTTGACTGTAATTCTGCTCTAGTGATGTCCAAAACCCTGAGATTGACAACATTTACATGAATGAACACTAATGAATGAAGAAGACAGTTTTCCAAATGCAGGAGGAGACTGTGGAGACGGAGGAGATGATGATCTGTTGAAGGCTGATGAGTAGGTGTGGATGAATGAACACAGGCTCAGTTATAACTTGGCCTAATTGGGGTGGGACAGGCTGAAGTTGGGAGCAATCACCCTTGTGTCTGGATCTGACTCCATCCTTCCTTTCCCGCAATAGCTTTTTTGTATAATATAGAAGCTTAATTTATGCACTGACCTTTCTGTCTATGCAGCACATCTCTTTGCTGCAGGAAATGAAAAGCTGTAAAAAGCTTTTTAATTTTTCTGTATTGCATCACTTATAACTCAGAAATACGCATTACTTTAATCACGTTCGCCGGTGATCAGCTGACCTTTCATGTGTGACACCATCACATCTCTACAGCACCGACAGCAACGGAAACAGTTGCAGCACATCAATGCTACTTTGAGTTCAATACTTTTTCAGGCTGGATGGCAGACTAGGAGAGGTAGCAATTGAGTTAAGGAATGTGGAAGTGGGAACTGAACTGCAGCATTAGATTTAGATTTCGTTTCAGCTCTTATTTTAGCAGTGAATGACTCAGAAAGTTCACCTGGAAATTTTTACTTTATGGCTTTTGCAAAGGGCAGTCATTTTTAGTGTGTGTGCATCCATTATACAGGGTCTCCACAAAGTCTCTTTACAATTAAAAAATGTATTACAAAAGCAGTTGATGAGATATGAGATGAGATATCAGATTTGTTTTATGTACTCAGTGGTTTTCAAAGTTTATAAGTGATATAATAATCCTCAACTTTTCTCTGAGCTTTTAGGAAAATTTACATGACCAGTAAATTAAATATGGGAAAATATCTGATTTTCACTGTGAAAAAAGCAAAAAACAGAACATAATATTGTAATAAATGGTGATAAATCATTTAAGAAAGGTTAAATAGAGAGAAAAATTCACGTGGGAACTGCCATAGCAGTAGCACTGGGTCTTTGTGGGTAAAATGAGGCAAACAACTTCAATATCCACTTTTCATTTTGAAATAGTTTCCACAGATTTGTCTATTCTTTTGCTCTTCTAATAAATTTGTTCAGTTGTAGAGATACTTTATGGACACCCTGTAGATCTCATGTGTGCTGTCTCTCCAGCTGCGGGAGGAGATAGATAAATGTGGGATAAAGATCTACCAGTTCCCGGACTGCGACTCTGACGAGGACGAGGAGTTCAAACAGCAAGATAAAGAGCTAAAGGTGAGCTCAATAATAATCTACTTACTGTAAATCATGCAGCCCGCTATTTGGGAATATCACATTAAAGGGCACTTGGTGTGTTGTGATGTAGGAAAGCACTCCATTTGCAGTGATTGGCAGCAACACTGTGGTAGAAGCCAGAGGTCAGAGGGTGAGAGGGAGGCTCTACCCATGGGGCATTGTGGAGGGTAAGGACGCGGAAGTGAACTGGACTCTGCAGCCATTTTTTCATCCGTTACCATGACAACACTAATTGCCGGCAACGATGATGCAAATCGTTTTTTTTTTTTCTCTCCTGTGTGCAGTGGAGAACCCATCCCACTGCGACTTTGTGAAGCTGCGGACCATGTTGATAAGGACACACATGCACGACCTGAAGGACATCACCAGTGACTGCCACTATGAGAACTACAGAGCCCAGTGCATCCAGACCATGACCAGGTCTGTATAGTTTTATTATTATTATGGCCTAGTAGATGTGAGTGTAACTCCCTTGGCTGACTTTTTCACTGTGTAGCTCTCTCTCTCTCGCTCCTTTGGCTGTCTGTGCATTTTCGGCGCTATAAAGAAGATTTATTTTGTTTTGGTGTCATTTTCCTTCACATGGATTTGTTCATTTTAATGCCAGGGCTCACTTCCCTACTCACAAATCCTCAGCAAAGTCAAATTCCCCTGAAAGTCTTTGCAAAGGCACCATCGCTGCATCTTCGGCTAAAGCTGATTGTGATTGGTTGAAAAAAGTAGAACCAAGCCACAGAGCCCCCCCCCCCTTTCCCAGAATGATTACAGATTCAACCAGACGTTTCCCACGGTGTTTTTCAAGAGGTCTGGATGTGTCCTCTGTCTGTGATATGTTTCATCCCATAGGCAACAGAAATATGATTTATTTTCCCTTTTTTTAACCACTAAATGATGTGTTTGACAAAGTAATTCTTCAATGAAAAATTTGATTGACACTGTGTGCAAAAAATATGGTAGTTTTGTCTTTTAAAGCCATCACCACTGAACCACACACCATTGGTTTCCATTCATTTCAGTAATATATCCTCCCTAATCTTCCAATTTACCATACACTTACTCTCGAGGAGCTCATATGTTTATCTAACATCACAAATAGCACATTACGCTTAATTTGGTTATAATGCTTTTTGAAGTAATGGAAACATAGCACTATATTGATAATGCACTATCCCTACTTATAAACACATTTAACTGGGAGATAATTACATATTTACATGTTCACCAGAAACAGTACCATCCTGTATTGCTGGGATGTTGGTTCATTAATGTTTAGTAATGATGTCTTTATAGAATTATAGCTTCACATTTTCCAAAATTAGCAATTGCGGCACCTTCAGTACTACTTACAATTCAGCTCTGATGAGTATTGAAGTATCCTCTTTAATACACTTGCACTTTTTTCACTCAGAAGGCAGGTCCGCTCATGTGAGATGGCATAAATTCCAAATGGAGTCTGTTCTCACAGTTTAACTCACAGTCTTACTGTATTGCTGTTATTGTTATTTATTTACAATGCTTTTAACTTAATTTTTTTTATTGTACACGTTGTTTTATTAGGAGAATGCACTGTAGTGTTATCATTGTTATTTATTTGTGATGCTTTTATCTTTATTCTTTTATTGTACAGCACTTTGGTCAGCTTTGGTTGTTGTAAAGTGCTTTAGAAATAAAATTGATTGATTGATTGATAATGAACATACCGTAACTGATCAAATATTAAGGAGATTAACCCATAAAACCGGTGCTACTTTTGTGACAGTTCCCAAATGATTTTTCTCTCTATATTTAACCTTTCTGAGCACCATTTATTGCAATATTGTCTTATGTGTTCTGCATTTTTTGGGAAAAATGGGTATTTCCCTATATTTAATTTACTGATGATGTAGATGTTCAAAAAGCTCAAATTAAAGTTGAGGGAAACTGAAGAAAACTGAAGAAAAAAGTTACTTTTAAAGCAAAATCTGTCATTAACTGAACATAAAACAAGTGTGTCCATCCACTGTCATTGATCCAACTCCATGGGTTTTACTGGTGAATCAATGATGTAGAAGATGATGGTGTTTCCACGGTAACTACAGAGCCTCTGAATGTCCAAATGGTTCATATCTGATGACCATGAAAAGATGACAAACTGTATTTTATACCAATTATTTACATGTATTGACCAGGTATTAAAAAGTTTACCTCAGTAGATGGTTTTGGTCAACGGTGGATGTTTGGGTCTTTATGGGTTAATAGCTTACAACTTACTGCAGTGTCTCTCAGCTCATATCTTATATTCAGGTGTTTGCTGAATCCTTCATGTCTGTCAGCCTCTGTGACAGACATGAACGATGACGACATGAAGGGTATATCTAGTCGTACATAACGCCTGTCACCTCCTGCTTGTGTTACAGTAAAATGAATGCAGACAAGCGAGTGGAGAGCCCCATCCCCATCCTGCCCCTGTCCACACCAGACGTGGCGACAGAGAAACTGATCAAAAAGAAAGATGAGGAGGTACGTGAAAACCCAGATCCCTAATAATTTTCACACTGAATAATGCATCAAAGTAGGTGTTACATAATGCAGACACTGATGTGAATTGGTGACCCATATGTGTTGTTATGTAAGCTGCCACTCATCCCCTCTTTGTTCCCTTTTCCTCTGTCTTGCAGCTGAAGAGGATGCAGCAGATGCTTCAGAAGATGCAGCAGCAGATGCATGAGCAAGACCTCTGACTCTGAGCTCCTGCAGTTTAACCTTCACACCTTTGGTTTAGGAACGAAACTGCAAGATCACCAAACACATGGCGCACTTAAAACAGCATGGGTGTCAGGGCCACATACAATCCAATATGATCTCAACTGGGTCAAACCGGTAAAATAATAGCATAAGAACCTATGAATAATGTCGACTCCAAAGCTTCGTCTATAGTTTAGTGTGAAAAAAGTAAAATTACATTATGAAAATGTTTATATAGACAAACTGCCTTTTAAAAAAGGTGAATCACATGAATAAGCATGAATGACCTGGCATTTCTTAAGAAAAATAAGTGCAGTTTTAACAATATTCTGCCTCAGTTTATCATTTACACATGTGCTTTACAACTAAGGCTACGTTCAGACAGCAGGTCTTAATGCACAATTCAGATGTTTTGGTGAAATCTGATTTTACTTTGTGTGCTCATTCATATTACACATTAAATGTGACTTCTATCAGTTTTGAGTATGAACTGAATGCGACCCTGAAGTGACCCGCATGCACAAAAGAGGTCGGGATGTAATATGTGACCACGCAGGCACACACCGTGTTTAGGGAAGTAAATATGTTTTTCCCGCCACCCCTCCTCTTGGAACGCAGAATTGTGACGTTTGTCGCATTACAATGACGTAAAGGTCGGATAAATGCGACATGGTCGTTCAGACTGAAGTCACTTTGCAAAATATCAGATACGTATTGAATTTAGGACCACATATGAGAGTGGTCTGGGTCGGAAAATCGGATTTGTGCTGTTCAAACTGTCTTTAATAGATCAGATACAGGTCACATATGGACAAAAAAATCAGATTTGGGCCACATTTGGCTGCAGTCTGAACGTAGCCTCAGAGATCACAGTGGATCTACAAACGCACAAAACATTTAGTAACAGGCAGAATATTGATAAAATTGCACTTATTTTTCTGAAGACATTTCAGGTTGTTCGTATTTGTTCAGGTTACTCACATTTTTTGTGAAAGGATAGTTTATAAATGTAAATATTTTCATGTAAGTTTACTTCTTTTTTTTTAATATTTTATTTTTGATTTTTCACAAGACAAGAATAAAGTTTCATACTTGCAAGACAAAACGACCTCACCGACCCAGAGACAGCTGATCACAGACACACATAAGGGAGAGAGAAAGGGAAAGAAAGAAAGAAAGAAACAAAGAAAAGAAAAAAAGGGAAGAGAGACATATGGTGACCTCACACCTCCCTGGTCCTGCAAGCCCTGCTTGAGTACTACAAGCTTAACCAATCTGATGTGCTGGTAGATTGCCCATATAGTTTAAGGATGGTTGCCATATCTTATAGAACGTCCCACTTCTATTGTGCATCCAGTAAGTTATTTTCTCCAGGGGCACACAACTATTTACTTCACTTAACCACATCTTAATTGGAAGGTGTAAGTTTACTTCTTTAGACTAAAACACAGAGAGACATTTAGTCTTGTCATTCTTTATGGGTTATGATGATAGTATTTTACTGGTCTGATCTGCTTCGTCTGTATGTGGAACCTAAACTAAAATGATTTTAACACTTTTAACTGATATAATAACTAATATCTTCAGTGTAATTTTTTGCATTTCGCAAATTCATCCCATGGGCCTGGTTGGACCCGTTGGCGGACCGGTTTTGGCCCACAGGCCATATGTTTGACACCCCTAATTTAAAGTAATAAATAAGAGCATGCAGCGAGGTAGAACACATGTTTTCCCCGTGTCTATTGTTTATTGATGCAGTCATTAGCCAAGTGAGTGTAGTTAGAGTGAGTACAGAGTAGATCGCACCTTGTTACCTTTAGACCACAGTAGATTTGTACTTGAAATACTAAATGAGACAAATGCACCCCACTCATTTGTTGGTTTATGCACTGATTGTGTGAGCACTTGTTTGCCCATTCATATAATTTTCGACCTCGGAGTGTTTAACCGTTTTCACTCACCTCTGAGCGTGGTCGTTCTCCAACCCTTTTAACCTTTAGCACTGCTGTTTACAATCCGAATTAGTAACATCTACAGATCTTTCATGGAAAAAAAAGCCAGTTCACGCAAAGGGTGTTTCTATGAGGATTTATGTATAATGTGTAATAATATGTTCATGTCTATTCCTTAACCATTACAGGTGTCATGGTAGTGATTTTAGATACTTGTGTGTTTTTTAATCCTACGTGCTTGCAGCAAAAGTACCCAAATAAGATTTTAATTTATTTATACAACTATTATATTATGTTTCTTTTAAATGACTAATATTTGTTGTTATTTTGAGTTGTTGTACATTTTAATGCCAAAAATGAACATGTATCTTTGATTTTATTGTATGTTGGCTGTCATGAGTGAATGCATTTGGGCTGATTTGTGTAAATGTAATAATCCCAGTATGAATTCTTCCCTAAATCCAGTTTTCTGAAAAGGACCGAAAAGTCCACTTAATTTGCAATAAAGCAGAGAGATCTGTTTCAGCTGAGGGGAAGTTATTGTCTTACTAAAGTCACTTTATTGAATACTAGTCTACTGGAGGTGAGGGACAGGCTCTTAAAGCTTACAGCTACATTAAACCAATTTTTTGAGACTATGATATGTTTTTTTAGACAATAAGTGTTGAGTGTTGACCTGATTATTAAAGGGATGATTTTTGTGTGCATGTGATCAACTGTAAATGATATAAAAACTGGTTAGTGCAGGTTTGAATTGTTTTAACCTGATTTTTATTAAATGTGCTTTCAGTACATTCCCGTTGTTTCCGCTTCTGCAGAAAACATCGGTACCATTTTTAAATCACTGATCGGGTGGGCGGCCTAAAAGCCCGCTGCTCCTGCCTCCTCCTCTCTTTGTGTTTAGACAACGCAATTTTTAGCCCTAAACCAGAAGCGGTGTGCATACATACAGAACACACACAGAGGCAGAGAGAAAACAAACTGATCCGATGCAGGTTTGAAGTGAGACCGTGTGTTACTGAAACCACACCATGACATTATCATCAGTATCATATGTGATGTTGTATTGAAGTTTAATCGTTCAGAGTTTGTCTGGTGTGAACCTTTAACTGTTGACGAGAGGATGTGTCTACTTTTGTGTTTTCATCTTCAGTCAAAGTACCCAAAACAATGTTAAACCCTGTTAACGCTGTTTAAGAATGTGTACAAACCAATACAACAGAGAAAGATAAAAAGGGCAGATGGTAATAAGCAGTTACAGCAACAACTTAGAGTGATATTTAACGTACTGAAATGTAAACAGACGGATCACTTGAGTAAATCTGAATAAAATCACCAGAAATAATTTCCAAATATTGAAAATAATGATCATCATACAGTTTTAACATAAAAGTGAGTGCATTTCGTTTTATTACACAGTGAAAAAGCTATTCTTGGAATGTGTGCATCAATATTTCAGGACCTTTGTGAGGATCCTGTGGGAATGACAACAGTTTGATCAGTGATTTGATTGGTTATTGGTTTTTCACATGATTCTGTGTTCATTTATCTGTCGCTGCAGCTCATACAGCGGATGTCACATTGTTCATGTCCCCATGTTGACAAGTGTGATGTGATGTGAACAGACCTGTGTTAAAGCTAGTGTTTTCATGTTTGCATGTTATGGATGCATTAGTTAATAAGATAAAAAACTGAATAGTTTCCATCCCTAACACGCTCATCCTTGTCTTGCATTCAGAACAGTGTAGCAGCTGTGATCCTGCAGGATGCAGTTTTCTTTGGCCCACCTCTTAAGTATATTTACGTATTTATTTAGAGTCTCAAGCATGCTTATTGTCAGTAAACCCACACAGGTGGGAACAGGGAGGGTTGTGCTAGAAAACTGAATCCTGCAGGTGGCTCATGTGTCAGGTGGGGCAGGGGGACATTTGCATGCTGAAGATGGAGATATGAGCTCATAGAGAGTGTGTTTGTTGACAATGGATGATGCAAGGACAAAAAGGATGACTGGGACAGAGTGGGAGAGACAGAGGTGAGTTAGTGAGTAAAATATGTCTGCAAATAAAACACTGATTTCAATCTGTTTTATTAGATTTAACTATTTATTTAAGTAAATGCAAGTTTTCAACACTATTCCTTTTTATTTCAGTTGCAGCCTGCAGAAATAAATTATATATAAATATAGATAAATTCAGATATAGATACACCTTTGCCCATAAAGTTAGAATAATATTTTCAGACATATTCCTCTTTTTATTCCTATTACACATAATAATCACATAATCACCTTTGATTATATCTGATATATACTGATGATAATGGGAAAAGAGGAAAAAAACACATTTTACCTCAGTTATTTACATGTATTGATAGGATTAGGAAGGTCAACAGTTAATCCCTTATCACTGACTGTCGTAAATTTGCATCACACTGTTCCCATTACGGAATCAGCCAAGAGAGCCTATCTATTCTGCTAATGCCAGTTTGGGAATATTCGATATATACCTAGTCAGGACACTTAAAACAAATTTTTGGCATCAATAAAACCCATCTCCATCTCCTGAGATGGGAAAATCTGTTTTATGATTTTTTTGTTACTATTGACCATTAAGCCCAGTTTCTATCTATTTTATGTGCTATAGTCAAACATTCTCCATTAATTTAGCACCTGCTTGGAAGCAAAAACACAAATTATTGATTTTTTTAATATGCTTGTATAGAAATTCAAGCATTAAGAGGTTAAATGTTGCTTATTGTATGCAATTGTGTGCAATGTTTGTCATTGTTAATTTAGTTTTCTTTTTGCTAATTATTATCACTATTATTATTATTATTATTATTACATACTTATATTAGTTATTACTTACTTATATATCATTGTTAGGACTATTACTATTATATTATTATTATAATTGCTATTATTGCTATATTTGTACATGTATATTATACAGAGCCTATTATAATTTTATATCATAATTTCTTATTTAACATTTTTTATTATCACTACTTTATTAGTAATTACTACTAGTACTTCTAAAGTGAAGCTGCCTGTTTAATAGTAATTGTTATTACTTTTTTCTTTTCCTTTTTGTCTTATAATTCTTCTTATATGTGACCATTCAGTGTTGTGCTACTACTGGGACCTTCATTTGGCTCTGCCCAGGGGATCAATGAAGTTCACTTTAATCTAATCTAATGTGCACATTTTAGTTCAGTGGATGCTTCGGCTGAGTGGTGGATGTTTAGGTCTTTACGGGTTAATCTGACCTCATTTCAGTCAGATCCAGTGTGAGGATGAGGAGCAGGGCTGCGGATGCATGGGGGCTGTAGAAAAGCTGGGTCCGGCCCTGCTGCTGCTGTAAACATTTCCGTGGTGGGGGGCTGGACGACCCTGACTACCAGTGGCTCACGTTTACCGCCTGTTGTTTATCTCCGTGTTGAGCTGTGCGGTGTTTCATGTGTTGAAACGGTTCTCGTGCAGAATCCTGGGAATGGATCGGAGCGAAGGGGACGACCATGAGGGTCCGTCCCAACAAAACACAATGTGGAAACAGTTCCAAGCCAAAGCCAAACCTCTGCTCAGCCCCAAACTGGGCTCCAGAGACCCCGACGACAAGAAGGAGCGGGGCATGCGGATGTTCAAGAGGATCAAATGGAAGCAGAACGTGTCTTTGGACCGGGTGATCTCCTCCTCTCAGCCCGACCTCCTCTTCTCCTCTCAGGTGGATTTAGACCCGAAGGAGGCTCAAGTCTGCGACAAACCGGCGGGTTCCGGTCTGGGCCGAGAGAAGGAGAAGCAGCATCTACAGCACTTGAAGCACAAGTCCTCCAGCCCCAACAAACCCACGGTGGCCCAGCTGGTGCAGTCCCACCATAAGAGCTCGTCCCTCGGGTCTGCGTGTCTGGAGAGGCTGGTGGATCCACCGGGGAGCCGCGGAGGAGGAGAAGAGGCGGGAGGAGCAACATCTGGAGCCGCGGAGGAACAGCTGGAGAACCGCGATGAGCAGCCGGTGAGCCCCGCAACATACCGGGTTATGTAAGAATGGGAACGACCGGGGGATATCTGAGGGTTTGGGTCAGTTTGGTGTGGGTCCGTGGGGTGGGACCGTGGGTCTCCTCACCCTGGATCAAACACGTGTGGATGAAAATACTTGGAAATAAATAAAAAAAAAAAACTACTCATCGAGTGAAATGCATTTTCTAAGCTACACACAGGCACATGAGAGATGAAGACGAGTACGAGTACGAGTACAGAGGCACATGAAGGGTTAAAGGAAAAAGTTAAGTGTTTGGTACTTTTCAGATTTTTATCCTGGAGGTATTTCACTGGACCACGTCAGCAAGATTTGGTCCAGACCCTTAATTGTAGAAAGGAAAAAAAAACAAAAACAAAAACACTGAAAGAACAGGAAACAACACCATAGTAGTATTATATGCAAGCAAAAGGGTCTAGATGAAAATAAATAAATAAAATCAGCCTCTACTTCTCAGCAGGATGAGCTTCTAGTGTGTGAAAATGGAAATAATGCATCATTGTTTTGTTGACAGGTGTTTCTCATCCACTTAGCGTAAACAGTGATTGAAGTAGCAACTCAAACTTAAGTCCAGACTGGGTCTAAGACACACCAGGCTGCACAAGAACTGAGTGGAAACTACAGTCGTGCTCATAAGTTTACATACCCGAGCAGAATATGTGATTCTTTGGCCATTTTTCAGAGAATATGAATGATAATACAAAAAAATGATAATACAAAAACTTTTCTTTCACTGGTGGTTAGTGGTTGGATGAAGCCATTTTTATCATCAAACAAATGTGTTTGGTCTTTTTAAATCAAACTGACAACAGAAACTATCCAAATGACCCTGATCCAAAGTGGACATCCCCTAGTTCTTAATCCTCTGTATCGGCCCCTTTAACATCAATGGCAGCTTCAAGTCTTTTGTGGTCGTTGTGGATGACACTTTATTTCTCAGATGGTAAAGCTGCCCATTCTTCTGGACTAAAAGCCTCCAGTTCCTTTCAGTTCTTGGGCTGTATTCCATGAACTGCATGTTTGAGATCTGCCCAAAGTGACTCAATGATACTGAGGTCAGGAGACTGAGATGGACACTCCTTCACCTTCACTTTTTTTCTGCTGTAGCCAATGACAGGTGGACTTGGCCTTGTGTTTTGGGTCATTGTCATGTTGACCATCCCAT
Source organism: Apogon talboti (assembly GCA_037367365.1). NCBI lineage: Eukaryota > Metazoa > Chordata > Actinopteri > Kurtiformes > Apogonidae > Apogon > Apogon talboti. The sequence continues at coordinate 31,947,432 of JAPQRQ010000005.1, read as the reverse complement.
GTTCATTCTTATGAGCACAACTGTAAGTGTTGTTGTTGTGTGTTGTTGGTATCTGACAGACACACAGTAAACACAACTAAATGTTGCTCTGTGTCACTGTAATAATGGATGTATAATGGCCCTAGAGCTGTTTAGAGTCATATCACACAAAAACACACAATACAAGTGAAAATGTTAATGTAAATTGGTTGTTTGCTGCATTCTGCCATGACCAGACTCACGCCAGATTAAATTCACTACATGTCGATAGCTGAAATATGACAGAGTCCATGCCTCTGTTATGAAAGTTTCCGTTCTCCATTATTTTCCACTCATGATAACACTGATCGCTGGGAAACTCCCACACAGGCCTGTTTTCAAGGAAATTCGAGTTAGTTGTCAAGCAGCTGCTCCCACGTATGTTTGACTAGTTCTAAAACGACATTCACACTAATCCTAATCTGTCTTTTTTAGAGTTAAATGTCCAGTATTATACCAATTATTTCACCGATAATTACATGAAAATAATGTTTTTCTTACACTTTTGTGGGTAAACTGCTAATTCCACACAAGAAAGTGAAATATGAGTCACATTTCTAGCTGTGAAACCTTTTTTTGTAAAGTCTTAAAGCCTTCTGTTGCAGTGTAGTGAGAGCAGACAGATCATATATCATCCCTTTGTTCCACTTATCAAAAGCTGCGCTGACTTGTCCAGTCGACTTGTCAGGTTTTATTGAGACAGAGCGTATGTTCTGTGGCTACTGCTTCCCTCTGCCCGATGCTCAGCAGTGACAGAAATTATAAAAGGAGTTCTTCATATTGGTTATTAAACGGGGACGACGGGACAGAGTGTGATTTTTATTTATCGCAGGGGCTGTGGTGGCTGACTGTTGGACGTATATCATTATTGAGTGTGTAGAGCTGCAGAGTCAGGGAAAACAAACAGCTGATGTGCTTTAAGGGCAAATGGAAACAGCTGTGGGCATTTGTATCCATTCATGTAATCTGATTAATTCTCTGTAACCTAACCCTTGCATGTGAGATTTGCATATGTAAAGTAACTGTTGGGATATTAACTGCAACCCTTTTTATTATTCAAAGTGTGTGTTGTGATGCTATCTTTAATAATCTTGAATATTGGGATTTTACTTCTAGGCTGCCTTAAATCAGGCTATATGACCTTAAGAGGGACCTGTCACCTGTTATTTACTCTGGACTTACCCGAGTGCAGCCTGTCAGTCAGGCTTATGCAGCTGGTGGAGGATTATGGTCCACCCAACCAGCGTCCTCCTCCCCCGTCATTCCCCTCCTACTCATCTGCTGCCTCTTCTTTCATTCAGTTTCTCCCACTCTTGCTCCTCCTATGCTCCATCTGATAATCCCTGCGTCTTTTATGAGCTCTTTCTGCGGCTCTCCCACTTGGCCTGAATATGGATACGTGAGCGATGGTAGTGTAAAAAGGACCCGGATTATATGTGGAACTGCTCTTTTGTACTTGGAGGTGTTTTGGAAGTACCCTTAGTGTGTCTTCCCCTGTCCACTCATGCGCCCTTAAAACGTCCCCACCTTGTGAAAAACTCCGACCTTTTCCTTCCTCACCTCGTTTGTGTACCCCCTACACCCTCCTCGACCCTGGATCGTCTACTAAGCGAGGCCTCTGTGGCAGAGTCCCATCTAGTGATACGTGGGTTCCTCCGTGGTGCCTCAGTGGAAGACTCCTTTTTGGTCTCCACATGTGGACGTCTGCTGGCGGTGAGCTCATTCATTCAGCTCCAGTCACTGTAGCTTTGTCTTTACACAGTATTCTCACTATTATCAGGGCTATGCTTAAAGCCTACTCTGTTTTGTTCAGATTTCTCAGATAAGTAGAAAAAAAAACACATAAGCTTGTGTGTAGGTCAGCTTCAGTAAAATCATCACCATAAGACCCAGGATTAAACCAAAGGGCGATAATCATAGCTCAGACTTACACTCAGTCAGTAATTCCATCACTATGGTTCCATTCATTCTACTTGAGCATTAATTTGTGTTCTGGCGATTCATTTTTGAAGGGGTTAATATAGAAGGAATTGGTGTCTGCCGTGCCATGTTGAGCTTTGATTGTCTTTGACTTGACTTTATGAACTTTATGAACTTGTGATTATTTGATAAAATGTATTTTTTCCTTACAAACAACTTGAGTGCAGTTACAGTTAATAAACTGCTCTAATAAGACCATAAAATGACTATATAGATTCACCTGAAATCTCACACTATGTCCTACATACACAGTATCTCAGCATATTTTTGTTAAAAGAAACAGCAGAATGTATCTTTTCTGATCAAATTCTCAGGACATGAACACGTGTCACTTCCTGAAAGCTTCCATGACAGTTGGGGACACGTAACCATGGTAACCAGCCCATTTCACCTCTACCAGCATGTGTGTAACACTATGGACTGGTACAGGTGATGTAAGACAGTAGACCACCACCTGGGCTCTGTTTACCTTTACTGTTTGTTGTTGTCACAACTGCATTGAATTATGGGAGATTTATGCTGGAAGAAGTGTCCAGAGCTTGCATACTGTAATATTTACTCTATAGCATGTGGATTGTATATTTATAGTAGTATTCTGTCTAGGTCTACTCATTTGGACACTGCCTTTGTCACAGAAATGCTTGACAGAGTTTACTGTGTAAGTTATTATTTAGCATTAGCTCAACCATCCACCCTATTGTCCAAATATGGTCACTTCTGGTTCCAAAAAACCAAGAAAGCGAGTGCCAAAACACAAACTTGAGTACAGCAGTCCAAAAAGAGGAGGCATCACTCTGGCTCTGTCTTTCTTCTTATACAGAGGCTGTGGTGTAAATAAATCATTTAAGTAGATAAATAAGTATATGGTTTCACATCAGATCTGCTGGCAGGCTGGTTCTGTCTGGGTCAGTATTGATAATACACATGGAAACTGGGGGCCAGACTCATGTCTTTCCTCAGCATTTAGAGCCATAACTTTTCCTTTATATACTGAATTTAATCATATAGTGTTTCATGGTAATCCTGTGGGTTTTATTTATTACTTTGGGGCAAATATGACAGTATTTTCGCCATAAAATTTATACTGTAATAAAAAATATCATCACACATAGTACATTGGTTGATATTTTCATCCATTTTCACCATATTATAAATTATATTACTCATGTAAGGCTTCCAAACAAGTGTATCATCCCAATTAAAACTCTCATTTTAGCTCAACCAGTGTCAAAGCTTATACCAATAAATGTACTATATTGGCTCTAAGGTCCATCAATACCTTTATCTGTATCATCATTGGAACACACAAGAAAAAATTAAAATGTTAAAACCTCACAAATCTGTTCATCTGACCTGTTTTCTTACACTCACATTACTTTTATTCGGTGTTATGAATGCATTTGCAACAAGTTCGTTAATGTTATGGACAAATTGCTGTACTTGCTAAATTCTTTGCTCATTGATGATTTGTGCAGCTGCTACACTTGGTATTAGAGGTGTATGTTTTCCTAGTGTCTCTGCTTGTGTCAGCCCTGCAGGCACTACCACTTCCTCAGACATTATTAACCCACACAGACACTTTTTCGGCCATGGGTGTACCTTATTTTGATTTTATTTTCTCTTCCTACTCACAGTAATCCTCTGTCAGTTTTGTCAGCCTTTCTGTCTCTTACAATCTACAGTTTTTCACAGTTTGTTTCTCCAGCCCAGTTTCCTCGTAGGCGATGTGAAGAAAACGTGTTAGATTGTACTTCTCATAAATACTACTGCTCTTTCCTTAGATCGAGGAGAAACATTTTAGAGCCTCCTTTGCCTTGTATCGACCACGGCCGTCTGTACTGACAACGGCGTTGATGTTAATGGCCCCTGGAGGTTTGGAAGTCATGTTAGGCATTGGGTGGACTGTTGACATGAAGAAGACGTATGGACGTCCCAGGCGGCGCTGCTCAGTGATGTTATTGATTATACTTTAAGCCTATCTGTCTAGGCTTCTGGATACTTATGTTTTATTACAGCAAGAGTTGTATTTACTGTACACAATTTTTGCCATGGTCAGATTCCACCTGCGAATTTCATTGCTTGAAATATTAGGAAGGGATCTGACAACGTTGCTGTAGTGCAACAAATCCTGGCAGAGAGTGTTATTCTTCTAACCAAGGCAAATTGCCAACAGATACAAGCTGCGCACTCAGGCGTCCTTTCCAAAACGCTGGACTGTTCCTTTGATATAACCGTTAGATGAGCGATGCATTGGAATGAAAACGGGAAATGGAGGCTTAGTGCAGGCGCTCCCCTGTTTTTGCATTGTAGACTGGTTTAAACTTAATTAACTGGTGACTCGTTATGCATTTAATCTGTATAATTGATCTGAGAAGAATGACTGCTACAGATTTTTCCTAAAACAGACAATTTTTCCCCAGTATTTGCCCAATGATTATTTGAAAGAACTCTTTATATGTTATTGTAATATGTACAGATGTTTTGTTATTTGACCCTTAAACATATAGAAATAGACGTTCCTTTGTTGTGATTTATGTTTATTTATAATTTTCTGCATTTTTTGAGTGAAAACGAGGCATTTTTCCATATTTGTATTTATAGATGTAGATGTTCATAAAAGCTCAGAGTAAATGCAAAGATTATTATATCAATTCTTTTTTGTATAGACTGTATGTATATACAAAATACATAGTATAACATAATTGCATATACTGTTGTAAATGTAATTATTTTGTGTCTCTTTAGTTATATCACATTTGAGATAGTGAAAATTAGGGTTTAGACTCATCTTTTTTCTGTTGATACGGTTTACAGTCTAATAACCTGCATTAAAAATCAGTACACAGTTGCTTGATGCCATGAGGAAGCCTATAGCTCAGACTGTAAATGCAAACAAACAGCATTTTTACATTTCTGACATTATGATGATCTGAGCTTCTCATTATTTGACTGAAACCGTACCAGTCACAGATGTTATGGGTTACTATTTGGCAGCTGCCCTGGTTTTCAGTCGCTGTTTAGTTGCCAGGGGGTGTAAACAATGCATCCTGTTCTTCTTTTGTAGCTCGCAACAACATCTACATGATTGACCGCAGACAGTAACGTTCCTCCTGAGGTGATGCCTTTAAGGTCCGTGTAATTGGATGGACCTAATGACCTCAAGCGACCGGTCAAGATCAATTTTATTGCTTCGTCACGGCACGGCATCATAGATTCCAAACACTAGGTCTAATCCTGTTGGTGGGTAAGAATGAGGAAAGAGGTGACTGGAGGAGCAGCCAAAACTGCCAAAAAAAAGAGGCCAACCTAAGACTGAGGCAGTGTTTACATGACATACACTAGTACCAGGGCTGTCAGAGGTAAGAAGCTGCTTACTGCGGATTAAATGTCTTGTGACACTAAATCAGGATGCAAAGTACTAAGCTGAGAATAGCATCAGATCATCCTATCAGCCATACTGATGCATATTTATTTTAGGTCTGTGTAATTGTGTTCTCACACACACACACACACACACACACACACACACACACACACACACACACACACACATCTGTGGGGTTTTAATGTTAGGTCAATCATGGCTCTATCTGTACTAAAACTCCAAATACACAGTGTAAAAAGTCAGAAACTCTAAGTGCCTACTTTGGCAGCTGTTGGGTAAACGTCTTCTTGTGTAAATGCTGGATGATTTGTGGCTTTTTCTTCCTGGTAGCTGAGTCATCTTTGTCACAACACAATATTGTCCTGAGGGAGTGACTCCTGTTGGACAACAGACTCATTTCCTTGCACTTTTATTCCTCAATTGACTTGAAATTAAGCTCTCATGATTTTTAACCCCTTATAGCATGTTAAAGGAGAATCCACATTTTAACACAAGGTTTATTTCTCTATTTTTAGCATCTTTGTTAAACATCAGTTACATCAGGATGGTATCTTACCTCATACCACAGGGACTCAGCATGTAAACCACTCTGAAACATCACCACCACTGGCATGACTTTGACCCACAAGATGTCGGTCCATGCATGACTTGGTACAACTAACACAATAGGTCCTTTTGCACTGTAGGAACAAATAGTAACCCATAACATCTGTGACTGGCATTGTTTCAGTCAAATAATGAGAAGCTCAGATCATCATAATGTCAGAAATGTAAAAATGCTGTTTGTTTGCAATTACAGTCTGAGCTATAGACTTCCTCATCGCATCAAGCAACTGTGTACTGATTTTTAGGTTATTAGACTGTAAACCGTATCAGCATGACAAATATCTTTCCACTTTGTTACACTTGGACTTTGAAAACCAGGTGTAAAAAGAAATGTACCACTCTTGTTAAAAATTACATGAAGTAAATGTAAATACAAAAATGTCTATGAGTAAAAGTTAACACAGATCAAAGTAAAAGACTGGTGTTACTTCTACAGTTTGATATTTCTACTATAACATGCAGAATTGACAGTCCGTGAAGGCAGTGTGAGGTGGAACCAGCTATATTTGCCTCAGAAAACATTGGTGCAGCTTTAATGTAAAGCTGACCCAGAGCACCTTGTGCTCTCCGACATATATAAGTCAGTTGATCCCCTTATTCAACATCATCGTGTCTGACTCAACTTATCCCATTTGGCACATCCTTGAGCTGAAAACAGACATTGTAATATTTCAGCAGCTCTCCTGCAACCCCACAGCCACACATGCACAGCCTAAAACAGATAATAGCCTCATACATTATTAATTACTGTATTTTCATTTATGGCCAGTGGGATTTCCTCACTTTTGCATGGTGCTCATGTATGCATACCTTTGTCACAGAAAATAAGTCTGGGTTTCATAACAGTTGTAAGTGCTGTACTTTTTTTTTTCTATTATTATTATTCATACATGGGGAAAATATTCCCTAATCAAATGGCCTTTGTTGGTCTCATCTTCTTTTACTTACCGCTAACATTATTGTAACATAATGATAATGTTACATATACTTTATACTACAGGTTGTTTATATTTAAAGGTCTAAAGCCCTGTTTACATTGGTTTAATATAACCCCAGAAGCAAAACATAAAATAAGCAAAGTCTGTTTTTATCTGAATTTACTGAAATTATTGCCCGTTTCTGACGTCAAGGGCAGGTTCTCCACTCACAGAGACCTGTTGGCAGACAGAAAACCGTCCCCTACTTTAACTGTTATTGTCTCACTCATCCATGGTTCCAGATGTTGCTCTTCAGAAAGATGTAAGTTTGCTGTTTCATTGATCATCCTTGTTATATCACATGAGCCTCCTGGATTTCCACCTTAAAACTTTAAAAACTTTGATTTATCATCACCGGTGCTGCCTCCATTATCCTCAACCAGGAAATAGGCTAAATAAATGTGTGGAGGAAACAGAAAATATTGCATATCCCACCAAACGGAAATGTTGATTCACACGGGACTAATATTTCTTAGTGCTGCTGTGTTTGTTGAAATAGAGGAGGTTATTTTCAGTGGAATTCTTACCGTACAAATTACAGACATGCACGATTCACTTAGGATTAAGAGGTCCACAGGTAGAGCTGGAGTTAAAACACATCCACGTGTTTCTTAGACCTTTCAGACATCTTCTACTCAAGTACAGCATGTTACAGTATGGACATTTTGCTGAATTTCACTGCAAATGTTACAAAAGTGTGCTAGCTACTGTGAGAGACTCATATTGCATTATGTAAATTTTGGAGCACAGCATGGTCAAAATAACCACATGAGACATGATAAATCACAAAAATGCACAAAAAACATATCCCAAAAGATTAGACGAAACAGGCTGCATCTCACTCAGAATGCTGACGTGTGCAGCTTTTCTTGCATTACCTGCTGTTGGCTTAATTTTTTGTTTATGCATTAAAATTTCTTTCGTCGTCACAGTATTGACCAATGTTAATGTTGCGGGCGCTGCAGCTTTCCCACATATCATGCATCAAGTGAAAATCCCTGCCCCTCATTTGGCTATGGCAGATGTAATCTACAGTATTTAACACAACACAGAGGTATTGCACAAAGTATATGTTGCCATCACGAGAAAGCATGGTCTAGTCATTTGTTCTGTCGTGCATATGTCAGCTGAGATCTTTATTTATATTGGCCTGTCTGTATGTCGTGGGTTTCATCTTTTATCACGTTACACAAGGATTGATTAAAGCGTCTCTGTAAGTGGAAGTGTGGTTATTGACAGGATGTAGCATCCCCAGTGGAGTAGTGGACCTGCATTAAAAATGAGGTGCAGCAAGATTAAAGGTGATTAACACTGCTGGGTGTGCATGTATTACAATAGCAGAGGTGTAGAATTAATGTAATTTTGTCTACATTTGTAACTGCATCCATGTAAAGTTGGTATTTATAAGTTTCAACCTGTTGCAGAACATAAGAACTTCGGTAAAATTGTATCTAAACAAGATCCAGCTGGATATATAAATCATTCGGGTTTTTTTTAATATACTTAATATACATAATCCACTGCAGTGTGTATGTGGAGCTCCTGCATTGCCAGAGACAAAGGTGATGGTGCTGCAGTGGTTGTACAAGAATGGAAAAAATATCAGCTCACAACACTTTGGCCGAATGAGAGGAAGCTACTCTGGTGTAATTTCCTGTTAGTGGTCGCCCCAGGGACAAGTTGCAAGTTGAATTAGACACATCAATTGTAAGCGAGTGCAGATGCAGCGGAGGTAGTGAAGGCTGCGTTTCGGCTGCGACTAACATTTATCATAAAAATGTTGGTGAGTTTTTTTGTTTTATTTTTACTGTTACTTCCGTGACTGAGCGGCTGTGGCTGTGCTGATCGTGGGTTGTTGCAATTCTGTAATTAACGCTGCTCTTTGCGTCCTTTACCAGGGAGTGGGTGCATCGTGCGCCTCGGGGGTCACTCCGGACCGAGCCATCCCCAGCTCAGGGATGTACAAGCTGGAGATCGAGCTCAAGAGGGGACACGACCTGGCCATCCGAGACCGAGGAGGTACAGTTAATGCTGTCTCTGTCATCTCGTCTGTTATGCTCTTGTTTGTACAGATCTGTGAAAAACACATCTGTCCTTTTCAGGCAGCAGCGATCCTTATGTCAAGTTCAAGCTCGGTGGGAAAGAAGTGTTCAAAAGCAAAACCATCCACAAAAATCTCAACCCAGTGTGGGATGAGAAGACCACTTTAATAATAGATAGTTTGAGTGAACCTTTGTATATAAAGGTAAAGACTTACTGTACTTACACACAAATGCACAAAGGTTTTCCACATAAATTGTTAATGAGAGGTCTTTAAGTTTTTTTTTCTGTTGCTCTTCTGTAGGTTTTTGACTATGACTTCGGCCTTCAAGACGACTTCATGGGTTCTGCCTACCTGTACCTGGAGTCTCTAGAACAGCAGAGGTAGGAAAGATCTACGTACGCAAGACATTCCTGCCACTTTTTTCTAACTATCTTGAAATCTGATGCAGTGAAATAGAACAACACTGTAACAAATCATACCTCTATGAAATTGTTGCTCAAACATGTTGGTACATTGTGATTTTGATCCTAAACTCTCTTCTATTTAGTGTTTAATTATTTCCTTTTGTGGTTAAATAGAACTTTAAAAAATAAAAACTATAAAGACTCAAACTTCCACCATTGACCAAAACCATCTATTGATCTAAAATGTTTAATAACTTTTGATGCATTAATCCTATCAATACATGTAAATAATTGGTGTAAAATACAGTTTGTCATCTTTTCATGGTCATCAGATATGACC
>JAPQRQ010000005.1:31905271-31920646 GCA_037367365.1 Apogon talboti | reverse complement strand
ATAAATTATTACGTTATTAGCCAAAAGTTATTACATTATCGGTTCAGGACTTTTATTACATTATTGGCCAGTTATTATGTTACTGGTCTATTACATTTTAAAAAGGGCAAATTTATTACGTTATCGGTTATTACGTTATCGGCTGTTATTACATTATTGGCTTCAACAGGCCTACATGTAAAAGGTGTTGTTATCTGGATATTAAAGCCTGTTTTCCATGTGTTCTCCTTTCATTGCAGCACAGGAAACTGGACAGTGCCTTTTCTAACCTGGTTGGCAATCACTGCCTTATGTTTGGCCACAGTTCTTCTCTACCTCATACCTGTAAGATACCTTGTGCTTGCATGGGGTAAGTGCGAATTTTACACTAAATACTAATTTCCTACAGATGAATGTGTGCGCACTTTAAATTGTTCCCCTTTAAACTTTAAGGTGTGAATAAATTTACCAAAAAGCTTCGTGATCCGTACATGATCGACAACAACGAGCTTGTCGACTTCCTGTCCAGAGTGCCCTCGGATGTTCAAGTGGTGAGTAGAAAAGTGTTAGACTAGAATGTAAGGCATGTGGAGCATACTGTTTAATATGTCTTATATTATTGTATAGCACATACTGTCAGTCATCTAAACAAAAGTACACAAAGGAGTAAAGACATAAGGTATTTAGAAACACATTTATTGACTCACTGTAAAAAAAATACAAATAAAATGGAAAAAAAAGTTAATTCTAAGTATTTTGAACCTATATTATACAGTGTAAAAATGATGTGATTCGGTAGAAATTAAAATCAAAATAGACAAAAACCTTAATTTAGATGAAAATTTCCAAATGTCATAGTTTCAATTCAGACACAATTTTTTTTAATCTTACTATTTCTCATATGTTTACTGTGATTGTACACTGCCTCTGCAGGGTTGTTTGTTTGTTTCTCTGTCCTTAAGGCTCTTAGGATTATATTAATACCTAAGGGATAATTTACAGAGAACACCTGCATCACACTGCAGTGGTTTATATCACAGTAATCACTGTACATTATCCTACTCTTTACATAGCTGTTATATAAACAAATCAAAGATATTTTAATTGATTTGATTGACAATTTTATTGCTATGTTAAACAAAATGATCCATCATATTTTACAATTAGATTTTCACACATAACAACAGTGTATCATACAGACATAAGAGACCCTACAAATCTAAGTGACAATTAGAGTATTTTTTTAAGTATTTATTCATATTTAATGCATTACAACAACAATTGTAAGCATAACTTTCAAATATTTTATTAGCAAATAATGCACATTAATGCAAACAGTTAAATGTGTGTACCTTCTGAACAGATCACTTCATAATATCTTGGTAATATTAGGACCAAATTATACAGTATATTCTGTTTTGTGCAACTGTGCATTTTTCACACTGTTTTTTCTGCATATGCCGTTTCATGTGACACACTGGCAGTATTTTAACCCTTTTTCCTGACTTTAGATTACATAGAACTTCCTATGGTGGTGTTAGGGTAAAAAAAATGTTCATATCACAAAAGATTCCATACAACTATTTGACTGGCTCCTAGAAATGCCAAAATAACATCATAACTGGATTCCTCACCCCTAAAAACCTACAAAAAGAGGTATTACATGATGATCAAATCAAAATCAAAACCTCATGTAGGTCGTTCACTTTAAGGTTGGGCTGATTTTGCCTAGTTCGCCTGCAGACTACAAGGACAGTCAGGGTGTGAGGACAGATCTCTGCCCGACCGTCCAAAAGGAAGACACTTTTATACCCAAAGGCTGCTCTTTCAGGCATTTACTGCATGATAACTATAACAGTTCACACACAGGATGAAGATGGCATTAGTAAGATGAGAATATCACCTGGTTGATACAAAGAACAATCACACTACAGGACATACAAAGACCATAACAGATTAGGACACGACTGATCAATAATAAGAACACAACTGGGACACACAGTAATTATAGTTTGGATAAACAGTTTATTCTTCCCAGTTTTAACCCATAAAGACCCAGCGCTACTTCTGTGTAGTTCCCAAATGATGTTTTTTCCCTCTATTTTTAACATTTCTTAAGTGATTTGTCACCATTTATTATAAAATAATCCTCCGTATTTTGCATTTTTCCAGTGAAAATGAGGTATTTTCCAATTTTCCAATATTTTGTTTACTAATCATGCAGATGTGTATAAAAGCTCAGATTAAAGTTGAGGAGTATTATATAAAAAAACAGAAAACTGAAGAAAAAGTGACTTTTCAGTAAAATCTATCATTAACTGAACATAAACCATGTGTTTCCATCTACTGTTATTGATCCAACTCTATGGGTTTTACTGGTGAATCAATGTAGTAGAAGATAATGGTGTTTCCATGGTAACTACGGAGCCTCTGAACGTCCAAATGGGTTATATCTGATGACCATGAAAAGATGACAAACTGTATTTTACACCAATTATTTACATGCATTGATAGGATTAGTGGATCAACAGGTATTAAACAATTTACATCAGTAGATGGTTTTGGTCGCTGGTGGATGTTTGGGTCTTTATGGGTTAATTCTAATACCTGAAAAAAAAAAAAGTTCACTAAAATGTATCAACACAGGCCATATGACCATGAGGAACCATGGTTAATAGAAGCAGAATCGTACAGATGACAGTGTGTTTGCATCAGTGTGTTGTGTACATGTGTGTGTGTGTGTGTTGTTGTTGGACAGATGCAGTACCGTGAGCTGAAGGTGGATCCAGGACAAAGCCCCAACAAACGCAGGAGGGCCAACCCCAGCTAAATGCACAGCCATATGGATAATCATTCCTGTTTGTGAACGCACCAAAACAAACAGTAAACACTGTAAAATGTATTATTTATATATTTCTTGTATATTTTGTCATTAGAGGTATGTTGTTTTTGTGTTTTTTAAAGTTGTGTTATGGTGGGAGGACAGATTTATTTTCTAAATCTTGTAAAAAAAAATGTTTAAAAGATGTTTATGAGGAAAAAAAGTTGTTAATTTTGGAACTCCTTTATTTATTTTTCAAAAAATCACTCGGCAGGATGATCCTGAAACTAAATGTGTTGATAATGTATGTTGTGAATGCATATGTATATGTTACAAAGAGCATGTATGGAGGTGTGGTGCTGTTGCATGGAAATGTTTAATGCTGTGTTTTTAATTTTATTTCTTTTTCTATTTTTATTATTATTTTAAAGACAAAGCTGCATGTTATTGCTGTTTATTCCATAACAGTATAACCTGTTCACACGCACTCATACATGACATAAAATCACATTACACGTTGCATGTTAAATGAATGAACCTTTCTGTCATGTGTGTTGCAGCGACATGAGCTGGATTTCAGTCGGTGGAATGTTACCTGTTTGTGCTGGTGGAGGGTCTACATTATTTTTTGCTGTCATTCACTTTATTTGCACATGTACCAAATAATATCACTATGCTGGTTTATATATTTATCCCCAATGAATGATGCACAGAGAAACAAGGGCTGCTAATGAATATTTTTGATGACGTGGCTATAAAATGTTAGAGGACAACCTGAAATGTTTTGTTTTATTGAACACTTGAAATGAGAAATTTGGTTTACAGTGAAATAAAAAGCCAGAAGAACAGGAAGAGTCACATTTAGGAGGCTCCAATCCAAAAAATAATAATATTAGTTTGTCTCCAATGGTGGTGGAGGTGCTTTTTTAACCCATAAAAACCCAGTGCTACTTTTATGGCCATTCCAAAATATTTTTTTCTCTATATTTAACTTTTCTTTAGTGATTTACCACCATTTATTAAGACATTATCCTCCGTATTGTGCATTTTTTCAGTCATAAAAGCTCAGGTTAAAGTTAACGGTTATTATACTGAGAAAACTGAAGAAAAAGTGACTTTTTAAGTAAAATATATTAATAACTAAACATAAAACAAATGTCTCCATCCACTGTCATTGATCCAACTCCATGGGTTTTACTGATGAATCAATGTTGTAGAAGATGACGGTGTTTCCACGGTAACTACGGATCCTCTGAACGTCCAAATGGCTCATATCTGATGACCATGAAAAGCTAACAAACTGTATTTTACACCAATTATTTACATGTATTGATAGGATTAATGAATCGACAGGTATTGAACAGTTTACATCAGTCGATGGTTTTGTCATAGGTGGCTGTTTGGGTCTTTATGGGTTAAACCACAGAAGGGAAGTTCCTAACTTTGGTGATGAGCAGGCCACACCAAATGATCCAAAACTTTGATGATCATGTCACTATGGAAATGAAACGTTATCTCCTGGGCTGGATTTCATCATTATAATCTCATCAGACTCACTTCAACATCTCAATACTCTGCTCTTCCAATTCATGTAACATCCAGTTAATTTTGGACCAAATGTAAAGCATTTAGCAGTGTTACTGTGATTCGCGTGGTTTGAGACGGACTTTCCTGCATGACTGTGTAAGATGCTGTTTGTTTGTGTGTGTGTGTCAGTCTCTTGCATGATGAAGCATTAAATATATTCAAGTGCATTTATAGAAATATATGAATGTGCATTTCATCTAATACCGTGTGTCTGTTACTTGTGTGTCACGTCCATATCATGTCACACAAATGGTTGATAAAGGACACAACCTGATGCATTGAACGCGTTTTATTCGCAGTTTGCTCTCTACAACAAATTAATACTTTCATCATTTTACACTTTGTTTTCCCTGTTGCGTCGCACTGATACTGAGTTATTACTGCGATTGTAATGAGAGCAGGACTGACTGCAAACGACCGTGTAGCATTATTTATCAGAGGAAACTTATAAAGCTGTTTATACACAGATCCACGTGGCTATTGTGTGTTTTGTGTCTTCATCATATGAAAGTAGAAGTTGTGGTAGAAGCAGTAAAATTAGAGGTGAGGCTCTACTGCTTTAGATCGTTAGACCACTATTGCACTTTTAACCTTCATTTAATCAGAAAATACTCAATAAGATTGAAAGTCTCTCTTAGGCAGCAGCACAGCTCACAAGAATTTAGACAATATTGCAGCCAAACATACATATATACAGAAGTAACAGGAAAAACAAGTCAGGCATAAATGATGAATATAAAAAGTAAAGAAAATGTGTAAATGAATTAAGAAAAACATCTATTGTCAGATGTTTCTGCATCTATTTCATTTAAATAAAATGTGTCTAATGTGTCATTTTGTCGGTGGATCCAAGCAGATGAAGCAGCATTCTGTATTTAAAGAACTTTTCAGCAGATTAATACAGATATGTAGCATTAACTAAACAGAATATGGTACATTTTAACAGCCCACACAGTTGTATTTTTAGTAAATGTACTTTAAACACAGGTTAGAAGTAATCAAAAAGACAAATAATGAAAAAAAACATTTTAATACTATTTAATTCAGTTTCTTAGAGGTTGCAGGCAGACACGGTGTTGAAAATCGCTTAATCAGACTTATACATTTTAGCTACAAACCATTATTTCTTTCAAGTTTAGACAATTTCATCGAGGCAAAGCTCTTTTTTCCTTTATATCATTAACTTTTGTGAATGTCTTCAAGTTTTACCTATGATAGAAAAATGTGCCTGTATTTTTCTGCAATGGAAGAAACAAATATTGTTTTGACAGTAACACAAATTGACTCTTTGCATGTATATAATTCATTCGCAAATAAAGGTCTTTGACACTAATAAAATGCAACTATTATACTTCAGTGTACCTCATAAACACATTAAAAAAATATACAAAAAAATAGGCACATGAAAGGGGTATTTGAGGGTCCTAAAATATAAACAGAAATTCAGCTAATTATGGAAGATTATCAATATGTCTGTACAAAAACTAGAGCAGATGATAAATAAACAGCATCTAAAACATTGATTTTACTTTTTGGTTTAATCTAACCTTGTAAAAATTCCCTTTCACTACTTAAGTATGTTTGCATTTGAAACTCTCAATAAAATTTTACTGCTTAAAATACTGAAGATTTTTTTATGTTTTACTTTATAGTGACTGGTGTAGTAAAAGTGTACTAAAATATGAATTTGTGACTATGCTACTTATAAACCTCTTCCAGACGTCCAAAAGTCTCCTCTCTGTCTCTTCTATCTGTGCTTAATACCCATCATAACATTCATACGACTCTAAATGATCTGCCAGTATGTCAGTTTATGCTGCAGTTTACTAATGCATATCAATGTACAAACTCACACTTAACCAAAATAAAAAATAGTACACACTGAGCAGGAACCAGAGAGGGTAAAACGAGTTCCTTTATCAGTCAGGAAACTGTCGGTGATCTGATACTGAAGTGGTGAGACCCACCCCAGTCAGGTTTCAGTTCAGATCTGCGTGTGTAGTCCAGCTTCTGCCAGCAGAGGGACTCAAGATCTACAGGTCTACTCCAAGTCCTTCACCCAGACTCCATTTATAATCTAGAAAAACATCATCTGACATTGTATGAAGTGACTCCCTCCACAAAGCAAACTCTCAAGTCAAGAGCATGTGTTTTTTTAAAGATATATTTTCTGGGCTTTTTGCCTTTATTATATGCACAATTACTCAAGTATTGCATATTTATGTAAATATATATATATATATATATATATTAATGCCCATTTTCTTTTGCATGCTTTAAATGCCACTATTTTGGTTGTTTTAATTTCCTAGTTAAATTATTCTATTTCAATTTTTATACTTTTATACTTATCTGAACTTCTCTTGGCATTCAGTGTGGATGGAAAAGTAAGATTATCATTGTACAGGGAAACCTGTACAAAATAAAACTGACAATAAAAACGCTTTGAATCACCTTATTAGAGACAGACAGGATGGGGCCTGGCGTGCAACACTGGACCTGGGCCAGGAGCTGAACCCTGGGCCACGTGATAAGGCCTTGGAACATGTGGGATGTGTCCTACCAGGAGAAGCACTAAAGAACCTCATGACATCAGTGTATTAAACCATCACCTGTGTTTGGTCTGGTTTCATAACACTGGTCTACATGTAAAATGCCTCCAGAATAAAAACAGTCAAGCTTTACCAAGTTTGAGTCACTCATAAAGAAAAACTAAGTGAAAAATCCTGGTTGGCTGTAGTTTGGATCGAAAGGTCAAATTGTGAGAATTAATGAGAGATTGGGTTTTACATTCACTTCACAGGTTCTTTCTAGTGGAAGATTCATAAATCTATTATACTAGTGCGTTGACCTGTGTGGATCTACGGGTGTGGATGTTTTGATGCTGTTGTGTATTCGTGCATTCTGTACCGCATTTGTCCAGCAGTCTCCGTCAAAGCGTTCTGGCCATAGCAACATGATTGTAAGGCTATTGTATTCCAAAATTACTAATATCTCCCAAAATATTGGTCCTATCAACTTGCCGTTTTCGCCACTCTCTTCCTTG
The DNA here is from genome assembly GCA_037367365.1 of Apogon talboti. NCBI lineage: Eukaryota > Metazoa > Chordata > Actinopteri > Kurtiformes > Apogonidae > Apogon > Apogon talboti. The sequence goes on along the minus strand of JAPQRQ010000005.1, from coordinate 31,913,213 downwards.
ACCAAAAATACATAAGTATGCCAAAGTGCAGCTGTCAGCTCTTTCTGGATTTTGCATGATGCTCCAGACACACACACGCATGCACACAGAGGCCACTTGGCTTTTAATATATAGATAAATGTACATATGCCAATATGTTCACATTGAAAACATTAGCTAAGCAGCACTGTTGTTGTATGTTTTCCAATTCATATTATTAAAGTATATAAGATTTAGGACATTTAATCTCTGAAACAGATCATTTCAAAAAAATTAAATAAAATGTAGACCAGTGTAACTGAAGTATATTTAAGAACACTCTTTGCATGGCTGTCAGAACAAATCCTTCTAAAATTTCACTGGAAAAGGATTTTAGAGGAAAATATTTGCATATTTGTGTTGCTTATAAATCATAAATCTCGTATCCGCTGAAACCTGACATCGTTTTCACATCAACAAGTTAAAGATGTAGAATGTTTAAACATGAACAGTGAGAAAATCCAAAGCTCCATACAGAGTGCAACACAATTTGAAGAAATGTCCAAAACTTGGGGGCTTGAGTATTTTGTTAAAACATTATAATGCGTGACTGAGCTGGTAGATTTGTCTCATTGCTAATTCTCTGTCTGATCTGTCTCTGTCCTCTAAAATGCTGACTCTTCATCCATTCATTCATTCAAGTCTTTATCAGCTGTTACAGCGGACTGGAAGATTAAACCTTGGAAGATAAATCTAATCTAATCTGTCTTCTTTCCTCAAAGGAGGGAATCACCATCACCACAATAAAACCACTGGACAAAATATTCCACGCATTTTTCTTATAATATGCAATGGTCTGCAGTTGTGGTGCACCATAATGATGCATAATTACACAATAAAAATGATTAATTTTAAACGATATCAGCATTTTTTAATAACATTTCTAAGGACAACAATGACGGCCATTACAGCAGACATGAGGCAGTTATAAATATTATATATGGGCTATTTTACTTCATTTTAAAGTGTAATTATATAACACACTGTAATAACTATGATAAAACACATTTTAGTGCCTCACACCAGAGGCCATAAGTAATTTTCACAGATACGCAATAATGAGTGTGTAGTTGTAGAGTCATGAACACATTGAACTGAGCTGCACATGGACATGCAGATTGAAAACTCTGATAATGGGCCCTAAAGAGTCAGAGCAATATAAATCATGTACAAATTAACTAGAAGATAGTATGTGTACTTGCATTATGTAATAGCAGAAACTGTCCCCGTGTGCAAAGTCACATTGATACAGGTACATAAAAACAATACTACTGAAATGTGCTGCTAAATATCTTAGATAATAAAATGAGAATGATACATTCTGAAATTGTTTTTGTGACTCAAAATAACCATGAAAATCAAATATAAGCACTGTTTGTTTTGGTGAGAAAATGTGACTTTTTCTTGCAAAAAAAACAACTTTATCTTGCTTTTTTGTTGTCAAATCCTCCACCGGGTACATGTGGGTTTGGGTTCTTGCCAACCTTGTTACCATTTGGGTACATATCACCAGAGTCCAGGTCAGGCCTGAGTCACACATGCTAATCTTACAGTTCGCTCTCATTCTCAGAAAGAAGTTATATCTGAGGCCGATGTTGAAATCCACTTATAGCCTGCAGCTACGACTACAGCTCCACCACTTTACTTACAGTTTGGTTTATTAGACTGTGTTTATCCAGTCATCTGTTACTAATCTGCTGTCAAATAATGCTGTTGTAATTTACTCTACACATCTTAGTGGATGGTGCTTTTGTGTGAATTGCTATAGTACAGGTACGAATAAAGGCACACAACAAAATGCATTCATGTGGTTTCTACATACGGACAATGAGGGAAATGCAGTGCAGACAAACTTATATTACTCATGCAAACTTACAAAAGCTTCACTGTTAAAAAAAAAAGAATATTTGTTATTGTTGAATTGTCGTGGCTTATATTCTAAATCTGTCTCCAGAGGGTGAGCTTCTACTACTGTTAAATCATCCATTATGTTTCTATTAACAGTAACTTAAAGCTGCTCTGAGAGGGAACCCCCCCCCCCCCACACACACACACACACACACACACACACACAAACACACATACAATGTATTCCTTTCACATATAGACTGTGTTGCAGACACAGACATTAGATGGGTCTTAAATGCTTAAATGCATGACAGCTCAACAAGCAAGAGCAAGAACCTGTTGAGTGAAACATCCATGAGCCGCAGATTTGTCATTAATGTACTGTAGCTGAAACCTGTTTGGTTTGCCAGACAGCGCTGGGTTAAGCCGGGCTTTTACTGGCAAGTTGTATCCTATGATTAAGCAAAGGTTGTAATTGACAGACATGCTTTGGACAAACAGTCTAATGAATAGATACTTTTATGTTTTCTATGATAACACCTTCTGGAAACTTATTGTGATAATACTGGTCTTTTTTTTCCTTTTTTCTTTTTCAGAAATTATCTGCCTTAGAAATTAGATGTACTGAATTTCACATACTTTAATAAGATGAACTGGAAAACTAATTGACAAAGGTGCTGGTGAGGTGATGTTTTCAATCTATATGATAAAGTATTAATACACATATACTGTATATGGTTTATGTACTTTTATACAATAGATTTCTAAATCTACCACTAACAGAACCTGTAAAATGAGCTTATTTAATATGCAGTGTTTGGAACTGGTAGCTGAGACAAACATTCCCTTTGAGTAAAACCCATTCTCTTACTAATTCTCATATTTTGACCCAAGACTGTATCTTCTAAACTACATCCAAGCAGCATTTTTGACTTTTCCTTCTTAGTGATTCAAACTTTTCAGCTTTTATTCTAGATGGTTTTTACTGGTAGACTAGTAGAATCAGTATGTTACCCACAAATATATAACTATTAAGATTTTTCATACATCAAAGAAACCACTGAAAAACCTCTAATCCAATCAATGCAATATAATCACACGCTACACAACACTACTACCAAAATGTAGAAGTATGCGAGTGGCCCTATTTATACATATCATCAGGTGTCTGTTTGTACTAAACCGATCATCTTGAGGTACATATGGATACAGTCTGAGTCTACAAGACAAGATCAGGCAAGTAGATCCTTAATGAATTATATTTATTATTATTGGACTGTTGTGCATATAGTAGGAATGAAATATTTTTACCTTTTCTCATGAAATGACTGTGACAATGTGATTTGCTGTTGATCGATAAAGTGTAACTGGGACTCAGTATGTAGTCATCAGACCTGGTCAAAGATGATTACTGATGTGTAGAAAAAGGATAAAAAGAGGAATGTGTCTGAAACCAAGATCATTACAACGTTATGGCTAACACTGTATTGACTTTATTAAAATTTTGTTAATAAATGAGTCCTTTTGTCAATACAGCCTTTCCTCAACCTTTCTGTGTATTTTTTACCTCCGACAAGAAGGTTATGTATTCACCAGGGTTTGTCTGTTTGTTAGTTTGCAACATAGCACAAAAAGTTTTGGATGGATTTTAATGAAATTTTCAGGAAATGTTCGAAATGGTACAAGGAACAGGTGAGTCAATTTTGGGGATGGTCCAGATTATTGTCTGGATCCAAGATGATATATATTTTTTGCAATTTGCCCAATACCCTTGAAGTGGGTTACCTAGCAACAGACAGACAAACAATAGGGCCACGTTGCCATGGTGTCAAATGTTATGTGTAGAAACAGACATGTCAGCTGAGAACAGACTTATAAATTGCTGTTATTACAGAGAGCTGCCTTGGCGGAGGTCTGCACTCTCCAAGTGTTTTCTAGTTTACTATTGTTTCTGTCGTTATTGTTATCAGACAGAAGACACTTGCTCATTTATTTTCATCACTGTCTACTAGTAACCTGTAATTCAATGCTGTAAAAATCACATAATGCTTTTAAAAGCAACAGGCGGACACACTGTAGTGACAGTTGTGTCAAGCGCTACGGAATGGATTTTACTGACAGCGCACTGAAAATGCCATCGTTTCCAGATGTTAAAAGTGGGTGGGTCTTGTCCCACTCATTTACAATGGTCCATGTTGTGCTATAATGAAGTTGTAATAAATGTTATGACATATTCTATATCAGTCCATGGGTCATTCTACAAAAATGGTGGAAGTGCTGTCACTTACTTTTGCAGATACCGAAATACTTTAAGTTGACCTAATAATCACATTCATTATATATGTTTAATAAATACTGTCTTTGCAATGATACAAAGAGAAACATTTTGAAAATATATAAAATGGCAGTTTCTTTAAAATGCCAAGTTCAAGGAACTGTCTTGTCATTTTCATCAAAACTCATTCACATTTACATAACATTCTAGACTGAATACAACATTGATATGATTTAAAAAAAAACTATTAATAATATCAAATAACTATCAGTCACCCAAAATTACATCATCTGTGTTGAGCTACACCAAGCAATTTTATTTTGAAGTAATGAACTGACCTTGAAGTTCTTCCTGGATCAAGAGGTCATTTTATGAAGTGCAGTGGAGACAGGCATAAGGTGAGTCAGATACATCTTACTTTGTTTGTTTTAAATGTCATTTTATCTTAGAGCTTTACACAAAGCTTTAAAGTCTTTCATTTGTGTAATCCATTCCATGGCCCCAGGGGTGAAAATTTGAACATAAAAATGTACAACACTGAAGAGTTAAGTTTAATTTTGATATTGACTGAAGACATGTGGTCTGACACATGACAACCATTTTGTTCAAATTGTTGTTTTATTCCCTAATTGTGACTGGTGTTACTGTCACTGGTGTTACTCCATCTTTAGGACCTAGTGGACAGAGGGGAATGGCTAGTCAGACAGCAGCGGTGTGAGCTGGGCATGACCATTTACATGTCTCTGACACTTGGTTGGATATCCCTATCAGTAACCCCTGGGACACTTTAGGTTGGCCAAGTTAGGTGTCAGTCAAAAGGTAACAGTTAGTCTGTCAATCTTTACCAGTGTCACTAGCAGAAAAAGTAAATTATGGAGGATATCTTTGAGAGAAATGGAAAAAATCACCAACATTGATCTCAGGTTGGACAAATATTCCTGCTGTTTCTGTGCCTTTGTGGATCTTACGTGTTTTGGGCCTAAATACTTTACTGTATTATATTCGCTAGACTGTTACAAGGAAAACTAGAAAGGCACTTGGAGAGCACAGACTTCCGCCAAGGCAGCTCAGTTCCCCACCATGCTGTTGTACATGTCATGGCAACATGTCTTTTCAGCAATAACATATAATACCCTTGAAGTGGGTTACCTAGGAACAGATAAACAATAGGGCCATGTTGACATGGTGTCATATGTCATGTGCAGAAACAGACATGCCAGCTGAGAGGTTATTCAACTGAAAATGCCACAAAACAATCCTGGATCCAGACGATGATCTGGATCACCCCCAAAATCTGACCACTTGTTCCTTGTCCCATGTGGACATTTCCTGAAAATTTCATCAAAATCCATCCATAACGTTTTTTGTTATGCTGCTGACAGACGGACAAACAGACAAACAAACCCTGGTGAATACATAACCTCTTTGGTGGAGGTACCAAGACCATATTTGTTGGGATCGATGGATGTTTGAGCTGCAGACAGCCTTCAAAAGTAAGAAAAGCCAAATTTCTCACATTGTGCTGTTTCTGGAAAACTGCTCTGTAACGCCACATGACATCTATGAATATAAATGAGCTTCATATCAAAAAGTTAGTACTGAGTTAGTATCAAACATGTCGTTTGTCTATCCTTTAATTGTTGTTGGTTTGACAGAAAACAAAACTATGGTGAAAATCAAATGTGTTCCTAGGTTGTTTCAACGTGCAATCTTATCAAAAAAATAATCAAGTATGTTTCATGGTCTTACACCACTAATCTGCCCTTAAATAAATATTCAGACTGTGTTGAGAAAAAAATATACTTAATGTTGTTTACATTCTAGGTAACACCAATGACAAAGAAACGGCACACTAATTCTTTAATTAAATGCATAAAAATTATTTTAAAAAATACTTTCAGCTCTACTTGTAGTCATGAAGTTAAGATTATTGCTGTTAAAGATGTTTTAGGGGTGTAAGAAGGAATGCATTTCAGCAGATTTGTATCATCCTGATTCTACCTTTTCTGCTGAATGACCCCCATAGCTTGTTTTTTAATACATTTCCCGCCGTGTTTTCGCGTTTCAATAACAGGTTTGAGAAAATGTCTGCCCACGGTAAAACCTCCACAGCTTTCCTCGGTTATCACCTGTGGGGACAAGCGCAGACATATCCTCCCAGTGTGTTTTCCAGTATTTGTCAAAGTTGTTGTTGCTGCTTTGGAGGCTGAGCTTCAGCTTCTTTCATGAGCGCGCAGGCCGGCCGGTCTGTGCGCACATGCTCAGTGAGGGTATTTTTACGCACAGACGCTTTAAGAGCCGAGCGCCTGGAAGCTGACGGCAGCAGAGAGACCGGAGAGACACCAGCAGAGGCGGAGGAGAGCCGAGAGGAGCAGAGAGCTGAGGCGGACCATCAGCTGTGTGTTCACAGCCAGATGAGCCATCACACAGGCAGCCGCACACCCGGCTCTGCGCTGGGGCCCCGGAGCTAGGCGCATGCAGTTGTGCCACAAGGCTCTCACAACAACTTCTCCTCCAGAGACTCTTTAGTTTGTAGCTTTTTCCTCATTTTTTTTATTTTTATTTTTTTTTATTTGCCATCATGGTACTGGGCAAAGTGAGGGCCTTGGCGATCTACTTTGACAGTCTGAATGAGAACAACCTGCCGGCGTATTCCGGTGGAGACCTGGTGTCAGGGAGGGTGGTGGTGGAGGTGACCGGGGATGTGCGGGTCAAGAGTCTGGATATAACCGCAAAAGGGGTCGCCAAGGTCCGATGGACGGAGTCTCGGAACGCCGGGGCCAACACGGCTTACACCCAGAACTACACGGAGGAGGTGGAATATCTCCACCACTACGACACCTTGATAGGAGAGGAGAGAGGTAAGAAACTCTAAACTCTGCACCGGGTTACTGTCGCAGCGGGTGAAGTGATGCGGCTCAGCTGATGACTGCAAACTTTTGACAGCGGTGTGTTTATCAGTGTGTTGATGCGAGTTGGTCGGAAACTTTTTTTTCTTAACATGGAAGGGGTGCATTCGTGTCAAAAACAACAGCGAACCCCCCTAAACCTCCATCAGTGTGACTGTGGTGCTGATGCAACAGCTGATGCGGTGCCTCGGTTCAGTACCTCACTTCACATCACACACACACACGCGCACACACACATTCATAGAAACGTTTTCATATGTGCACAATAATGCTTTTTAGCTGCAAAACCAACACTGACAGACAGTGTCGAGCCTAAAATGCCTCTGTTTCCAGTAATCTGCATCCTGGCATCACAGTTTGCTTCGGGGGGGGGGGGAAAGTTGCGATCGATGTATGAAACCCTCTAAGAAATAAAAGAAATCGAGCCGAAATCAAAACTGCGCGAATAAGGCTCGTGATCGACACACAGAAAACACGCAAACATGGGTGAATCGATCCATTTAGGCTGATTACATCTTGAAGTCTAGCTCAGGCAACTCCCTTTGTTAGAAGCGGTTCAAACCTGTTCAGAAACTGCCAGAGAGGGAGGGGAGGGGAGGAGGACCAGACCGCTTCTGCATGGATGTGTATGTGTGCACAGCAGATTGTTATGTGTGAGGACTAATATCTGAGCTGCTTGAGCCCTGCACTGTACCACCTCCTAACTGTAACACACTTATAAAAACACGATGCAAATAAATGACGGCAAAAGTTGCGTATGGAAATGTGTTGCAAGATGCGCAAAAACCCCAGTGGGAACTGTTACATCAGTGCGTGCTCATGTTTCCAATTGGTTACGTTAGAAAAAGTTGGATATTTCTTTTTTTTTTTGTAGCCTTTGGGGGGGGGGGGG
>JAPQRQ010000005.1:31862450-31899640 GCA_037367365.1 Apogon talboti | reverse complement strand
AGATATCTGCCCCCGCCGCTCTACTCAGAGGTACAGTTTATACCCACACACACAGACACACACACAGACACACACACACACACACACACACACACACACACAGATACACTTTATTTATTCTGAAAATAGACACAAACAAGCCGAGACCTGTTAGCGGTTGTCACGGTCATGCTTCTCTGAAACGTCATTGAACATAAACAAGAACAGCAGAAGGACATGATGATCGTCTGCAGGTAGTTTGTCGAACTCTGAGATGGAAATTAACACAAAAACAAAAAGAAAAGATGAATGTTGCAAAATAAGACCATTTCAGCAACAAAAAAGAAACAATGACAGACACACTAGGACTTATACAACACTAGGACTATTTGTTTGTGTTTGAGTTGCATCATTGTTTCTTTCATGGAAGAAAATGTAACTAAATTAATGAAAATGTAAGTTCTTATTTATTTATTTAAATGTTATTTGACAGGGACGATACATTTAACCATTGTTACATTTTAAAATATGGAAACGATGCAATGTATAGAGGACTTGTAGCAATGCATTGTAGGTCATTTGGAGAACGTGTCCATGGATAGTTTATAATAAACAAAAAAACAGTATGACAAAACATTAAAATCAATAAAGACTAAACTTTTGACAAGATACATGCATGTGGACACAGGTCTAAAAACAGTAAAATAACTAAAATAAAAGCTTTGTGACAGATTAGATCAATACTGGATGTGATTCAAGGTAAATAATTTTTTGTCAGAACAGATTATGATGATGTAAATATGTCAATAATATTTAATTTTTAATTCTAATTCTTTATTTACATAAATATTTATATATATACCAATATTTTTTTTTTTCCACTTGTGGTTTTTTCTACCTGTCTTTTTCTCTGCACTTGCTTGTTGTATTTTTGCTGCTGCCAACTGTGAAATACATGGGATATATAAAGTCTTATCTTATTAGTTTAGGTGACCATATCAAAAGCATGAATTCACACATAAAAAGTCCAGCTTTTTGAAAACATGGTTTGTGTGTTTCTTTTTTGCCACTCTCTCTAAACATGTGGTTCCGTCTTCCCCCCCCTCCCCCTCAGGTCGACCCGTACCCTGACCCTGTGGAGGTGTGCGGGGCTTCAGATGTCAGAAGACCCGACACTTGTCCGTCCCGCTGAAGCGATCGGAGCAGCTCAGAAGGCTTCTGTACGACCAGCCGGAGCTTCCTCAGCTCAGGATCCCACCAATGTCAGCTACGGACCCTCATAGCTGGTTTCCCTCCAGAAAATAAACCTCCATAAATAAGGCGAGACCCTCCCTGACCTGGGAACGCCGGCTGTGAGAGTATTCGGTGACTGTTGAACGTATGGACCAGGGATTTCAAGCCATGCTGGATCCTCTTTATCCTGTCCTCTGACACCACTGTATGACTATGACGAGGCAAAGTAAAACCAGCGCTCCCAGTGGTCAGAAGATCCTCCTGCCTCACCATGAGATTTGCACATACCGTAATTACTGTTTTCTATCGGTGGTTTTATATACTGCAGGTTTTGCAGGTTTATATGCTAGATTCTGTCCGGAGATGTAAACAATATTGTACTCTTTAATCTAAATGGCACATTTACAACAGGACAGAAGCTCTGTTTAGTTTTATGGTAGTTTGGGCTTGAAACTGTGGCCTAAAGGTGCCGCTGAGCTTCAGGTGGAGGTAAAGCTAACTTTGCGTGAACAAAAATGAACTAAGAGATTTAAAAAAAAAAAAAAATGAGCAAGAGAAATAGCCAGATGAAATTTCTGGTAGTTAAGTGCGGAAATGTGTTTCATAAACAACCACCTCGAGCACTTAAACTAAAGCTCAACTTGTAATGAATGTGTTTGAGAGAGAGAAAGTATGTGTGTGTGTGTGTGTATGTGTGTGTGAATCAGGTATCCAGCCAGACAGGGTCTAGCAAAAAGCACAACTCCGACCAACCATGATTACGTACCATAAGTCGCCTGTTGGTTTCTGCTCTGAACTAAAGCTTCTCTCGCTGTAGATTTTTCCAGACGCAGATATTAAAAAGCTACCTGCTTCAGAAAAGAATATCAAAGTATAAAAAGATAAATGTTTACAAGATGAATATATCAAATTGAGAATGTTGTTCAAACATGACTTCTTCCACCTACAAAAAAAAGTACCAAGTGCAATATATTTTTGTATTTGTGATTTTTTTGCACTAGTTTCATATACTCTGTTGCTGTTTCTTCCATTTCTGTGCATTATATTATTGTTATTATCATGATCAAGTTTTTATAAAATTAAAGGTTTATTTTATAAAATAACAAAGTGATTGCTACATCTTAACTTTGTGTCTCATTTTGATTGGAGTGGTAGTCAGTGTTGGGGGTAACTAGTTTTAAGGGAATACAGTTAGGTCACATTTTTCAGAGACAGAAAAAAGCAGGAAAAGTCTCTAATGTTACCTTATAATGTTGGCTTAAAGTTAACATTCTGAGCATGTTTCAGATTTAGTGTGCACTTTAAAAGATCTCAGTATCAAAATGCATTAAAGTAACTAAAATAGTATACTGGTTAAATTTTTAATCACATTTCAACAGGTTCATATCATAACTGGTTTTAATTGTTTTACTGATTTGTCCTTGGTTATTTGTTTTTACTTTTATGAACATCTACATAATCAGCAAATTTAATATAGGAAAATTCCTAATTTTCACTAAAAAATCCGTAGGATAATATTATAATTAATGTGATAAATCACTTGGGAAAGAAAAAAAAACATTTGGAGTTGTGACAAATGTGTCATGTTTTTTCATCCAATTATTTACTTCACCTCGATGTAGCAGTAGTAATAATCAAAACAGTATTCATTCATTCATCTTCTGAACCCGCTTTATCCTCACTAGGGGCGTGGGGCGTGCTGGAGCCTATCCCAGCTACCTATGCCAGTTCATCGCAGGGCCAACATATAGAGACGAACAACCAATGACTCTCACATTCACACCTATGGGCAATTTTAGGTTGGCCAATTAACCTATTAACACATGTCTTTGTATGGTGGGAGGAAGCCGGGGTACCCACAGAGAACCCACACAGACATGGGGAGAACATGCAAACTCCACACACAAAGGAGAAAGGTCCCTGGTTAGAATCCAACCCAGGACTATCCATTGCACCTCTGTGTCACCCCTTAACAATAATAATAATAATTATTATTATTATTATTATTATTATTGTCATCATCATCATTTGGAACCCACCCTGCTAATAGTTCATTTCGCTCCACCCAGTGTTAACTCAGACCAGCCCCAGCTGCTGTTTTGCTTCCCAGGAGGAAGTCCAGGTGTGAAGGGGTTAAATGAGCTGTCAAACGGTTTCTGTGTTCCTTGTCTACACTCCACAGTGTGAGGCCTGAGGTGTCTGCAGCAGCTGCTCCTTCATCCTCTCCACGCAGTCGGCAGAAACGCGTGCTCTGCTGATTTCTGCCGTCTACGCTGCTGCAGATACAGCCCCAGCAGATGTAGGACAGAGCTCACGTGAGCTGCTGACCCAATTCCTTATTGCAGACCGAGAACTGGCAAACTATATCATTGGAAAAAAATAGATTTAGTGTTTTGGAGTAATTCTATTTTCAGTCAAGCTATTTCGTAACCGGCAATGAACAGGGGGAGAAAAGCTTACACATGACATGTTTTTTGTTGATGTTTCATTTTGGATCCACAGATGACATAAAAGCAAAGCGATGTGGTGCTGGTCTGTGTTTATAGGTTAAACAGGGATTTGTTGTATGTAGGATGGGTCACAGGAATCCCAGGGAATCCAATCACACTTTGGAATCATTCAAGACGCAAAGCATGACCAGGTTTGACTTAAGTGGATCTGTAGCTGAATTCCTCGATGATCGTTTGTCAGTCTGTCAACGCGGGTTCATGATGATCTGGACAGAAATATCACTGGTCACCGGTGGGTCAACCCTGCAGGCTGACGTGACCTTCTGACCTTTCAGTTTATGGCACCGTCAAAGCAACACAGAAGTCACTGAAGACCAGTGGTGTCAAACTCATTATAGTTCAGGGGCTACATTCAGTCTTATTTGATCTCAAGGGGCCAGGCCAGTAAAATGATAAAATAATAACTTAGAAATAATGACAGCTCCCAAGTTTTTCTCTTTGTTTTAGTGCAAAAAAATCCCCATAAAATTCGGAATATATTTCCATTTACAAACTATCCTTTCACAAAAAATATATGAATAACCTGAAAAAACTGAAATTTCATAAGAAAAATAAATACAACTTTAACAATATTATGCCCAAACTTATCATTTGTACATGTACATTACACACAATGTTACATAAAACATTTGGTAACAGGCAGAATATTGGTAAAATTATGGCGTTTGGAACTAAAATAAAAACAATTTCTACAATATTACATCTCAGCTTATTATTAACACAATTTACAGATCATAGTGGATCTACAAATGCACAAAACATTTAGAAATATGCAGAATATTGCTAAAATTGCACATAATTTTCTTTATACATTTCAGGTTGTTCATATTTGTTCAGGTTATTCATATTCTATTGTTAAAGGATAGTTTGTAAATGTAATTATTTTCGTATTGTACGGTGGCCGACAAGGGCCAAACACACTGCAACGACCAAATGGTTTAGGAGAAAACAGCTCTAAGTACAGAAACGATGCAAATACACAACCATAACACAAGTCTAAACGAGATACAGAAAGAGGAACGAGGTGCAAATGAAAAAACTAATCATCAAATGCGCTGCAAATAGAGAAACGATGCAAACCGATAAAACATCTGCAATGAACGCTGCATAACCAGTCACTACAGCGAAAGTGCTCCAAACCTGCAGCCAGCCAGCGTTGTATAGTGATATATTTACAGACAACAGACTGGTGTAAAATATAATTAAATAAAAGTCACATTACCGTGCTACGTCGTAACTTCAACGTGTTCCCGCTGTAGTTTGAAACACTGTCAGTCAGCTGTTCTCTGTCTGTTTCTCCATCCGGTGCGTGTCTCCATTGAGCTGTTCCACTGAGAGCGCCCCCTGCAGGTGTGGAGCACTTCCGTTGTAGTGACTGGTTATGCAGCGTTTTTCATTACCTTCACCAAGGAGGTTATGTATTCACCAGGGTTTGTCTGTCTGTTAGCAACATGACGCAAAAAGTTATAGACGGATTTTAATGAAATTTTCAGGAAATGTCCGTAATGGGACAAGGAACAGGCGAGTCAATTTTGGGGGTGATCCAGGATTGTTTTATGGCATTTTCAGTTGAATAACCTCTCAGCTGGCATGTCCGTTTCTGCTCATGACATTTGACACCATAGCAACATGGTTCTATTGTTTATCTGTTGCTAGGTAACCCACTTCCAGCAGTATGGTGGGGAACTGAGCTGCCTTGGCAGAGGTCGGTGCTCTCCGAGTGCTTTTCTAGTTTGCAGATGTTTTCTTGGTTTGCATCGTTTTGTGCTTTTCATCGTTTCTGTATTTGCAGCGCATACAATGATTATGCATTTGTTTTTTGTTTCTTGCAGCGCGTTTTTTCATTTGCACCACGTTCCTCTTTTAGTGCCTCGTTTGGATTTGTGTTCTGAACTTGCATCGTTTCTGTACTCGCAGCTGTTTTCTCTGTTTTTCTAATGAGAGGCATTGGGCCATTGCGGTGTGTTTGGCCCTTGTCAGCCACTGAAGTATTGCTATTTTTTTCACATTAAACCAAGAAGAAAATTTGTAGTTGTGATCATTTCTAGGTTATTATGCTATTATTTTACCTGACATCACATTGGTCTGTATGTGGCTCCTGAACTAAAACGAGTTTGACATCCTTGACTGTGAATATCATCAGTGTCATTTTTGCACTTCGCTCATTTATCCCGCTGGGTTGGAACTTTTGACAGGAAATTTTTAACCTGGATTTTAATAATATTTGGAGACGTTTATGTTCCCTAGGGGATGCAGATGATTCACGTAAGTATATCTCAGAGGCTGGAACAAGTAACAGCACAGTCCTCACATCTCAGCATCCAACTGTAGGTTAATGTTTTCAGCATTGATATAAGTGTTGAATGGTATTTTTTCTCAGTCTTTGGCAGGTTAATGTACTAGCTAACAGATTTACACTGTTAGGAATATAAAACAACATGATTTCTAATTCTTTCATTCATTAACCCTTTAAACCCTAAGCCTAAAATGGTCCATTTGGACTTTTTTTTCTTATTTTGACTATAAAATGGTTAGAAAATATTCTGTGAGTGAGTCCTTTTGCCCATTTTTCCAGAGCACTTAGAACTTCAAAAATCTAGCAGTCATTTACAATTTACTTCATGTTATAATACTGCTAAAACGGCTTCTTCTCCACTTCTAGTACAAATGTGACTGAAATTACAGTGATGACCCAATAAAGCCTATAAAGCACAACATCTCAGTTTTCAGAAACTTGGAATTTTTCCAATTGTACAAACAGTGAAAGAGTTACAGCCATCCAAACTGTATATATGCAGGGTGTGTCAGCGATGACACGTCAGGTTTCAAAGAGTTAATGTAAGTTATTAGATCTGATTACTTTTCTAATATGTTTTAAACTGACCAGTTCAACTGAAAAGTCCCAAAGTCACACATTAGGTCAACAATCCACTGTTCTGATACCAAAAGGAAAATATTGTTGAATTTGGAGCTCTGAAAGGCATTCTTGTCTGATACCATCAGCCTTGGTGTTGTTGATAAAAGCTTCTTTTACTGAAAAGTATGTATTTGAATGTAATCCCTTTGTAAACAACAACATTTTGTTTTGCAGCTGAATTCAAAGACGGCTTTCTAATAACTAATATCAATATTGTGACTGATGAACCGTCTGCTGAGACCATTGAATCAACACATTGTCACTGTAATGAAAGACTCAAAGGGCTGCAAGTTAGTCATGCTGCCTCCGTGACCCAGATTTGATCAGATGCTCCACATTTCTAGCCATGCTGTTAGTCTTACGCTGCTTGTTTTCCTCAAAATAACCATAACATAAGTCATTTTCAGTTTTTTGGTGAAAAAATGCAGTAGAAAACAGCTATTCAGGTCAATGCTCACATCCGTTATGATTATTTTGTATCCAAGACCTTGAAGTCATCAAACCTCCCAGAACACGTTTTGGGAATGTGTTTCTGTCTCGAGTCAGCACACATTCAGAACAAACTTTACTTGTTGACGAACTGGAGCACTTCTGCCAACGCTGCACTTCTTCACACAGAAATACTGCCCTGCTTATATGAGCTCGTGTCTTTGTTAGTTCAGAGTTTTACCTTGACTCATAATTACACAATGATCTGCCATACGAGTACAAACACACACACAAACACCAACACCAACAAGGAAGAAAAACCTCCCGCACACACAAATGATGAGAGGTCACATGAATAATGTTTTGGCTTCTACTATACAGGCTGCTTCTGTCCGACTGATAAACAGAAACTGGTTTGAACTGGATTAAAAATGCAGCCACAGACAGTAGAGTAGAGTGCATGAGCCATGCACACAGGCACACACACACACACACACACACACAGATGAGCATCAGGTATTTAAAATACCTAATCATGTTACCATGAAAGATAAAGCTTTGTTCTTTTAACTGCTCTCTGTGAAAGGTGTTGTTTTTAGTCTTGGATTACCGAAACACTGACATCACACTGACAGATGATCAGCAGGACTGTGTTTTAAAAAGAAACATTCGCCGAGAGAAACAGTGCATATTATACACTTTAGATCCTACGGTTTAGTGTAGCTCCCAGTAATGTGTTTGCACGGTTGAATTTTAGATTGCAATGTATAAACACAGAAAACACACACACGTGCATCTGTCGTGCAAACACTTTTGTGCAAAGGGTGTGAGTGCTGACTTTAGCTTTAAAAGTTTTTCTGGATTAAAACCCCACCTGTATAAACAGACACACACATTTTTATGTGTGTTTGTGCGCACGCTGGTCTGGAGTCATTCTGACAGATGAATACATCAGCACAGACAACATCCAACGCTAAAACCTTCGCCCTTTATTCTGGCATCCTGCTCATCTGCAGATGGCTCGCCAACAATCTATGGACATCAACCAGCCCACTAAAAATAAACTCAAGCAGTCTGCATCCATACACCCTGTGACAGTATTTATGACAGGTTTAAGACAATTCTTCCCTCCTAACAGTTACTACGTTAAGCAACAAAATTCACAACGACCTTACATTTAACCTATATTTACATGTATGATATCTATGTTGATGTATTGAAATGCAGGAAAATCTGAAAAAATGAGATTCTACACCACTAATTAACCCTACCAAATGACTTTATCATATAAATCTAAAATAAGACTGATACAAAACTACATTGTAGAAGAATCATCCACTACATCCACTATTTTTTTAATCAGTCTCTGAGGCAGTTCCTGTTTTAACCACCAGGTGGCAGCCTGGTAACATCAGAGGAGCCTGAACGTAGCAATGACGTCTGTGTTACTTGGTGAAATGTCTGTTTTTTTCACACAGCGCACATGTCCCTACATCAGTCTGCCTCTCAGTGACCAGAGGTAAAGTAAATAATAATAATAATAATAATAATAATAATAATAATAATTTGCTTAATGCAATGAAAAACACATTGTATTGAGGTACAATCAAAAGTCTGTGTGCCTTGAATATTTTAACTTTCAACTGCTTATTAAAGAAAAGACACGATTCTATCTGCTTTTATATACTTTTTTTTTTTGCCGATAATAGTTCCGTACTTAAAAGAAAGTTAAAAGAAAAGAAAAAAAAGTTATGCTTCTTCCTCTACTTTTTGGCCGCCACATTTGGTTTTTTTTCTTTAAGTATATATTTACATTTTTATGTGAAGTTTAACAAATGAGAAGTTATATACAACAATAATTTAGGTATAATCACATGTGATACAGATCATCTGTCCTCTGCAGTACTGCTGTAGAGGGATATGTGCAGGTATGTGGCGCCCCCTGGTGGTTATATTTCACTACAGCAGACATAAAACACTAAAATCATCCTGATATTTAGGTTTATGCAGATAAACAAAAAAATGCAAGGACATTTCTTGTTGGAAATGATGCTAATTTATAGTAATTTTGTATTTGTTGAGGAATCTGTCATGGTAGCACATGTGTTTATTCACTGATGACTGAAGTTTTCTTTTTTCTTATAGTTTTATGTATGTTTTGATGATAATTTGTCAGTCAAGAGTTGTACGGCTGTTCATTAAATATTTGTTTTTGTCCTCAGTTTTTTAAAAACAGATCTCACATAAAACTCAAGAAGTGACATAGCAGAACAGAGTAAAGAAGTGAAAGCCTGTTGGTAAAACTACTATTTTGATGGCTGACGTTGACTGTTAATTCAAATGAGCTGTAGAAGATGTAGAAGAAGCTCACACGTGAAGCTATGAGAAAATCACAGAGCCCTTGTCTAAAGGGTATTGGGTGAATCAGCTGGCCCTGTTGAGAAGGAGCAGCACATTGAGTGGGGATCAAAATACAAGTATTCAGAAGACGAGCTGAGGAATGAGCTGGCATCCAGATGGAGGGAGGTGAAGGAACGCCAGTGTAAGAGAGAGGAGCAGCGGATGAACCAGACGGAGGATCAACTGAGGCTCATCTTCAGGTAACTCTGGTCAGGATTTGGATTTGGAGTAATAACTCAGAAACAGCTGGTCTCGTGTTCAGGTTCAGCCTCAGATAAAAATAATGATGGGTTGAGTCTTTTGTTGAAGTGCAAACAACTAAAGTAGAGCTGAAAAAGGAGACAAAGGAAAAGGATGAGACCAAGTCCCTTTTTCTATTTCTCCATCAAAGGGTTTGTCTCCTGTCTGTACCTACCTGTCCCACTTTCATAGACTTACTCAGAAATAGTTGAATGTTTGATTCCCAGAAGGATCCATCTTATGATGCCATATATTAATATTCTCTAACTAGCTAAACCTCAGCTGAACTCACCCCCATTTACCATCACCTTGCACAGCAATATTTCCCAAAGCTCTTATGCAATTTTATCAACTTATATACTGTATCATCCATGCACATAATATTTAAATAGTGCCTTTAATACATATCCAGCTCCACATAATGACCAAACATGACCTTTGACCTGAGCTCATTTGAATATCATGTTAGAAAATAAAGTAAAATCTAAAATAACATTCTTGCCCACCTTGTAGAGTGTATTGGTTGAAATATATTAAACACACTATATTTATATATAAAACATATCAAGCTTTAGAATCTACGAGGAGGGCAGGATGTTCAATTTGAAGGCAAACTAAGGTTTAAAAATTATACATAAGATGCAGAAGTGAATGGAACATCCCAACTGATCACCTAAACATATCTTAGAAATATGAAAAGAATATAGTTTTTGTTGCTTAATAAATGTAACATCTACTTTATGTTCCCATACATGGTCTTATTTCAGACATTATCGCGCTAAAAGGGATCCATTTTGGAGATGCTGTTTTGTTTCAGTAACTGAGTCATGCATCACTGAACATGGTCCAAAATTATTTTATACACATAATTATGTATTTACTGAGCCAGACACACCTATTTTTTTATAATAAATCCAACGTGGGCAAAACAGATAGGATACCAGAACATGTCCTTTAATCCCTGACACCCTTATCTTTTACTGAATATCACTGTTCAGTTTTACCTCATCCTCACCCTTTTCACTGCAAATAACAGTGGAATTGTGTGTCTGTATTTGTCAACCCATTTCTCAGACATAAACCTGGTTAAGCCTCCAGTTTTGAGGAAGGCGGTGTTTCTTAAAATATTTTCTACATTCGTCACCTTCCTAAAATAATTTCCTATGTCTTTTTTTCCCCCCAGATTCCTCAGGAAACACTAAAAAAAACTTATCCAAAAATTGAGTATTTGATGATTTCGGCAAAAAAATAAAAAGTCAATTATAAGGCAGTTATTTTAGAAAGGTGATGATTTGTGACAGCTTCAAGAGGAGGCGTAATGTACGAAATGGCATACTTTATGTTTTTTAATTACATATTTTCCTTCAAATGTGACTGTGTAACTTCCTATGTAATTATTGAAAGGTTTAGAGGAAAAAGAACTGAGCCTCAACATCAAAACCAGTCCCTGATCTTGTGTCCAAACATGTGCTCTACAGGTTTTATCAAACAGTAAACAGACATGTTTAGTAATCCATGCCACCTGCTGTGATGTAAATAGGCACAGACATGTAAAAGTGAGGCCAAAGTGTACAATGCCATCTGCTCTCCTCTAAATCCATGCATAAAATCATACTGTGTATATTTACAGACAAATCAGAAACCAGAAGAGGTAATAACGACAAAACGCACCAAGACTTTTGTAACAGAGCCTGTATATTTTTCTGCAAAATACAAATACTACCACATATCTAAGTGAGGGAATTGCTGTACATGATCTCTGAGTGTGACAACAAAGGTGCACTTTTTTTTCTGAGAAACATTGTCTCCAAGTGGCGACAAAGGCCAGCTTATGCCGCTAACAAACGCTTTTTATAATATTTTTACTCATCGTTATTAGAAGCACTAAAGAGGGGACGTGCAGCCCAAAAGCGGAGCATCATGTATTATAACATGTACATAGCGTATAATGTACAGACGACATTCACTGTCACCAAATAATTCAAATTAAAAAAAAAAAATTAAATAAAATAGAATAATAGAATAATTTGGGGTTATGTACGTACATTGGGGCGATTGAGGTACAAGTGTATGTCCAGGCAGTTACTAATTACACAAAACAAAACACACAAATACCAGGGTATCTCTAGTGAGCAAACTGTAACATACCTTTGGTTAGTCTACACTCCACCCTTCTCTGTGTGAGCTCTCCTCTGCCTCCACCTACATAAAGACGACTTCATCTGGAGCCTAAGGATGAGCTCCTACCCATTAATCCTTCACTCAGCTTTGTTACACTGAGCTGGGTGTTGTGCAGGAAATCTGGACTGGATTCCAATTGACTTTGTGACAACTGTGGTCACATAAGAAAGGGAGTAGAGAGTCAAACAAAGCTGGGCTCTGCCCTTTTCAACAAATATCACTTTACATGTGCTACACAACCAGCCAAACAGCAGTGCCTTTCACACTACAACAGCTACAGGGACTGGACTGAGTGAATTTCGTCTTGTGTTAAACGGGGTACATACTCTACACACAGCAGACGGTGGCCGAGGGTCTGAGCTCCAAATATACAGTTCTTAAACCAAAATATTCAAATGTGAACAACCCTCTGCCACATCTCATGTGTCTTTAAAAAAAAACAAAACAAAAAAACTCTAAATATTACTCAGCAGTCTATTTAATTCAACCTCTCCATGTGTCAGGCTGGTGTCAGACCCAGTGGCGGAACAAGGCACAAATATTTATGTTGATTTGTTGACACAACGATGGTAGTTACAGCACAAATATAAGTCAAACACATGGCATGCGAGTTGTGCTGGGGGACAACAGTGCAGCTTGTCCTTTGTGCTCTGAGAGATTGTCACTGTACGATAATATGGGTATGACACCACCTGGCAAACAGTTCAAAGGAATAGTTCAACATTTTGGGATTCACCCTTTTGCTCCTTAGTGGAGAAAACTGGCTGTACGTTGGTTTACGTGCTAAGGCTAATCCAGACAACTGACTCATAATCAAGTGTATGTCCAGTGAGTTAAAAACTCACCAGCCAGCACCTCATGACAAAATGACCCCTAAACTACATGTTTTTACCCTTCAAACCCTTACACTCCCCTAAGCAAATGTCCCCCTGCTGTAATCTCACATTCATCATATACACCCCTTACTTTTTCATCTAAACCCAAAATGTTGCACTATTACATCTCATTTACATCAACTAACTTAACAACTGACCTAACTTCCCTGAATGTTTGATAGAAAATGATGTGCACCTGTGCTTCCTGTCTTTGCTTCTTATTTGACTGTTATCTTATTAAATAGAGCTGCAGACATCCAAAAATATCAATTTGATATAATAATGAAAGAATAACTTTTTAAAAACATAACAATATAAACTTTGTGCAGCAAAAGCATCACTGTCCGGTTGAATATGGCTTCAGGAGTGCAATCCTCACTCTAACTGCTAAGTCATGCGAAGCTATCAGCACATGCTAACTTTCTCTGAATAGCAAGGTCATGAGTGATAAAAAAAAATATCACACAAGTCTCTCAGATTCTGACACTTGCACCAGGACTTTAAGTTCCAATGTTGCAATGCCTTGGTTCTTGATAAGATATAATGCAGGGTGTGTGTCTGGATTGCACTAGCAATTAATCTCAGTTTGTTAATATGGCTCTGAAAATTATTCCTTAAGTCTAATAAGAATTTTCACATCAAGTGAAATCTGTTTTGTTCGAAGCTTGTTTCTATGCAACCTGTTGCAAATGACTTTCTTACTATTCACACTGAAACGTCCTCAGCCTCCGTCTTATCTTTCCATTATCGCTACTTTGCCCTCTTTGTCTCTTACTTACACATTCTCTCTCTCTGCCTGTTTTTCTGCCACAAATGACCTTCTGTCCTTTCATATTGAAATGTGCACTAGGTGCACAGTATGTTGAACCTGCAACGCGGCATGTGTAGCAGCATGCCTGCTCTTATAGCTCCTATGATCCACATGTTACTGAACTCACCAGTAGCTTCACCATTCAGAGTACCAGACATATCTTCACTTATGATTTGTTAGTTTGCATACGTATGCACACACAAGAATGTGCATTTTATAGATTTTTATACTTGCCCCCCTCCCCCCAAACAAACACAAAACAAGCAATACATATGCGTCAACTAACTCTCTGATGTTCATCTTCAATGACATCCAGATCTCAGGAGTCATTCCTCTAGTGTACAAGTCTAGCTACAGTACATGTAAATACAGCGGAACATCACTGTATACATATAAAACAGACTGACACTGTCTTACTCTGCCCCCAACACATACATGTTACCATTACACATATAGCACACCCACGCAATACAAGAATATGATAATATTAATAATAACACTATTAGGTAACTTCACTAACAACCCCTCTTCCCCTCTGGATGTAGACTCCATCATGTGGCCCAGCCTTCCGATAGCCGCATTCGCTTTACTGACGGACTGTTGCGCTCCTCCTGACTGGACAGGGGCCGCAGAAGGAAGTTGTCGTTCCCGTGGTGATCCTCGCGGTCCTCGCTGCCTTCATATGAGCTCCCACAGCTGGACGCGCTGTCACCAGGGGAGCGGTTGTTTGGAGCCCGGCCGCCGGTTGAGTATCCAGCTGTGGTGACGCCTCCCAGCCCTGTACCGACCATGCCCATGGCCCGGTCTCTGGGCGGGGAGGCCGGCTCGGACTTGATGTGGAGGCTCTGGTGAGCGGAGGGGAGGTTCAGGTTGGCGTTCTGGCACAAGTTCCTAAAAGACAGAGAGGAGGATCAGCTGACAGAAACATGAACGGCTGCTGATGTGATTTCCAGCGCAGACACGCTGCACTCAAACCCTCACCCCATGTGTCCCAGTGCAGAGTGTTGAATATTCTGTATCTGCTGCTGCTGCCATCCTGTCACCGATCCAAGTCCAGAACCTCCAAACCCAGACAGGGAGGAGAGGTCACTGCCGAGGGAGAACTCTGAGGAAACAAACATGTATGTTAAATTTCAATAATGGCTTTAATCGGTTGTGTGTCTGGATTTGTGGAGTGTTGTAACCACCTGTTCCATACGAAGAAGACAGTGTGGATGGATACCCGCCCATTCCCTGTCCAGGCAGGGTCTGAGCGATGGACACAGCAGGAGTAGTGAGCGTCTGGGCAGTCTGAGAGTGATTTATTCTCTGGTTCTGCAAAGACAGGGGACAGGGAAGTGAATCAGCTGCAGAATTATAAGTACTTGACCGCTCAAAACTAAGAATCTGAAGCAAGTAGAGCAGATAGAGGTCAAAGTAATGAATAGAATAAGCACAAAATGTCTCTAAACTCCATCCAGATAAGCTGAATTCTCTCCGTTTACACAGAATATGATACAATATTTAGTTTCAGCTCCGTCTTGTGATTGGCTGAAAGACATTCCACAAGTGCTTAGGGTACAATCGAACTGAAGTAGTGGTGCCTGACTTCTTAAGCATGTCACTCTGCTTTGTTTACACTAGCCACATTCCCAACATTAATGGGCTCTGCACATGTTCAGCTGCTACAGGAAAAATGGATGGCAACAAATGGTTTGGAAGAGAATGGAATGTCAATTTCAGTGCATGTGTTCCTGATACAGTGACATAAGAAAGAGAATTCAGACAACAGCGTCAGATTTTAGAAACAACTTTGAACATTGAAGTAGAAACAACTATTACATAATATTGCTGATAGTGTGTGACAGAGTTGACATTCAATTCCAAATTTTGCTGTTTTGCAGGTAGAAATAGATTCATGTACATGTAAAATCTAAAGAAATTTATAAAAGAGACTGTCATCCAAATGAACAACCTGAACTCATGAACTTAAAACTGGCTTTCTAACCCAGATAAAACAGTGTAGGATTTTAGAGCAAGAACTATTATTGTTTATATTTAATAATCTTTTAGTGTTGTATTTGCTTTATACATTTTTGAGAAACTACTTACCAGCATTTGATCAAAATCCTCACACTGGAGTGTAGCATTAAAGCAAAGAGTAGAATTATTCCATGCACAATAACAAGCTTTGCATGGAGAACAAAAAATGATCAAAAATTAAATAAATATACAACTACAACTCTATTACAACTGTTGACTGACAAATACACACACAAAGAAGTAGAAATAATAAAAACACTCACAATAGTTGGCATGTTGCATTTGTTGGAGGGGGGCATCAGTGTCCGGAGGTCAGGCTTACGGCTCATGCTCATGGAAGGTGGACTCTTATCCTGCAGGTTTTTGGAGACACCTCCTGGAGACAGCAGCCCTGGGGAAGTGCAGTGGTTGTTGTAGCTGCCATTTACTAGTGAGAAACACAGGTAGAAGGTGGTAATACTTCAGTTGTGTCAGTGCCTTGCATTTTTTTTTCCTGAATCTGTTTAGTGTATGAGAGTATGTGTTACTGTTTCTACAGTACGGGACAGGAATGTGAATCTGGACCCCCAGATTTAAGCTTTAAAGGTCTAACAAGGATTTTCCTTTAAAGACAAACTCCCAGTATGTTGTTGTACAAATAACTGTAATAATGTGAAATTGTGGTCTTACCGACAGTGGAGACCACGCTGCCTGGAAGCTCTGAGCCCATCAGTCCTAAAAACAGACAGTAAACACAATTAATTTTTCTACAAGTCACAGTGCTATTACATGATTGTGATCATCCAGAGTTATATAATCCTACCTGCATTTCCTGTACTGGGTGGCCGCTGAGGGGACATGCTGTTCCTCTGCAGAGAGGGGTGTGAGATGGGCAACAGGTTGTGGTTCCCTAAACCTCCTCCTATGGCAGGATGGGAGTACAACAGTCCACTGGGGTTACTGCCGGGGATGGACACTCCCATGTCATAGTTGGATGGAGGCAGACCCTGCTTTACAATTTAGGAGAACTCTGTTAGTGAGCTAGCAAACAAGATTATATGAGCACTGGGAGCAAAAAAAAACTGAAACTGTAAAAGAAATAAAGTGCATGTGAGCTTACACAGATTCTCTGTCTGTTGATCATCAGGTCAATATCTTCGTTAATTTTGCGGTATTTGTCGTCTGACTCTGGGCTCTGGCCTGCAGAGTCGTCAGCCTCGATGTCAGGGCTGTCACAGCCGTTTAAGCCCTTCTTCCGCAGAGTCTGTTTATAAGGAAACAAATAAAAGTAGTAACTCATTTGGAGGACTTCACTCTATAAAATCTTAAGTCAAAAGCTTAATTTATAAATGGTACAAACAGTCCTGAATTATTAAGTGGCTTCCTTAAATGTGATACAGGTAATATTGTACATGTTCAGCTATAACATTATTTTGCTTTGGATGGATTACATCTACAAATACATGATTTTAAAATCCAAAGATACATACATTTAGAATTATTTAAAGTTATTTTATCAGTTAAATGGTTGACCGATTGATCAGTTGGTTAATATTTAAAAACGTATTATGTGATTTCTTCATATGGTAATTTTATGCAACATAAATAACATAAGAAAAGCAAAGACAACAGCATAGGCCTTAAAATGAAACATAAGCAGTTTCACTTTCAGCCACTGAGAGGCGCCACCTGCATAAATATCCCGACTGTCATACTCCACTGACTTTGAAAGTCAAATAGCAAGGATCATTGGTGTAAAACAAGTAGAATCAACGACAAATCCTGATGAGAACTGAAAGATTTACAAAAACTGAGACAGTTCTCTAAACCTTTGTAATTCTTATGCAAAACACATAAACATCACATCTCTGTGCAGGCTGTGATCAGTGGAAATCAGATGATGAGGATGTGTATGTGTATGTGTATGTGTGTGTGTGTGTGTGCTGTACAGTATGTGGTTTGGCTCTCAGTGGCCTGCTTCAGCACTTCACAGGCCATTAGACTAGTCTGTCACTGGATGACTGCGGCTGTATCAAACACACACACAAACACGCACACACACAGACACACACACATACACACACACTGAGGGTTCAGTGGTTGGCCCAGTACAGCTATCCCACTCATCCCAGTCATGTCCACCTGTTTTGCTTTAGAGAGTGGTAGGGGTGTAGTGGAGGGTGAGAGGAGGAGGGGACGGGGGAGGTGGGTGAGGCAGAGCCCAGCCACCACCAATACTAGCCTGACTACTGCACTGATGGCCGTAGAAGGCTATTTTTTGCTCCTGTGCACCACTCCATTCCTCCCCCATGATCTGTCAATCTGACTCGTCTATTAAAGCTTTAACCCCACTCTACTAGCCTACTTTTCCGTTAAAAACACACAGACCCACGCTGACATTACTACTGAAACCCCTCTCCTTCCTTTCATAATAAAAAGGAGCTAACTCAGTAACCTTGACGCGTCCATGAGGGCGTGTGTGAGCAGGTGGTTTGAACATCTTACTGGAGTTTCACGGGTGTGAGACGGCAAGAGAGACAGCTGGGGAAGGAGGCCAAGGAGGTGGGGTTGAGCGATGCCATAATATCATAGCAGCCCCTGTCCCAAATCCATCTGCACCTCTCCCTTCACCGGTTTTCTTTTCCATGGATTTTTTTTTTTTTTTTTTAGTTAATTTCCTTCCACTGCTCTTTTATTCGTGGGTGGCCTCCGCCTCCTCTACTACTTCCACATCAGATGATGCTATGAGTACATGGCTGTGTATTTGCAGTTTCTCCGACAGTGAACAAGTGCCAAGGAACATGACATGCTGCTTTTACACCAACCCAGAACCAGTGCTTAGGGAAAACTAGAGACATGCGCAGTAACCAGGCCTACGCGTTACACTGAGTAACACAGAGGATTTGTGTACATGTTTATAAAGGTTTCTGAAAATGTTTCCTGTAATGAACTACTAATTTGGTATTAATTATAGGGCAACAACACACATCCTGAGAAAACTATTTGAGTAACGTTAGTATTGATGTTCGTTGGACCTTTCTTTGAAAGAGTGCTAACATTTTAATGGATGGAAAAACTGACAAAGAACATGAAATCAGAGTGCATGACATTTACCCTGTGTTTCAAAGTGTGTGAGAGAGTCTCTTTTGAAACTTGGCATGTATATTGACTGAGTTAATGTCTACTAGTGTTTAGTTTTTCATGCAGTGTAAGAATAAAACGGCTTCCAGGGTTTAGTAAAGTTACATTCTTAATGCAACCAAGTCTCTCTGTAAACCTTTCATATTAAATTCATTTGGCATTTTATCTGAAAGAGCTCCAGAAATTCTGTAAAAAAGCTTTTACTGTGAAACAGGAAACTCACAGAGCACTGTCGCTCTTAATAATAGATAAAAGTTTTTAATAATTTGCATACTTTAAAGAACTTGCTGGATCTGAATTTATGGCATCCCACCTATACTTAAAATGCCTGTATGTTAATTCAAAGTGAACGACTCATAATTCAGTTATAATCATTTGTAGAAGCTGAGAAAGTAAAACAGGCCAGTATAATACAGGAGCTGGAGGCCAAGAAGAATTTGAGCATCGTTTTTCCTACCCTCCCATGTTGGGAACCACCACTACTGACAACTATCAGCTGTCAGCACAACACTTCCATTTGTCCTCTGTGGTATTGTAACCAAGACTGTCCGTCCACCAGTGGATTTTGCCATGCAGTGAGTTTGAAACTTTTTTAAAATATCTGAACAAACAATGTTTCATCAAAAAAGACACCAATGATTGCCAATTCCTCTTTTATGTTAGCCATAAAGTAATAAAATCACATACTGAAAATGAACATATGTTTTTTAAAACACCTCTACATGTAAAACTATATAAAGAAAATAGAAGTAAATACAAAAGTAGATATGTGTGGTTAAATAAAAGCTGTAATGGTCAAAGGGGAAAAGGGAAGGAGGGAAGAGGAGGCGTTGTGGGGAATTCAGACTGGACTACTCAGCCTTAAGTTGCTTCTCTGCCTATTCTTTATTTTCCTACAGCGGCCCACAGATCTACGCACACACTCACTCATTCACAGGCAAACCACAGTCACACACACTCACAGCCCGTCATGTCTATTCTTAGCTGTGTTCTGTGCTATTTTTAGACCACTACCGGTTTCCAGCCATTTAGGAGGGAGGGATCACAGCCAACACAAAGGAACTGGATTTACTCTGTGAGCATATGTGAGCAGGAATGAGAGAGTGTGTGTCTGTGTGCTCCGCTTTATTGAAAACGTCATCTGTTACTAATCTGAAGCAGCATGGAGCCACAGTTACACACACATGTGCATGCACACATGTGTTTGTGGCAGATAGCATTGTGAGGACATTCATTGCCTAGCCTTAATCACTAAAACAAAGTTTTATCCCTGACACAGACTTTTAAAGTTATGACCAATGTGTCCTCACAATGACAAAATGTTCTCTCAACTGTTTAAAAATACGAAAATTTGTCCACACAACTGTACAAAGACAAGCACACGTGCACATAGCACAGAGCAGGCCACACTGAAATAAGGTTAACAGAGCAAAAGTGAGGAATGCAGAACCTCTCAGCTTCAAAAATAGCTACAAGTTCCTCAGGCTAAATTAACAAAATACAATAAGTTGATACTTATTTGGCCTGTAGCCTGTAAAGACACAAACATTCACACACATCACACATACCCACATGCCACATGAGCAAAAAAAAAAAAAAAAAGATGACCAAAACAAAGGAGCCTCTCTTCTACTAAATTCCTGTCTGGCAGATATTTCATTGGTGCAGAGCTTTTTCACAGCTATGTGGTCTACGACAGGCTTCATAGCACAACCCCCATACCACTCTACATCCCCCTGATTTTCACCTCCTAATGTGTGCAAAAACTAATCATGTTCAAATATTTGGTCACTCCCAAATTTTCTTTTGTCCTTTTAATGTCAAAATCAAAATCCACTGTCAGCTTCAAGGACCTCTGACACGCTCAGCTTGTTTCAGTCTCTGGCACAGTGAGTGTGACCTTGGCACAGGCGCTGTTGCACCACATTGCGCCATGTATTGTTGCCTACCCTGAGAGGTTACACATGCCTCTCAAAGACTTCTATCCTCATCATTCAATCAGAGAGCAGGAAGATTAATTGTGGTGTTTTGGCCAAGTATCAAAAGTTGTCAGCCAACATAGGAATCATGCTGGACTCATGTAAAACTGAAGACTCTGAGAAGAAACAAGCAAAATATTAAGTGTGATTAAATAAAAATCCCGCATTCAAAGAAAAGGGCAAAGTAACTGCATTAAGCCAGAGTAAGAACTACACTTTCCTTCCACTGTTTGCTGTTGGATGACCGTGAGGAACAACCAAAGAAGACAAAAGGAAGTGGATAATCTGAATATACAGGAAAGGGAAGCTGGAGAGTAGCAAGGAGAAAATGTCGTACAGAGGTAAAAGTGCATGCAGATAAGTTTACAGTAGCTGGCAGCAGTAAAGATGCCGTCTGTTCAGACTGTGTGGATACGCTGCAGAGATGAGAGGCTGCCTGGACAGATTATAGTAACGAGCTAAATAGGATTGTGATAGATTACAGGAGATTAGAGAGGATGTAAGCCTGGTTCTGACGGGGCTGGCCAAGAGGCCATGTGGTGGGCCGCGTGGAGGGAAAAGCCCAGGTACAGATACAGCATGTACATGTGCACACCCCCACAACAAGAACACAAATACACATGTGTTTGCAGCAGCCAGAACTCCTTCACTTTTAACCTGTCTGTTTAGTCTGTTTATTAAGTTCACTCCTTCACTTGCTAGTGTCATCAAACTAGACAACATAAAGGGTAGCTCAGCCTAGATCTTAAGAAAATGTTCAATTTCACTAAACATATTTCTTAATGCTCACAGACAGTGGTTTACCCTGTCTTACATTTGCATTCTTTTCTAATAAACGTCCTGACACAGGACATAAATTAATCTGAATAGGAGACAGAAACATCTAGTGTGTGCTGGAGCTAAACTCCTGATGGTTCTTTGACTTTTGACAGCTTAGGTGTGACCTTGGTGTCATGGTGGGCTTAGCAAATGTCCACAGAGCATGTGTGTGTAAAAGCATGCGTCCACTGTGAGTATGTGTGTGGGTGTGTTAGAGAGGGATACGCTTGCTATTGTGTTCTCCTAACACCATTACATAAGTCAACCCAGAACAAGGTTCAGTCTAGTACATGCTGTATTACTCGGTGTTTGTATAAGGCTGTACATTGTAGTCGTGACTACGCAAAAACAGTAGTTCTGTGTGGCTCTGAAACTCACTGCATCATACATATATAACACATATAACTGTGCATTTGATTACTTACATCCACAATATCAGAGTTGGTCCTGCTCTCGTGGGGCTCGTTGTATTCGGTGTATTTGAGCAGAACTTTGTCCATGTCTGTGCTGGCGTACTGGAACAGCTTGTTGGTGCTGTTGAAGATGATGAGGGCGATCTCACAGTCACACAACACGCTCAGCTCATATGCTTTCTTCATCAGACCAAATTTGCGCTTGGTAAAGGTCACCTACAGAAATAAATGCAAGTGAAGACAAATAAAACAAATATCAATATTGGTTGGACTTGGGCAAACATCATTCGGCAGTTTTGGGTGTTAAAGGAATAGTGACAGATATTTAGAGAAAGATAGTGTACTTATTTGCTTTAATAGAAATACTTGAGAAAATTGATATCAAAAAACAGTGACTAGCTTGGTCCAAAGTTTAAAAAAATACAATTACCTATTAACAATTAGACATTTTCTTACATGTTCTGTAAGAATTTTGGCACTGTTTGGAAGGAACTGGATAACAAATACAATACATGAGGTGTACTATTATTATAAAGTTTTGCTGATGAGTGTAGACAGGTATTTCTACAACAGTGGACAAAGCCAGGGCAGTTGTTTCCCTAAGAGTATTTATAAAACCTAAGCCAATTGTCTCCTGATTCACACTTAACTTAGCAATTAAGTCTATGGCTACTTCTCATCTTTGTTTTTAGAGGCGAAAAAGCAATATTTCATGTTTGGAAAATGTCCCATTGACTGTATTTCATATCATATTAACTTTTTTTTAACATGGGCTCTAAGTGAAGGGAAACAATCAATTTCCTGTAAGAAACAAAACACATCGAAAATATTGTCAAAAAATAGAAAATGTATAGTAATAAATACAAAATAAGATTTTTTTAGTACTTGATTTGTAGAAAAGAGGTTAAATATTGGTCCTTATAGATAAAGCCATGGCATCATGGTCTGAGGCAGGACTGTGACAAGGTCAGTCCTGCCCTGCTTTGGGGGTCAGGAAGCACATGTGCCTGCATTTCCTGTCATAACAGGAAGCGAGGAACTGCTGCCAGAGCCAGGACTTGGTTTATGTGTGTGTGTGTGTGTGTGTGCTCATCTGTGAGCTCTTGTGTGTGACAATGCACACATTCAAAACCGCCGTTGACAATAAGATGTCACTGCTCTAGTTGTGTGTGAGTTGTTATGAATGAGCTTGAAGGTGAAAAAAAGGGTTATTTTTCAAAATGCCTCATGCACAACATACAACACATTCACAGAGTCAGAGCGTGTGAGGATCATATGACATGACATCACCAGTTTGAGGAACTATAATGTGTCTCCATGTACTGTATGTGGTGGGATTTATGTTTTTTTTCTTGTGTGTGTGTGACTGTGTGCTTACATGTCTGTTCCGTTCGTCCATAATCCGCGCTATCTGAATCTTTTTTCTCCCCATCGTTGCTGCTGTTTTTTCCCTTCCTCTTCGTTTTTACAAATGTCTTCTTGTCCGACTGACTTCCACGTCCTTACAGTTAATCCTTCACTCGTTCACCTTTCAGTTCCAAAATGCTGGCTCCTGAGAAGGACAACAACAAAACATAATCATGGAGTGATGCACCATTTTCATACAACAACAAAAATACATGCCCACACATGGACGACAGGAAGAAGATAAACTGGTTTTAAGATTCTGTGACAAACTTAAGAGGTTGGTGTGTCAACATCTCCTTATTTCCACGGCAATAAATGTAACCACCAGTAACATGTATAAACACAGCATTTAATTACTAAAAATGGATTACGTGTTGGTATCATGTCATGCTATATTGCGAAGTTTAATCACTTTGCACGCACTGACAGGCAACATATTGTCTCTTTGCATGCCCTTCCATTCAGTGCTGCTGTATCCTCTTGACACACCCATAAACCAGCTTCCTCAGGGGGTTTCTGTACCCTCAGGAGGAAGTGAAACAACTGGGGATGTCAGAATGCAAACAATAAAGACTGCTGAGTTTGGTTCTGTCACATACTGTATAATAACATCTGTAAGTCTGAGAAACCACATTAAAGCCTGGATTGTGTCTTGGCCACTTGCAGATGTCTGAGCAGAACTACTCCTCTGAAGGAACATTAAGACTGTGATACAGCTCAGGTGAATACGTTTCAACATTTTTTTTTTTTCTTAGAGAAATAGTTTTGACATTCTGAGTATTCTATTGTCATTTAGCCTTGGTGTTAGAACGTCATTGACACTTACAAAAAAAGAAAAAGAGGTGGTTATGTAATACACATGTGATTATTTCTTAGAATTTTACATTTTTAAACAAAACAGTCACATCAGGAAGCCAAGTTCTTCCTCCTTGATTCCAGTCTGCATGCAACACTTCAGGTTTTCTTATCTTAATAATCTTAGCTTAGGTATAAAGGAGGAAGGCATTAAAAAGGTAAACCTCTCAGTTTTCTCATATAGCATCTTATGGAAGGATTTACTTTCCTAACATGTTTAACCTTTTCTTTAAATATGACACTTTTTTCAATCTCCCCTTCAGCAATTTTCAAAATAAATGTCATGATGTGTTACATTTCACCAAAGTTCCTTTTTTCAATATAACATTTTGGTGCACGTTATTTACATCATACATACATCATTATTGCGACTGCACCACATCCAAATACCTGCTGATACTGAGCATCTTTTTTTAAACGTAAATTTAATGAGTTTAATGAGTTTACACAAAAACCTTTTTTGTGTGTTTCACGGCAGATTCACATAGTGACAGCTAACGTGACTTGTCGTCTCTTGGCTTCTTTCTGACCTTGTGTGGGTTAGAGGCATCAATGCATACATTAGTAAAGTGTATGATTAAAATCTGAGCATGTGAATAGAGCTGGGCACAAAAATAAGTCACTGCTTAGTCCCTACAGCTGACCCTTCACCATAACCCTGACCATAAATACTCCACTTACCTCATCTAACCCCTCACCCATACACTGAAGCCCCCACCCTTACTACAGGGTTGAGGAGATGTTAATATTATCCAAACTTGGTATTAAAAAAAACAAGAGGAGAGGGATGTCAGAGCTCACACAGAGTGAGTTTAATATGTGTCGTACTCCAGAGGTAGATTAAAGATCTACCTGTTCAGGACTATCTGTGCATGCAGAATGTGTGTGGGAAACAGACATGTTTCTGTGCCATGTGACCTGCGTCTTCTCCTAAAGTGGAGCTTAAGAGCTTGGGTCGCCAAGTTAACTGGATGTTCACACACGCTGAGACAGACGCACACAAACACAAACACACACGGCAGGTTTTCTTGGCAGCTTTCCACTGTCATCACAGCAGGGCAAAGAAAGGCGCGTTTGCTTTCAGTAGGTGCCAGCCCTGAGGCACAGAAGATGAAATGGAGAATGAAGTCGTGATTTGGAAAGACGTAAGATGATGACGAAGGTGTGTCCTCTGAACAAAAGGAAGAAAATGACTGTGGTGCTCCCTTTAAGTCAACAAAATTCCTCTTATTTTCAATGATACTGATCATTCAGTCTTTTGCTTTACCTCCTCACCATCTTTTCATCATCATTGTCAAGATAAAAATTTGCGATGTGTAAGGTCAAACTGTATTTGGTAATGGGGAAAAAAAACAAAAACAAAAACAAAGCAAAACACACAAAAATGATGTACAGTCTGTCTTCATTAGAGTGTGATAGAATGGGTTGGGTCTCAGTTCCTGTTTGGTTAAATACCTGGGTTCATTATGGTCAGAGATAACATCACTTGAACCTTTCTCCTCCCTCATGTTTGTAAACAAAGAACAATGTACCAAACATTCAGGTAATGTTATCAGGCTTCACATTTTCAACACAGCCCTGGTTGTTGGTGTGTACGTTTCTTTTGTATGTGGCATGATGACCGACTTCAAACAGCTTTGGTTAAGGTTAGGTTAGTTAAAGTAATGTTAATCATAATATTTGTCATATCTGATTTCAGATTTCACCATGCAAGCTGTGAGGACATTTGTAGATTCATACGCAGTTAAGTTTTATCAGTTAGATTTCAAAGGCATTTGCGCCCAACTAGAATTTTTTCTCACCACATATACATACCATGATACACAGGAAGGGAGTATGAGAACAAGACTTTACTCAACAAACAACTTGATATATTCAAGGAAACCTATGCAGTAAAGGTTTTTGAGAAATAGTTTGTGAAAGTATAAGCTAACTTTTGCAGAGGCTGTTTCTTTGTGGCCCTTAGCTTCACTAATGTTGCCTCACAACCGGTGTGTGTATTTTTCATGCTAAGGCTGGTCCGATCCTATGCTGCCCCCTAAAACTGTCTTCTCATCCAACAAAAGCTGGTTACAGATCTCATAGGTGCAGTGCCGCTGGAGCACATTGGAATGACACTCTTCCACTTTTTTTCTCCTCCAAGCACTGAACAGGTCTTCCATGACGTACACTTGGACGTGACATACAACCACTTAAAAAATGTAAATGGGCAAAGCTGTCGTACTGACATCATAACGTACGTTGAGTAACACAAAAGAAAACACTCCACCTAAAAACACGTAGCTAGCATTAATAAGATAACAAGGCAGCAAAACATCCTTTCATTCACTATTCACTTTTCTGACAAGAAACACTGCATAGTCGGCCCGATGACGGCAACTCCTGTAGCTCAAAGAATGTAAAGTGCATAACTACCTCAGCCAATAAGATGAACTCAACCTCTCAAAAGTGGCTTCATTTTCTTGACACACAAGTAAAAGAAAAACATTCCAAACACAAACTATTTGGTGTTTATTCAACTATACTGTACTTTTATGCCATGGTAATTACAACCTATTAGCAGATGAGTATCATGAGATATTGTAGCTACGGAGATGTTATATACTCAACAGGATGAAACTTCATGTAGTCAGTTTAACATATATTGTGGGATCAATTATAGCAGGTAAACGGAAACCTGACACCTTACATAACAATAATCTAACCATACATGTGCACTTGCTTCCATGTCTCATATTAAATAACACTATGGCATTACCCCTTTGTGTTTGTCATCTATTTGAAAATGTATTATCAGCAAATCTACATACCGTGAAGTTGCCCAATCCTATGATACATTCTATCAGGCCCATGGTTTGTTTACATGTGCTGTAAATAGAAACATGACTTCCTCTCCTACTGTTGCATTTTTAACAGAAAAACTGCTGAAGGTGTGTTTTCTGGAGCTAGTGATTGACATATGTCATGATGCACAAGTGTTAAAGTAACCAGAGCTGGCACCAAAATAACCAGTATTGACTCAACCAGGACCTTTGTGATAAACTGTAACTCTGAATAAGTTAAACATGTATTAAATGTACTTGTACAGCATCTTTTCAGTTAGAAATTGTGTGTTATTATACTGCCAAAGCAACACTGAAAAAGTGACTGAAAAGTCTTCTAGAACACTTAATCTATCATCTATATATAGCTGATGCTGTCTATAAACACATATAAATATATACACATATTCAACATGTTTAATAGTTGTAGCCACAAGTAATGTGTGTAGTTTCCCATGCCCTCTTATTTTCCGTTCCTTCTTTTCTCCAGTAGGAAAGAACTCAGTGACTGTCACATTAAGCCATAATTGATGTGTTTTGCCACAACAAACCAGGCACTTTGATTAAGCAGAACAATGTGATACTATCAAAATCGTCTACAGCAAGCACCAACATGCAAGCCAGAGAGCATTACATGAATATCTACTGTCTGAGTCACTCAGCCTGAGTGTACCTCTCTTCAGGAAAACAGTATGAGGATCAACATGGTTAAATTTAGAGCACTTGCAGACGAGCACACTCAGCATGTTTGAGTTTTAGGCCAAATGAGGCTAGAGTTGTGATGGAAGAGAGCATGTATCAATAAAAGTCGTATAATTGTGTGTGTGGGTGTTGCATCACTCTGTGTTACTTAATACAAAGCTTGATCTTCTCCAGGATGACAGCAAATATCCACCCAACTCACCCTCCACACACCCACGAGCACAAACCTCCCTTCTATTTATAGGCTCCGTATACAACTGAAGAATGCCAAAAATAAAGGAATGAACTTTTTACCCTGAACAACAATACGACTGTTTTCTGGTTCACAGACAGAAAGAGCGACTGTTGAACAAAGGAAGAGATGGAAATCAGCCATCTCACGCAGTCCTCAGCTGCTCTCACTCTCTCTTTCAGCCGTGCCAATTATTTTCCAACACGCCGGCCGAACCTCAGAGAGTCTGTGTGTGTGTGCTGTGCCCTGTTCACATATGCGCTGTACATTTTGAGTGTGTGTGTCTGGATGTCTAATGGGTGACATGTGGCAGTGCCCTTGTATTCCTTGGCAGGACACCCTGCGTGTCTGTGTCTCGGAGCCAAGGAAGGTGGGGGTGGTTCGAGGTTGGCTGAGGGTGGGGGTCAGAGCCACGGCCCTCCTCAGGCTCAGAGTCTGCAGACAGTTGGTGAATCAACAGCTGTGAATGGGCCCATGGGATTCACTCTACCGCCACGTCCTACTGTACTGGGTGCTTTCAGGAAGCGCCGCAGCTTAATCTTTTTAGACCTACCAGGAACCAAACACCAGATCAATAAAAACCTTGGCAACACTAGCCTGTTTATAACTGAGCATAGTTAATAGAGGAAGGTATAATGGTGGAAAAATTAACAACAAACATCTGAAGTCCATGTGGGCATTACAAACTATTTGCTCTTACAACAAATGTGATGTATTCTTGCATTATTTGAGCTGTTATCAAATATCTATAGAGCAAAGAGCTTGAGTACAGTCACTGATCTGAACTCATTTCTTGTAAATTTGTGAATATCAATTTGCCTTATAGGGCTGGATTGTTGGGCTTCAAATTTATCATTCACTGTTTTTTTAGCCCAAGCACATATTATGATATAGTAATTTTGTGTTTTCATCAAATATCTTCAGCCTTTAACATTTTACCTAACTGTTTACCCTAATTATCAACTGGCTATTTAAGTTATGATGCCAATCAGACACTATTCAATCAATAAATTATTTAAATATACAAATCTGAGAAGGAAGATTTAATCTTTGCTTGAACTACTTACTGACACTAATACTGTACAAACTACACAAAGTACAGATACGGTGGCTTTGTTTAAAAGGGTTACAATTCAAGAAGGATGGGAAACACTGACACTTAGTAGATCGATCTAACTAATGGTGTACTTTGGATGATCAGCAAATGATGTACAGTATTGAGTCTGAAGAAGACAATACAAAACTACTGCAGTGCTGTATGGTCACGTAACAGTCCCCTGTATATCTAGGAGGCATAAATTATGATGTTATTCTGCACTATAATCCTCCTAAAATTAGATATATTCAGCTAATTAAGATTTCCAGATCTCCCTTATGTGTAACTCATTGAAATGTGAACTCAACAGGATAAGAGTAGCAAAAAGCAACACAAATAAAGATAATCATAATGAAATATAGATGCAGAGATCAACAGTTTGTAATTTACAATGGTCTACTCTGTATAACCACATGACAATCACTGCATGCCTTCCTGACATACTGTACAGTTTTCTGTTTTCTGATTGCCAGCAGGTTATTTGCTTTGCTTATGGTCTGCACACAAGGTCTCCTCTGTCTCAGACTTTTAAGTTAAACCACTATATGTTGTGAACTGACTATTACTGTGGCAAAAACCATGCAGTGCCTTCATTGCTGAAAGGCAAAACTGGTTGATAGTTCTTGGTATTTGTGCACCAAGGGTGTGTGTGGTGTTAACAGGGGAAAACCTCAGCATTAATAGATTATAGTGTAATGACTGTAAACACAGCGTGAAAGACAGGGGGATTCTTAAGTCAAAACAAGCATAGACAAAAAGCTGCACAAACTGTATAGAACATTTATTGTATAACTGTCGGGACCATATATATAATATTGGACAAATACCAAAAAAGGGACACTTCAGTTTGAAGTCCCTTTTAAGGTTTCAGATGTAGATACAGGTAACCTGATCTAATTACATGTGATTTGGTTAGGGATACCCCTCTATTAGCAGAATGAGTCACTCTGTGGCACAGAACACCACAGCACATGCCCAACATAAATGAATGATATCACACTGACATTAGGAGCCGCTTTAAGGAAGGATCCCACACACTTCACTTGTTCCTAAATCAACCAGTGCAAAGTTTTCAATAACTTATTATTATTGGTTAATAAACATTTACTGACACTTTATAGATAACTTGTAGGACATAAAGATGGAGACCTCTTGGTTCACCTTATTGAATACTTATTGACTGTTAGGTCAAACAAAGCATTTATTAATATTGATTTATTTAGATGTTTATAACTTAGGGTACAAACCCTTTAAGGTATTTTATCTAAATTCCGTTTTAAAAAAAAGTTATAATAAACTCATTAATAACTCAAACTAACTAAAAACAACATAAATAAGTTTATATTCAACATTAGTTACGTTTTTGTAGTCCTGTTTTGAATAATTACCTGTGATGACCCTATCTCAAAAATCAGTCATCTGATATGGAGAAGCATCAAAGTGTTGAACACTGTTGTAGACTCAACAAACGAGTCCTTTCCCAGATAAACATCTTTGACAGTAGATGAACCACAGTTACATATGGCTTCCATTCCTAACAGAGATTTTTCTCGTACGGTAGTCTCGTTTATATCAGATTTAGTTTTCTTACCAAGTGGTGTTGTAGAAAGGTAACACACGTCCTATCAGTCCTCATGTGGTGGGATGGTCTGTGATAGAGACACGGGTTCCCGAGTCTTCGCGCGGTCCCCCGGTTCCACACAAACCCAGTTAAAGTGCGGCTCAACTACAACCGAACCGTCCAACGCAACTAGGAAATGACTTTGTCCGAGACTTCGTCAAGTGTTAAAATAACAAACGGAGCCAGAGGCTAAAAGGCAGAGGCTTCTGACTGCTCGGCCGTGTTGGTTTATCTGATGAGACGGACAGGAGGACTACACTGCCCCGCTTCTGTTTGTTTTCCGATGTTTATCAGCGCACATGCATTTCACACATCCACACAGCACAACCTGCGCGTGCGTCTGACGTGGATTCGCTCACCTCCTCGCTCAGTTCCGCATATCTCCGAGACTCCCAACTTCAGCTCCTCCGGCTTGCGGTGTCTTTCCCAGCTCGTGTCTGTCTCTCCGTCCAGCGGTTCAGTGATTCTCCTGGAGCACGCGCCCCCCCGGCTCAGCAAGCACCTGGAAGTCAGCGGCGCACGCGCACACACACAAACACGCGCGCGATAGGAAAAAAAAAATCACATCACAAGTGAACTAAAAAAGTATGTTTCAGGTAAAAACATAAACTATACCAACTTTTATGCGAAAAAAAACAGCTTATGTTTAATTTTTACTTTCAACAGGTCCATTCTCTTCACGATATGAGTCTTGGTTAAATGTATACACAGTACTACCACTACTAGTTCAGGTACACTAGTGCCTTTCAGTGGAAACTAGTGGAAGCGCACCTTTACCCAAACCGTCTTAATACAATTCCCTTCTGTAATAAAACTGGGCATTTTCAGTATACTGCCACACTAAATAGTGGCAGATATGATAAAATTGTCTGTGGGAAATATGAAAGTCAATACTTAATATTCTCCTAGACAATACCATCTTTATCTTCAATGTTGGCATGACTTATCTGAATGCATTAGAAAGGAATCAAGATATGGCTTTCAACTGAATAGTTATTTTATTTCATTAAACTATCTGTAAACCCACACATGAGCATTATCCAGAGTTTAATGTAAAGAGGGTTACATTTACAGAAAATATCTGCCTGACAATAAAGACAAATTTGATGAGAGCTGTGTCGCTGAATAAACCATTTAGATGAAACCAGAACATTTAGATGGAGGAGGAAGGACAGTGAGCTGGATAATAATCTTTGAGTTTATCACGTGTAACCCTATTGTAAAATATCGCACAACTTTAATGTTCCTGTATTCAAAGAACACATCTAAAACAGAAAATTACACCCCGATGACCATTACAGATAATATTCTTCAGAATATCTCTTTGTACATAAGTACAACAGCCTTTAAATTGGGTATGGTAAAACCTATTGTATTTTATGTACAAAAAAATCAATTTAAAAAACAATATTCATTTTTACTGAAGTCAAAAACAAAACTAACCTCTGTGATGGTGAACTCTTAATCAGCAACTGCTGTATGATAGCAATATATTGTTAGAATTGTTACAAAATTACAGTTTTAATTGACATAACTGACACAGAAGCATTGCTTGCGTTCTAAAAAATATTATAGCACACAAAATGGCAATTAAACACAACTCAGACTTGGGTGAAGCATTATACTAAGGTCAGGACATTAGAATATAATGGCAAAAGGGGTTGTTATGTGTTGACTTGTACTGAGTGACTGCTGCAGCTGACTCTATCCAGCCCTGTCTTTTAGCTTAAGAATTTGTCAGGACATGACAGACCTTCACACAAACACCCAGTGAGGTGAGTAAGCTGAGATATAGAGTCATGCCACAATGTCCACACATGGATTCCACAGTTTGACGCACATTCAGAAATTGTAAGAGCTGAATGGTTCCTCTACTTCTGATCTTTAAACAGCATGTTGCACTGTTGCAGACACACATTTTACACCACATTTTGGTATATTACACCAAAATATGGCCCTTACCCTACAAGAAAAGGACTAGCCCTACCTAGGTAATCTGTGATATCACAACGCTCATCCCATATGAAACTACCCAACAGGTTTACAACCACAGGTGAGGTTAATCCAACTCTATGGATTCACTGTCGAGGATCTGCATTAAAGTTACATATTAAGGCTCAATTAATGAGGCTGTCGGTTATTTCTAGTCCATTTCTGTCACATAGGTTTTAATTTAGGAACTTTATACACATACTGCAGCTTTCATGCACAAACACACACACACACATATATCTATATATTTTATTTATGTGAATGTTGATATTTCTTTTTGATTGAAATGTAATGGTTTGATTTGACATTTTATACATTGACAAAAATGTGAGACCACAAGCTTGCAGTTTCTGATTGAACTGACTAATCTTTGTGTAATGTGTCTTTTTATACTATAAAAAAATAACTTTTCCTCACAATTATACAAATGATAGAATAATTATAATAACATAAATCCCACAATGCATTTTCACTGGAGCACATACTGCATAATAAGAGGACCCATTTTAAAAACCAGAAGAATAAATACATTTCACGCACAAATGGTAAAAAACCGAACAGCTTAAGATAAGCAACTCTGAAAGCCATGTTACTCAAGTATTACATTTCCTATTCTTATACTTTAGTAGATGCTGCCTAACAAAAAGGATATGTTTCTGTCTCCATCATCACCTCCACACAAAACCAGACTTGCAGCCTCATTGAACAATATTCCATCATCGCCTGCAAACATTGCTCCAGTTCGACCTTACTCACCAGTGCTTTTTCTGTCTTCACCTGGAAGGTTCCCCTCCAGCTCCAGCTGTGGGTTTGCTCAGTCAATCCCTTGTATCAAACAAGTCAGGATTAAAAAAAAAAAAAGTGGAAGCAAAGTTGTTAAGCCAGACCAGCTGGCTTACAGAAGGGAACCCAGAAGTGGGCTGTGTTTGGCTGTGTGCTCACTCCACACTGAGTCGAGGTAGACTACATTCAGCCCTCATCAGACCCTGATACGCAAACACCGCCCCCTTTCTCCCATCAACACACACATATCACTCTTTATCTCTCTCTCTCTCTCTTTTACGCATACACTCGCCTTCGTACACTCATACCCCATGACCTCCTGTGTCCGAGCAGGCTGAGTGCATGTCTGTAGAAGAGCCTGTTCACCTGTCACTGTCACTCCCTGGTATATTTAGCTCTGAGGTGTCAGTGATGCTGGCTGTGTGGGTATGTGTGCTGGAGTGTGTATGTGTGTGTGCGGGGAGAGAAAAATGTGTTGCTGACACTCAGGGCCTCTACGGGCCTTGGTGTAAGAGCCCAGGATTACTGATCCAAAGACCATCGGCTCGACACATTACACAGAGAGAGAGAGCGAGAGAGAGAGAGGGAGCGAGAGAGAGATCAAACCTGCAAGCATGTCCCAGATATCAGCACACTGAGCATCTGCTTGGCGGAGGATTACCCTCAGCTGTCCACTCCTGTCAGCTCCTAGTGGAGGAAGGAAAGGAGACCGGCAGCCTTGGTTTACTTCAGTGATCTATGAATCCATAAAATATCAATGTAGAAATGTGGCTGAGTCACTGAAAAGCCCAAAGACAACATAACCCCACTGGTCCCCTCCACTTCAAAAGAACCGATGTGTACTGTATCTACGACTTTTTATGCTGATGCCAGTGTAGATACACCAACTCTACACGCTCTAGTACTTTGATTTTTGAGCTTTTAAGTGAATCTACTGTGTCAAACTCTGTGTCCATTTATGACCACTGGAACAGCTATTAAGCACTTTTCTCTTGTTCATTCTGATTTCCTTCTAATGCATTTTAAAGCTGTATTATGTAACATTTTGATATTAGCCCTTTAACCCCTGGCGTGTCTGTGGTGATCGTTCTGAACGTATAAATATTCATAAAACTTCAACCATTTGCTCAATGGGAAAAAATTCAAAACATGCTGATAGAATAGACCTTGCTCTTTCCACAGACATCTGAGCATGCTCAGTCCACCCCCTGCCACCTGTGGAATGGGGGGGGTAAAACACAGAGCAGTGAGTGAGAAAATATACATCAAAAAAATATATACAAATTTTTGCATTCTTTTCCTTGTGGTTTTTTGTTTTCACTATTGTTTGTAGTGTTGTCCTGATTTTTCTTTTTTTTTTTCTGTGTTTTTACTGAGTTTTGACCATGTAACTGCTTTTAGGAGTTCAACCAGGTGTCAAAAAGCAGCTGGACTGATTTAGAAAAAAACAAAAAAGCCCCAAAACAAAAACTATGTAGCCAAAATTCATATTCTTGTTGTTGTTCAGTGTGTTCCAGTTCACAGTTCATGTTAAATATCCTAAATCTCTTATTGATGTACATTCTGAGTGCCTTATTTAGAAAAAACCCTTTAAAACTTCAATTCATCTCTTTGTCTTTTTCTGTTATTCCACCCTATTTTGACCCTAAAACACGCAGTAAAGCAAAACCACTGAAGAAAAAGAACACAAGCACATACTCACAGTAGCTTTTATGAGACTGAACCAGACCTCAATTCACCCCAGCACGTTTACCTGAAATAATGTCTCAGGGGTTAAAGGGTTAAACACATAAAATGAATAGACCTATGTTACATATTTCATTGCCTGTATCAAATGTTCCAATTCAGAGAAATGTAGATTTTATTCAATGATTCAATCATTTCATGGAATATTACTGGTTGTAATTGACGATTTAGGCGAATCTAATTGCCAAAATGTAACAAAATATTCTAAAATTATGTTTGCCTTTTTGTATAACCACATGAAAATGAATATTTGAATGAAGCCTTTATATCTTTATTTGTCAGTATATATATATGTATATATCACTACATATATCCATATATCTTCTGTAGTTGTTCGTTACATGACATAATCTGCTGCTGTTGTTACTGATATGATCGAGATACTCCTGGTGGCAGAAATTACATATCATGCATTTGAATGTAAGACAATCAGGGCAACGTTTGAATTGTATTTGTCTTATTTCGGTGCACAAATGCAGGTGAATTTATCGAAATTACTCAACGGGCTACGTCTGTTTTAAAACCCACATTGTTTAGTTCAGTTGAATTATTGTGATTTGTTTGGGCAGATGTGAACATATCACAGTATCACTCCCTCCGACTCCGGACCAAAACAACTGTGCTGAGGCTGTTTGGAAGACGTGGCCTCAGTGGGGTGGTTTGCTTGAAGTAGAAACATGAGCCAGGCTTCATCTGACCCAGCTACATGTCTGTGGGGCTGAATGGATCCCCTATCCAGGTGCCATTTGAAGACGGGACGTAAATGAATGAACCCAGAGTTGATCAAAGTCAGTATCAAAGAAGTATGCGTTTCTTTTTTTTTTTTTGTTTGTGCTGATAGGACCTTCTTCTTGACCTACTTTCTGTGTTTACTGTGGGTCTCCTGCCCCCAAAACACCTAAGCCATGGATTTTTTTTTTTTTTTTGTGTTT
Organism: Apogon talboti; assembly: GCA_037367365.1. Lineage (NCBI taxonomy): Eukaryota > Metazoa > Chordata > Actinopteri > Kurtiformes > Apogonidae > Apogon > Apogon talboti. The sequence continues at coordinate 31,863,524 of JAPQRQ010000005.1, read as the reverse complement.
GAAAAGTAACTGAACCAGTGAAAACACAAATTTGAGCATGACATGTAACACATTACCAGAGTTTGGAAGCAACCAAGAGCAAATGTTAATGCAGTCAGTTTTTCTGTTTATCTGTATTTTCTACTCCTTATATTTTCAAAAGGCAAGCCATTGAGTGTTTAATGCATGTAATTTATCTTTGCATCACTGCACACCATTAAACAATGACATAGAAAAAGATTGTAAAATAAATGAGACAAGACAGACAATAAAGTCAGACTAGGCCACAGAGATGATATTTCAAAGTCAGTTTCTGAACCTGAACATTTATGTATAAGTTAATGCTCATTATTTTTAGTCTGGTTTTTTTATTTCATTTTTTAGTTAAATTATTGAATATCTCATTAATAGATCCAGCCAATAGGATCACCCTTCAATATTCATTATACTTTTGGACTTTGAGTTCATTTCTGTCAATGATTAGAATCAGTACTTCTTTTTTCCAGTACAGACTATTTCATACACACAGAAAAGACTCCCCTTGAGTAAAGAATGTGTCACATTTGCACTGTACTGTAAATGCTTTGAAAAAACACACATCTATATGAAACCAAAAAACAGCATCTTGATTTTACTACTTTTGCTAAATAATAATAATAATGACACTCAAGAGACTGAACTGAATGAGCTATGACAGCAATGGCCAAAAGAGGCTAAAACAGAAAAGAACTGAATAGGTCTGTATTGTCACTGTTACAACAACAATGAAAATCAGTTTTGTAGCTCTGTTTTTGTTAAGCAGTACATTCTTAAAGTGCAAAAAGAAAGAGAGATAATACTGAAAATATATACTGAAAAAAATGGAGTAGAGTACTAGTTTTAGGTGTAGCATTAACATGAGTCATTCCTTCCATTTTAAAGGCACTTATTTAATACAGTTTGAATGTAAAAGGAATACTGATTAGTGAGTGTTAACCCTTTATCGGGCAAGTGACAACTAATTGTAATTGTAATTTCCACATACATTACAAGACAGTGACAGCAACAGTTACATTGAGGACAGTGAGTCAACAATCTCAGGTCCAATGTGGTCTA
>JAPQRQ010000005.1:31819473-31835437 GCA_037367365.1 Apogon talboti | reverse complement strand
TTAGGGCGGATAGACTACTTTTGCAAGATGGGCATTTTGTGTCACTTTAAACATACTGTTTGTATGTATGTATGTATATAAATGTTACTGTATCTCCTAAAAACATTTGGAAACTTCACCACATTTTATATAAAACAAATGCTTTCATAACGTTATCAAATATATAACTACTATGAATCAAAACAATGAGTCATCTCCTCAGCATGTAAGTGCAGTATTGTCTGTTCTGGTAATGTATGGTCTTAGAATAGAATAGAATAGAATAGAATAGATCTTTACTGTCACTTGCACCAGAACAATGAAAATCACTTCAGCAGCTCTGTTCTGTTTAGCAGCAGAATCTTAAACTATGTTACTGTGAAAAAAACATTTTAATACAAGATAATTCAATGTTATAAAAATGGACTAACTTGACACTAAAGCGGGCAATAGAGGATGTCACAAATAGGCAATTTATTAGAAGAAATGCACTTTACAAGCGCTTGTGTAATGACCTTTTATTACAGGGAAAGCAGTGATGGGAATCAGCTCTAAATCATGTAGGTTTTTCACATGTTGAGCAACAGGGGCTGGGTAAGTCCTGAGACAGAGACTTTGACAGACATGGGTGTGGAAGCCTGTTCATCTCTAAACAACAGCTCTGACTGCAGCTCTCCGTCCAACAGTGCGTGGATTTCCACGGTCAGCCGCAGTGATGACAGGCGACCTGCCAAATCTACTGACACGACTGCCCTGATCTGAATACTATTTGGCGGAGGACCTGTCTGGACATCTTTTCCGACAGGAGGTTAAAGTGCTGTCCACAGTGAGGCTGACCGCGGGTTTGGCATACATTTCACCTGCGTGTTTGGCAGAGCGCGCACTCCACTCATCCCTGCGTGTAAAAACATCCCCACAGACACAAGGAGGAGTGTGTGCCTGTGCGCTGCGCTCTGCCACTTGGAGAAGAGTCACTAGTTGGACCTGTTAGGAGAAGGGAAACATCTCTGGCCGGATCCCACCGAATTTTTGCCCTCTTACCTTGACGTGCGTAATCGTTTTTTTTGCGCTCCAAGTTGCGTCTTGGCAGTTGGAGAGTTTAGATTATCACCGCAACAGAGCGCACCCAGCAAGGTAAAGTACTTCTGTTGTTACGCACAGTGAATGAAATATGTAATTAAGGCTTTTCCTGTCTTGGCTCAGATAAAGTTGAGTGGTATTTAATAGCAGTAATGTCAGGATCTCTACGTTACCATATGTTTGTTTTTTTATTTTTAATGAACAACTTCTTTAGTTTTGCATCTTAGTGTCTTTTTAGTGCCACAGTCTTGTAAAATTGCATTTGTGTTGTTTTTTTTCTTCTTGTGATTGGTTTATTACAGAAAAAAAGCACTGACAGTCCTTAGACACGCAAGGCACAACAGTGGTGCATGTTTAGGGTCATAGTTCTGTTGAGAAATACATTGTTTTAGTCCAAGCTGATGACATACTTGAGAAGAAATAGTTCAGTTTTTAGATCATAGCTGAAACAATTGGGCAACTGAATGAAAATGTTTGATAGTTAAGCACTGATTAAGGGTGCAGCTTCCTAAATACATACATGTTTGTCTTTTTATGAGTGTAATTTCAGCATTTTTGGTTTTCGACTGTTGGCTGCACAAATCAAGTCACTGGAAGACTTCACCCTGGTTTATTGTAAATTTGATTGAACCCTTTTTAATCATGTAGGTAACTCTATGGAGAGCTGAATCCTAAAAGAACCAAAGACTTATATTTATTATCCTGGCTGTTTTAAGATGAATATGTCACACAAACAACAACCCAAACATGGAATCACTGATTTTGACTTCACAAGTGGATAAACAGATTGTCTTACAGTAACATCAGTCATCTGGAGAACTGGAGCAGTGGAAATGGCTCTGCAGCCTTTGCTATCCTCACATTTACTCATTGTGTCTATGAGGGGATGATCATTTTTGCGAGAGTTATCATAGTTGTGGTCGACCAGATTGTGCAGCGGAGGCCAAGTGATTAAGAGGCGACAACGTCAGGGCTGTGTGCAACTTTTAGTTTAACAAACTCTCTCTGTGTGCTGGCTTAGACATGGCGGCTCCACCCTGACCCCCACCCATTACCCCCGTGCTCACCCACTCGGCGCACATTCACACACACAGACTGAAGCTGCACCCCCACTCAATGAAAAAGGGGGTCGATTCTTTTCAGAGACACAATGCACACACACACACACACACACACACACACACGCAGAATTAACTTCAATTTGCTTAAATTACTTGTGATCAGGAAAAACAGGTTTAATTTATATGTGTGTGTGTGTGTGTGTTTGTGTGTACCGCTCTGTTCCCTTGTTGTTTGCAGGAACTTGTGGGTTTAGATGTTAACCTAGGAGGGGACTATTTATTTGCTTTATGAATAGAAGTTTCTGTGGTGTGGGGTAGTGATGAATGTGTTTGCCATCTTGAAAGGGAGCCTTCCAGTCAATAGTGTGTGCATGCATGTTTTACCTCTGTTTGTGGAGCAATGTCTTCATTGGGGCACACAGTTCTAACTTGTCCCTGTTTTGCAGATATAAATATAATGAAAAACATTTTTTAAGGTGGACTATTGGTCAGAGTCTTCTGTGTGATTGTTTTACTGTCACTATTAGACTTTGATTTGTATCCTATCAATGTATTTTTAAGGAAACCTGGTGGGAACAGTGTTTTATTACTGACAGAAATGGTGGACAGACTGTTCATCAAGTTTAGTCTTCAACCCAGTGATCTTGATAACTTGCTTCCTAGCTCTTTTACACCAACTTGGAATAGGTGCTGTTCTGGATCACAAAGTTAATTTTGAACTGTTTGGAGCAGGGTTGTGTGATAAAATTGTTGTATATGAAGTTGGAATAATTTTGTTTCCAGACACATTCCTCTTTTTATTCCTATTTCTACTCATCAGTAATCACCTTTGAACAGGTTCAATGATTACATACTCAGTCCCAGTTACACTTTATCTATCAAGAATATATCACATTGTCACAATCATTTCATGAGGAGAAAAAAAAATATTTTATTCCAACTTTAGGAATTTTAATATTTGATGATCAAGGGTTTATTGTGTTTATTTGTGTGTGTGTGTGTGTGTGTGTGTGTGTGTGTGTGTGTGTGTGTTTTATTTCATTTATTTTGCCAGCTGAAACACCTACACATCTTTCTGTGTTTTGTTTTACTAATATATAAGCAGAAATTTTGTCAATTATAGGATTTCTTCAAATAATCACTAAGAATTAAAACTTAGCTTTTAATATTGAACAAAATAATGATTTGACATGACAATTATTTATATCAAAATGATATTAATATTTATTGGTCATATTATCCAACCATAGTTTGAAATATTTTGACCAAAAATAAATGGTTTCAGAAACTTGAAAATTGGTTTATTGCAGTAACTGTGAACTAAAGTCAGTACTTGATGGTGTTTTATTCATCTACTGAGTTAAGGAAAGTGGCTGGTTTCAGTTGAACACAAGAGCAATTGTTAAACCAAAACTAAAAAGGATTAAAGAGAATCAAAGCTGATTGTATGGGGTAATATCTTATCATGGTCCATTTTGCTTTGTGCACCAGTCTCCACTGAAGCATCCCTGAATACAATGGTTTCACTCAAACACTGAACTGTGGGCTTATTCACGAGACGGCACCAAGCTTTTCCTCTGGTGGAGAAAGCTTTGAAAAGGCGTGTGATAGAAAACAATGGAGATTGCCTGCATATGCAAAAAGCCCAAAGCAGATTATCAGCACATCTCAGACATTTGTTTAACTTCATCTGGATTCCAGTCATTCAGTGACATTGTCCGTCCACCGAGTAACAGACTGGTTTGGTGTTGAGCTTTCTGGATTTGTCTGTTTTGTGTCGGCAAAGAGACTACAGTCCACCTCCTTGTATAAATACAAGACATAGAACAGTGCCTATACACTGAATTTTGCCTGTGCACAGATCAGATCATACGGTTTTTCCTACATATGAACACTGATGTGATTTTCTGATAAATGACAGCGGTATGTAACACATGCTCCGATCTGTTATTCCTGTCAGCTGACTTGGTCTTAAAACCTGTTATTGGTGGTTAAGTGAGATTTTCTCCCAATACTGCTTATGATTATCAGAACTAAAGCCAGCAGATGATGAACTTAGGTTAGCGCAAACACTGGAGACAGGAAACAAACAGCAGCTCTGTCCACACGGTCGACCAGGTGGAGTTCCTTAATGAATGTAGCCAGTGTGGGTCTATGGGTCAGGCAGGTTTATTGCTTTTAAGATGTTGTAGAGGTTGAAGAGAGGTTAGGACACTCATTTACTTTATCTGTAAAATAAACAGCTTTGTCTTGAAATAGATATAATAGGAACTCCTCTACATAATAATAATACATATTCACAGATTCCAGCCATTGTATTCAGGTTGGGGCTTGGCAACATGTAGAATTAATTTAATTAATCAATGTATTGCTTTCTGAAAATCATGAAAAATGCCTAATTTGCAAATTCAAGATTGTTCCTCTGGATTAATCTCCTCTTGCTCAACAAATATTCAACATACAACCTATTTGTTTCTTGCAATATATTAATAGTGAATGTGTTTCTTCAGTCAGTCTTCAGGTAAAGAGCATAATCTTCAATAAATGTAGCCAGAAACAGAAAAAACAGTCAATTGTCCATAACATAAAAAAAAAAAAAAAAAATAATAATAATAATAATAATAATAATAATGATTGAGATTTTTTTTTCTCTAAATCACCCGGCTCAAATTCAGGCATTGGTGAATACATCTCGAAATGATCCTATAGCATTTATTTAGAAAAGCAAGAAACTAGTGAGGCATGAGATACAACCCAAAGGCTTAAGGTTTAAATTTGTTTATATAACGTTACACAAGGCTGTGACCTGTGCTGAACTCTGACCCCTGGTGTTCACCTCAGACAAAGAAAAAGAACAGAAGATATAACCCGACACATATTATACCGCCTTCCTCTCCTTTAAAGCAGCGCCATGTAGGAGGACGAACCCGAAGAAGAAGAAGAGGAACCAGATTAACTTGGCTTTCCTCGGGGTCAAGGCAGGCAGTTAACAGAGATGGGAAAGTGATTCGGTGGGAGAAAGCACCATAAATTACCTTCTCACAGTGGGATGGGAGGGTCTGGAGGGACGGACGGGGTGAAGAGAGAGGTGAAAGGTAGGAGGAGGGTTAAGGGCGTCGGGTGAGTAATAGATTGTCAGGTCATAAAGTCCTATGGATCTCAGAAATGACACCTGCCGGCTGTCACGATTGATACATGGGTGATGGTGGGATGTGGGCATCTTTATAAGGACTATAAAGTGGCCTTGTAAAGGAAGATTACGCTGTTGTCAGACTTTGAATAGAGATGATGATGATGTGTGAACTGACTGTAATTTCACTGGTAAAGACAATAGAATCACTCTTCGTTTACGAGCTGTGGTTTGAGCCGAGCGTCGTTGTCCTGCAGACGTCTCCTGTCACACTGATAAGAAGTGAAGAAAGAAGTTAAACAGCCTTGCTATGGGATGGGATGGGATGGGATGGGATGGGATGGGGTGCTAGTAGTGTGGTAAAACATTAATTTAATGCTATTTCACTTTGTGTAATTTCAATTCAGCACATAGTTTAACAAATAAATAGCCCCCCTCCAGTCTGGCCACGGCCACTGGCACTCAGGTGGTTAAAAATATTACAGCTGCTAAATTTCTCTAGTCTTACATCGGATTAATACAAACAAAAGTCATTACAAGTAATAAAAGCCTATCACCAGTTATTTATGCTTATGATTGTCTTCTTTTTATATGAACTTACATTACATTACAGGATCATATTTGTTTGTTTTGATTCTCACAGCATATAGTATTTTTTTCTAGCAGCAGAATTAAAGTAAAGTAGGGGAACACCCTTAAAATGATTTACGGGCTCACAGTGGTGGTTACATGTTTTAGCCCAGTCACTAGAAATGGTCACTTTTCAAAGCATACCACACATTTTTACACTGGTTTCCAAACTTCAAGCCAACATTTGTTTTCTGTTAAGAGACTGAAAACTTCAGATTTTAAATTTGATTTACATAGAGGGATGAGCGTCATTTAGTTGTCCTTTCGGGATCGTTAATGTGGTGTGGTGTCATAGATGCAGAGAGGAAGAGGAGCGTTGTAAAGTCTGTGTCTAATACATGTCATGTACATATCTTTTCAGAGTCAGCTTTTCACCACCATGAGTAGAATGTTTCACTTAAAGGAACAGTTGAACAAGTCTTTTAAATTAAAAAGATAGAAGAAAAGCTGGGATGCAGTTATCTTAGCAAACCACTCTGTCCAAAGTTGTAGCTGTTCCATCTATGTTACCATGGTAACCTTACATGATGCGTGTAACAATATAGACCTGCTATACATCCACGTCTCCAGAAGAACATCAGCTAAAAGCTCAACAAAACCAATTGCCAGGCAACAAAACACAAAACAACAGCCATTTAAATGGGTAAATATCTACATTAAGCTAGCAGTCTATGACCGGCGTAAGTTATGAATAATTTCATAAAACAAAAGACAAAGGTGACAAACTTTGTACCACTAAGCTAAGTTTGTAACACTAAGCAGATCCAACAGTACAAGTATTATTTCTTTACCGCTAAAACTCACTGAATGAGACAAAGAAGAGCAAAAATAAATGTTGCATTATAAAGCAATGATCATGAAATATGTCATATTGTAGCTGTTTTCTTATTTTACTTGGTTTATATGAATGAAGCTTCTGCTATTGGCTAATATACTGTTTTGGGTTATATTGAAATATTTCATTTTAGAAACAAATGGCCCAGAGCTTAACAAGTTAAACAGTATATTAACACATGGCATGCAGTCCAATGCAAGTTTTTGTTGAATACATACATAAACTTAACTTAAAATATCCATAGTTTTGGAGGATGTATTTATGGATGAACCACAGAAGTTCCTTATTTAACATAGACCTGAGAATTGCATCAGTCTTCCCATTCACACCTTGGCCACAAAGTAAATAAATACATTTCCCAACATGTTGAACCATTCTATAAATGAATGTAAAAATATCAGACTGTTCTCGTCTCTCTTTTAGTTCGTCATGTGACAGTGCGGTCAGTGCACAGGACGTTTGCTGGGACAAATACATTCATATTGAACACTGGACATCAGCACCCATGCATCTTATTTCCACACTTCCTGTTGCTTCATTGGCCACTGAACGTACATCACAGACCTACTGTGCTCCGTACTGAGGTCTCTTTGTAGCGGGTGGTGTGACGATGACGTCAGAAATTCTGCACAGCGGCAGTGTATGTGTTTGTAGGTAGTGTACCGGCTTGAACCCGTCACTCAACCACTGAGGAAAATATGGTATAGTACGTACTGTGCACCAAGGCAACTGACTGAGCTATTTATGAACATCTGAGGCTGCGTGTCTGTTTCAAATACTGTAAATACCCCACCCATCACTCTGTTACCCCACCCTCACACACATACATATACAAACTAACACTGAAGTGTGCCTGGCGAGGTATACTTTTCCAGCGCAGGTTTCCCCACAGATGCTGTAACCTGTTACATCAGGGTGTTCCTGTTCGTGTACAGCTGCTGAATATAGCATCTTTCCTGCATCATTTCTCAACAGCCTGACTGCAGCGCTCAAAGGAAAAACTCTAGAGTGGGGGGAAATACCCGGAAACACCTAAGCACACACCAAACTCCATAAATGGAATCTACCACAGCCTTAAAAATAAAATGTGTTTATTTGGAGGGAAAAAAGTGCCTTGCTTTTCACAGCATGGCTTTATTACCCCGGGTAATAAACACACAGTTCTTTTTTGTTAACACTGTAGCAGCAAAACTATTGGTTCAATTCATACCAAATTGGGTTTATAGATTGCCAGTGACCCAGAATAGATGTCATTGCATTTTGGGAAAAGTAGGTCAAAGTTCACATTTTTTATCAATTTGTAAAATCTTTTTTTCCCCATTTACTTATAATGGGCGGAATTTCAAATGTCTATAAAAACATCAATTTTGCTTCAATTTACTTCAAACTTTGCACATATATAGAGGTCAGCACACACAAAGACTTGATGACATCAGCTGGATCGATGCCAAAGTAAGCTACAATATGTGCGAGTGGCGGGGTTTGTTGTGCCTGGCACCTCTTCTTTTTGTTGTTTTTAATTCTATCTTTTTGTTTATTCTAACTTAACGTTAATTTGTTTCGTGACAGCTTTCGTGACCCAGAGGATTTCTTATCTTTATCACGGAAGTATCACTGTCAACATAAGTGACCTGAAATACTCTGCAGGTCTGAACAGCAGTAGTCACTTAGATAGCAGAGCATTATTAAGTCCCCCACTGCCTCTCCTGTTATCAACAACCACACAGAGAACAGTCTGAGGTAGACTGTTGAGTTATCACTTCTATGTGTTGATCTCTAGTCATTTAGTTCTTTTAACTCTTGACCCGTGTACACTGCAGTTTGTGTCTAGATAAACAGTGTCGGCCAGTCATTTAGTTATTGTGTCCAGTGTATGTTAACCCCTTTATAGTTCACTCATAGAAGTACTCTGAATTTCCAAATTTCAACCTTAGTGCATAATTAGTGGACATAACAAGACTTTATTACTTTTGTGACAATTTTCCAAGAATGTTGTTGTTATGTAGAAAATCAAGGTTAAAGAAGTTACCATATTTGGTTCCTTACCTGTAAGTGGCAAAAAAGAAAAAAAAAAAATCCAAGAAGTTTATATAAAAAATACCAAAAAAAACCAGATGTAAGATGACAGGAACATGTATTTTAGAACATTAGAAAATCACTTTTTGAACATTACAACAATATAAGTGCTGATCCAGACACCTGTCAACATAAACATTATCCCTTTGAACATTATTACTTACTGTATATTAGTACCATTGCTTCATGGTACCTAGCAAAGCAGGTACACTCACTGTTCATGCAGAGGTGGACCTTACAGACCCTGTAGACCACATTGGATCTCAGATTGTTGACTCACTGTCCTCACTGTAACTGTTGCTGTCATGCATACATGTGAAATTACCAAAAATAGTCACTTGCCCAATAAAGGGTTAACTTGGTTCACTGTAGATGAAGTGATATTTGACTTTATCAGCTGTTGTCGAGCACCTCTACCTCACCAAAAGTACAAAGGAAATCTCCAAAGGTCATGCACAGTTTGCAGTAGAACTGTCCAGTAGATTTATAACCCACCTTTGGTCATAACTCCAGCGTGTTTGGTGGGATGGCTACATTCTACTGTGCACTGTTGGTGTTAATATGAGTTGGTGGTCAGTCATTCAGTCCACCATTTGGTTTCAGTCTGAATGAAATACAATTACCATGATATTCCACCGGCTACATTCAGGTCCCCAGGGATTAAATGTAAATGGTTTGTCAAACTTTTGTTTCATCCAAGTTAATGTCAACTGGACTAAATATACTAATACATTCATTTTCACAAATTCATTACTTATGTCTCCTAGAAGCTTAATCATTGAGACAACATCTTGATTTCTTCTAAACAAATGATGGTTTCATCAGTTTCAGCTCCACTTTGTTCATCTCAGTGTTGATCATGGTCTGTCACCATAATATGTGGTGAACATAGAGTATTTCCTCAAAAATCCACTGCTTCAGCTTCATAGAGCAACATATAGTAAGCATTTAATCAGCCTCTAGGGGTCACCAGTGGGGGTCTGGGGGTCTTTCTTTTACTGTGTTTAGTGGGTGCGGAGATTTGTGATGTTTCATGTTTTCATTATAATCTCGAAAGTATTTTCAAGCACAAATATGTATTTACTTAAAATAATGATGTTGCACTGTCCTTTTGAGGAAAAAAATGTCAAAATTAAATGCAATTAAATTTTGTAGCTGGAACATAATGACTATAGTTGTATATCTGATAAATGTATTTTGTGTCCTTAATAACATACAAGTTAAATGTCTATTCCGTTATCTACTGATGAAGTATATGCTTTAGTCATCCTTATTTCACTGCTTAGCCTCTGACATAAATAACAGAAACATGTATTGTTTCATATCATACTCTGTCTTTTTTGCTCAACATAAATCAGTGTTAACATCTGAAAGACATGTGTAATGGAATCCATACGTCTGTCTCTCTTCCTGCTCGGTCTCTAGGGCTCATACACACACTCTGTCTCTGAAGAGGCCCTTTAAAGGTTTCACAGTCTCACATTAAATTAAGTTAAAATGATTTATCACCTAACATTTTGAAGGGTAAGAAAAGTGTCTCTCGGTTCAATTTAATTGACTTTATTTCTCTTGTGAGGAAAGTTTTCACTGCAGTGGTGTATGCAGAGTGATATAACAGCATCACAGGCAAATGTAGGCTTCACTAACCGACCCTCTGTGGTGCATCAGGTTACTTAACTATGACCAAGGTCACTTAAAACACAGTGTGTGTCAAGGCTTGCACTCTGCCACGGCTTCCTATGTTGCAGACTCAGATAAAGTTTCACCATGTCAAAGATTTAAAGGGCAGATTTATGACACTTTTTAGATTCCACACACAAAATACATGACCCTGACACATAACATAAGAAAAGACGAGGGTTTTTAAGTCTCCATGCTTCTCACTTATCTCTTTGCAAATCAGTCTCAAGTTACTGTTAGACTATAAGGCTTTTGGTGTTTCACACCTCATTTACTTCTCCCACTGAAGAATGATATGTGAGGGTCAAGTGGCCACTCAGTTCTGCACATGAGTTTCAGACCTGTGGAATGTGTCCAGTGTTAATGAGAGAAGAAACTATAAGGCAGATGAGTCAAATATTTGATGCACTTGCAGATACAAAGCACAACACAAACACTTACTGCATAGATGGGAGTAAGAGACTTAGGAGGTACGATGATATTTAATTGGACCTCTTTTTCTCACAGGAAGTTAAAAAGATGTGACTAAGACTGTGATTAGAGAAGTGTTAAGACTAAGCCCCACTATTACTGTCAGTGACGTAGTTAAGGTGTTGAAGCAGAGGGTGAAAATGCAGGGTCCGGTGAAACAGTTGAACTTCACTATGTATCAGTGCCACATAATCCGATTGCCAATCAAATTAAAGCAAGTACATTCCTACTGGTGTGAATTGTGAAGGGCGTGTTTACATCATTATATCAGACATAATGAAGTACTGTTTTCTAAAGGGGGCTGACATTTCCAAAAGCTGCATCTGAGCAAGTTTTTTTTACTTCATTTAATTGTAAAGGTCAGTTTTTGAGGTCCAGGCATTTCAGCACTTGTTAAACCAAACATAAAGTATGCAAGAGTTCTCAGGGTGAAAGTGCTCTATCACTGGAACTGGATGTAGAAGGATTGCACAACTGTATATTAAAGATGTACTCATACAGCAGAGCAGGTGTGTGTCTTCACTGTGACGGCTGATAAACTTAGAAAAACCCAGTAGAAGGAGGATTATTGGATCATATCCTCAACACTCATTATCTAATTATCGTGGAGCAGCTTTGGATTTACTGGAAAAGAAGAAGTACAGCTGTGAAAGCAGGACCAGCACAAAGGCAAAGGGTTTTATACAGCTGCCAAAAATGGACAAGAGAATACACAAAATTAATTAATGAATATGCTTCTGTGGCGTATGGGGACGTGCAAGAGACAGATAAAAAAAAAAGAAAGAGATCCTGACTTTTAGTGTAACAGCGTTTTTCTTTTAGATGCATTTATTGTGAATGTTATTCCACATGAAATGTAATATTCCAGGACCAGTTTGATAATATGTCTCAGAATCTGGTGCAAAGACTGGCTTGGTAGTCAAAGGTCAAAGGTCATGGTTGTTGTGACCTCCTCTGGCCGTAACACCTGAGGGAGCTGCACGAGCAGATTATGATGCAGGGATAGAGGACACTTCTGATTAGTTTTCCATTTCTTGTCTCTTTTCTATGTCCCACTGTCATCTTTGAAAGTCATGCTGTCCATTTCACCCAAGAGGAGTTTATTATCTCAGACTTGTCAAAGCTTCACAGCTGCCATTTCTCAGCTCAATCGCTGACAGCAAGTAAATTGATTCTGCTGTGAAAAATCATTGCAGTTACTTTGTAGTTTGCATTTTATGTTGGAAACAAACACTGTTAAGTTAGTTTTACTGTGAACAGATCAGAGATTACAGTATGTTATTGTTCACATTGTAATCGGGCCATTAAAGAGCACGAACTGGTAAAAGTAGATAAACATAGGTCTAATGGAAGACATTACCGCATGGAATGTCTTTGTTAACAGAGAGTAAATAAAAGAGTGTTACCATACAAGGCATGGAAATAGCTGAGCTTTGTTGAAGAATTTCTTTGCTGCTCAAAAAAGTACCAAGAAAACTCCAAAACACATCACCTCGTTGCAGAAGATCTGTCTAGTAATGTGTCTATACCCACAGCATTCAATAACCGTAGATCCTTTATCGACCAAAATATAGCAGTTAATGGGAAACTGTTGGGAAATAGAAGGCAGCAGAGGTCTGTCCAGTTTATTTCACCATAGCATCCATAGTGTGGTTTGTTTTGATCGACCCTTACGGTTATGATAGTGTTCGGCCAAAGATAATATGAGATTTTTTTTCATCAAAGCTGAGACTACTGCACTAGATACATTATTTAATCAGAGTCAAGTGTGTGTGTCTTGCCATAACAGAACAAACTTTTAGTTTTTCATTTAAACTGTAAAACAACAAAATGAACGTACACGTACACTCAAACACATGCAGTGTGTTACAGTCTGTCCAAAGCCAGTTTTTCTTACTTCAGTATTGATGTGTGTGACTCTGGCCTGGTCAGAGTCCTTGGATCGCTGTAGAGAGACTTAATAATCAGGACGTAGGGGAAGTCCTGCTTTTCTTCTACAGATTGCTTCACTGTCATTGGCACAAAAACAGCAACAAACAAAAAAAACTACCTTAATTACTGCTTTTTCTGACCTCCCCATTTGTTCAGTGTTTGTTTTTCTTTTCTTAAAGGAACTTGATGCTTGAGATTGAGATTTTTACGCCCACTAAAGAGGTTTTATTTTCACAGTGGTTCGTGTTTTTGTTTTGTGTGTTTGTCAGCAGTATTACACAATAACTACTGCACCCATTTTCATGACGTGTGGTGTATGAGCCATGGACCAAATACATTTTATCCTGGAATTGTTCTTACAAGAGATATTGTGTTTGCTAGATTTAGAGGACTGTGAGGCCTTGGTAGAACTCACTTAAAATAAATGGAAATAATTTCATAGGCTACAAATTATTCCATTTTTCAAGTTATGATATTTCTGTAAAGAGTGAAGTTCAGATATTACCAGAGTACACTGAAATGGTCATGTGACACCAGATATGTTGTTTGCTCTAATAAAGACAGTGGAGGCTTTCCAGTGTGTGGTGGTTAAATCAGATCTCCATTTCTATCATCTTTTCCACTAACTAGAATCTGAAGGATGTGCAAGGAAGGTGTTGTAGGATAAAATACAATACAATACACTTTATTCACCCCTATACTTTACTGGACCCCAGTGCTGTTACATATACCTGCCAATTCAACAATCAACAGTCACTGGAAAACAGTATAGTAACAATAACAATAATACAATTAAGTGAAATCAAGTTCAATAATAAAATACTAACATTTTTAGAATAATTTCTAAATACATATAGATTGTTATACTGGTCTACAAGCAGATTCCACAATAAGGAACTGATGAATTTTATTGGATGAGAGACAAAATGTTTTCAAGAACTAAAAACAGTCCAGCTGAGCTTCAAAAAGAACTTAAGGATGAAGATCAGACCAGGACAAATGAGAATTTACACAAACATAGTGACACATTTATAAATTGTGATGCTACTGATGAAAACCTACATCAGAAATTGCGAAATTCTATGAATTAATGACAGAATGGGTATTCGGGAGTCTTATACATATGTATATACTGTATGTAATTACACTTTATACATTATCTTGAAAATTTTAGCCATACATCACTTTTGTCATTTGTTTTCCACTTCATCTCATCAAAGTATGTAACATTTTATCTCTGAAACAGGTAATTTCCAAAACAGTGTAGCCCAGTGTTATTACCAAGTAAGTTAGCTAGTTTAGTAACTAGTGTTTACAACAATGAAAGGCTTTTAATCATTAGCAGAACTGCAGACTGAGTATCTGTTTCTGTTGGCTGCAATAATGCATTTTAACATTTATGTGTACTATAAACAGTAACAGTAGAGAAAAAAAAAACTACCAGTATAAACATCCAAGCTATGAGTTTTAAAAGCTGCAACTTTAAGCAACACTGTATACACCCTAAAAACTGTTTTTATCCAAGG
Source organism: Apogon talboti (assembly GCA_037367365.1). Lineage (NCBI taxonomy): Eukaryota > Metazoa > Chordata > Actinopteri > Kurtiformes > Apogonidae > Apogon > Apogon talboti. The sequence continues at coordinate 31,821,037 of JAPQRQ010000005.1, read as the reverse complement.
CTGATGGTTCGCTTCTGGCTACAAGAGACACCATCAACACGTTATTAGAGGACAAACAGGTGACGTACACACACCTGGCCTATAAAGACGTCACCTTGTTTACCCGCCACACAGATGGAGGCTGAGGAATGCCCTTGTGAATCAGTCCGGGGGACACACTCACACACAAGCTGACGAGTGTGTGTTAGTCATCTTGGATGTGTTCCACAGATCAGATCTCACAGACTGATGCTTAGACCATGTCTAACTTCTCTGTTGTAAAGACTTGAGTGTGTCCAGTGTCTGCTTCATAGTTAACACCTGCCAACGGTGCCAGTGGAGTTTCAAACAGCAGCCCCTGCATCATTTCTGCTGCTGCAGAGTCCGTTAGCCTCTGCCACCTCCCTCCCTGCCTGGGATTTTTTTTTTTTTTGCTGTATCGGACTGTCTTCATCTCTCTCCTTTTCTTCTCCGTTATTCTCATTTCACACATCACCTGCTCTCCTCGTGTCCCGCAGAGAATAGTCTGACTCAAAGTTTGCCCCTTTCCGAAAGGACATATCACAGCTTTGGCCACTCACGCCACACATTCTAAAATGCTCCACCTACTTATTGCTGCACCCACCCACCCCCCTCCCCAGTCCTGGTATGCGTAATGACTATTTGCAGTCAGGGAGGGAAACTAAGTGATGTGTGTGTGTAACTGGCACAGTGTGTGTGTGTGCTGCAGAGCTGTTCTGCTGACTGCAGGAGCTCCACCTGGCAAAGGGGGCCAGCGCATCAGCATTTTGGGAGGGAGTGAATGAAGATAAGGAAGGAGGGGGCTGGAAGAGGAGATCAATCTGGATGACAACCCATATACTCAAACACACATCCTATAATCTGAAAAGAATCGGATAAACATTGTATGAAGGGACAGGACTGACAGAAATACATTTGATGAAAACCTCCCATTAATGCAGAACTGTTATATGAACATGAACACTTCTATTGTGTAAGTGTACTTAAAGTCAACCAAAACATGTAGAATTTCTGTTAAATTACAATGAAATGAGTCCAACTTTTAGGCACTTCATTGTAGTTAAGCTAAATAATGTGAAATGTGTGGCAGTGATGAAATGCTCCAGTTATGTGGTATTTAATGTATTTAATGTAAGGATTATCCTAACTTCCATTCAAGCTACACCAATATAAAGTGAAATATAAAGATTTGTAGTTACATAATGTCTGTGTTGGAGGCTGTTTTGAGCTGGAACTGATCATTTTTGGACTTCAGCTAATTGTATTACTATCTATCACCTGTCTGTATTGCCTGCAGGTTTCATATCAGCGCCCAAAACTATGCACTGTTAAGATGCTTTGAGATAAAAATGGCTAATATAAAAAATGATCTGACCTCAACATGACTCAGATTCTCGTATGAGTCCATGCAAATGTTCCCTACTGAATCTGTAAACAGTATCTTTCTTAAATAATGTGCAGCACTATTGTTACTTTTTTGCATTTGCATCTGTCTTTCTTGTATAAAGGACAGATGCTAATGCAAGGCTAACATTTCCTGAACTGTTTTGTCCTTGTGAGGGTC